>CAJINU010000019.1:963476-1495804 GCA_905178165.1 Amoebophrya sp. A25 | reverse complement strand
CGGGCGCCCGTTTCACCTTGTGAAACCATTCACCCCTGCCCACGTCCCTAAAGTATCCCTTTCCCTTCCTTAACGTCTCCCGGGGCACCCGGGCCCGGGGAGTAAGTCCTAAAAAATTTAAAGTACGCCAGTAGCTTCCAGCGTCCGCGCTGACAGCGACAACAGGACTGCTTGATTTCTCGTCGTCCTCACCGGTCCGGATCATCAAGCCATAATCTATGATTTTCACAGTTCCACCTTCATGATCACCAGCACGGGCTTCGGGTGCCTGTTCAAATTGTTGAGTTTTGAAGAAAGGAATGGTCATGAAGACATAGACATCCAGTAACAACGTCATGTCATGGTCCCTCTTATAAAGCTATATAAGTCTTTGTGTGAGGCCAGTCAGTTAAGTAGTAACAATCTTCTTCGAAGAATTATCAACGCATCAAGTTCTTGTCAATGATGTCATGGACTCCATGATCAGACCAGGTCTAAACCGGAGCCCGTCAGACGGAGATGATGAACAACACGAAGTGAAATAATTCCATTAAGAACAAGCTAGACTTAGTACCTTAACCCACATCAGGTTCGCCATTCGGAAATCCCTATGGGCAATCCATCCGTAGTCTCGACGAAAAGACGCTAGATGCTTCAGACCGATTGCACACTGATTTGCAGCTGAGCGAATCTGGTCAAAAGTGAAACCACTTCGCAGCTTCTTTGAGCGAAATCGCCAACCGTGGATAAACTCCATCACGATGTAGTCGATCGCATCTTCGTCGTACATTCTCATTCTTGCGACTTCTTAGAGGTAGGTTTTTGGTGCTCGCGGGTTCCCCCGCTTGTTATGCCTTTCTCCCTTAGGAGAGGCATAAAAAGCGGTAAGAAAAGCACCTTTAACCTACCCTTAAACTTCTGCTCGTTCTACTGTCTTCGGCCAATGATGCAGCTGCGATTCTAGCTTTCTGTCGTCCATCAATGTGTTGTCCTTGTGAACCGTATGGTCCTCGAGCACCCGAACGAAGTTTGGGTGATCCCCTTTCCCGTGGATTTTCTGTGACCACGAATATTCGCGGTGGAGCATGAAGACCGGCGCCGTGTTTTTCACGAATTTCGCGATCTTGATGGCTCGAACAGGTCGCGCCGGGTCCTTCATGTCGCGAGCCTGATGATACAAGTCAGTAAGAATCCTAGTCGAAAACAACAAAACCCATAGTACTTCTTAGAATCTGACTGATTCTTAGGCCTAGCCCTCTTCTTCTATGCAACGTTGAATAAAAAACCTTCATCACGTATCTATAGCTTCCCTCCCCGACAACAGCAAATCCTGAGGATACAAGTCAGGAACCCTAGTCGACAACAGCAAATAGAACAGCCATAGTCCTATTTATAATTGAGACGGACCTGCTAGCCCTCTTCTATGCAACGTTGAATGAAACCAGTAATGTTATAATAGAATCCACCCAACTGCAACTCCTACTTTTAACATCGCAGTGTAGTCTCACCTCTTCATCATGTACACATAGCTCTTACCTTCATCACGTATCCATAGCTTCCCTCCCCGACCCGCTCCATGTAGTCCCACCTCGCGTCTGGTCCGTTCTCGCCATTGCGGTTCCATTTGTGAGGGTAGCCACGCTCACCACCCATTTTCGCGTAGCAAAGGTTCACCCAGGACTCCCACGTGACGACTTTGACTTGTCCTCTAAGGTTCTTCACAAGTAGACAGCGTCGTCATCGCTAATTACCAATGTCTTGTCTAAGGTTCACAGGTAGACAGCGTCAAATCTATGTTGAGAGAGTTGACCTAGTAGCTATCGCGCGTCGACTTCTTTGCCATCCTCGATTGAAGCTACGGCGACGTAACCGTCGTGACGACTTCGACTCGGAGCACTAATGACTCGCTGAGACTGGAGCACGCGGTGGAGGTTACATTCTCTCGTGTTATTCGTTAGGTGGTAGGAGTAGTAGTAGTAGTAGTAATGTACCCATTCGTGGTACAATGAGGTACAGCGTTTTCATGACAAAAATGTACTCATCAATACTCCAAAATACTCTGCTCAACCTAGTACTCAGTGACAATGTACTTCTCACGTACTAGAGTTTAATGCCAATGTACTTCTCAGTGAAAGACCTGACAGATGCCATTGCATAACTCGAAGACGACGTGATCTTGATCTTGATCTTCCTTCTATTTAGAGTTAGGTTACATTTTTTCAGTTCTTCGTCTTTTTCAGTTACTGTCTTTTTTTCAGCCGGTCCACTGATTCAATTTTTTTCAACCACAGACGCTACCTTCTATGAATGGACGAAAACCAAGAAGCGAGACAATACAAAAGTCAAAAAAGATGGAGACTTTCCATGCCTTTTGTCTAAGGTGAACGCGCGCAAAACACTACAGCCTCCTTTGAATGGGTGGCGTATGCTCTCTGGAGTGGCGTCCTTGGTGTCCCTTGAATGGGTGGCATATGCAGATCTGTCACTTGCATTTGTTGCCTCTACTCAAATTCAGTGCCGCTATCCTTCTTGCAATACCTTTCAATTTCCATACAGAAGTAAAACTAGCAGCCGTAGCATGATGAACTTGTACTACAACTAGATAGCGTTAGCGAATGAAAATGACTACTGACTTATTGATTCAGAATATGAATCTGAAAACTTTTTGTGCAATATGGTTATGACACGCTCTCTGCAATCTACCTCTAAAACAACATGATCTTTACATGCTTCTACGTGACGAAAAGCGAAAGCGAAACGAAGTTACTTCTTACTTAGGAGCAGCTCCAAAATTAAGGGCAGATGAGTAGATACGTCACTGCAGCAGCAAAATGACTATTTTTTTCTTACGTGAAGTAGAACTAGAACTAATAAGTCCTGACTTGTACTGTTCTGGTATTCGGTAGCCTGATTTTGATCATGGGGGAAAACAAGAAGAGAATCCTCGTGATCGAATTCAGGTTACCATATTTACTGGAACCATTTGTGACTAGATGAGGTGGGTTCTTATGGAAATGTATGTACATTTCAATTTCTACGCGTCCATGTCTAGCATTTGACTTGCATCTATGACTATGCTGTGTGGTACATGAATCCTGCCGCCAGATGGCGGCACATGTATGACATCTCTATCATCTCCATCTCTATCTTCTTCAGGCACTGGTGATGGAATAACTTCGCCGCCTTGTTCATGATGCTCAACGACTTGGCTCATACTGACAGCACTTGCGTTTTCGTGATTTGAGACCTCTTCATCTGCGATCTCTTGTTCTTCGACGCTGCCCTTGCGAGGACGTAGCTCTTGTTGCGCAGTTGTACCAGAAATAGTCTTCTTGCTTGGAGTCATAATTGGAACAAGGTTCATCATGTTCATAGTGCTTGCTTGTCTTTGTGCTTGTCTATAATTTCCATCACTAGTAGGGGGTTCTCCCATCGGGTTCAAATCCGACGATCCTCTATTGTCAGATATGATCCCTCTTCTATTCTCACCTCCTACACCAGCACCTTCTTCGCCGTCGTCTTCTTCTCCCTTCCCTGCCTGAGCCAGAGCACAGCGCTCCAGTTCTTCCTCGAAATTTAGAGGTAGGCTTTTGGTGCTCGCTTACCCCGCTTGTTATGCCTGTCCCCACCTAAGGGAGAGAGGCATAAAAAGCGGTAAGAAAAGCACCTTTAACCTACCCTTAACAAATTTTTGATCAGCTTCTTCTGACCCGCTTCCGACCACAGTGCGTCCATGACGTGCACATAGCCGAGATGGCTCTCTTTCGCCTTGGTCCAACAAGAAGCATTGAAGTCCTCTACCTGCGGAAGAGAGGCTACGTCTACTGCGATTCCACGATCCTTAGAAACTGTGCTGATGAAGAAGTCAACATCAACAAAGTGTGTGTGTGATCATGTTGAACGTCATGAGGATGAGTGCCATCATGAGTGCCACCCCCACCTACTTGTCTCGCGTTCATTTATACTAGAGCAACCTCACGTTTCTTTCACGTGAGAGAGATCCATCATAACCTGACTCCGCGTCTGAAAGAAGTAATTGATCCATCCATGGAAGCCACCTGCTAAAATGTGCAGCTTGATCAGGTAGGGAGCATGTCGATTCTCCAGACGCTCTCTTCGGGTTAGAGGATGAGGATGCATGTTAAATAGAAGGAGAGAGAGTTGTCCAGTCGTAGTCCCTGATCTTCGATAAAGATAAAAGATGGCTTGATGAATGTAGTACAGTTTCGATACTAGTAGGTAGCGGCTCTCAAGCCCATAATCTAGTAGTTATAAGTTGTAGTTGTTCCCCTTGATGTACGAGAATTGACTATAATCTCTGATATTCCGCTAACGCCGAGCAACACCGCCGCGCACGCAGAACCGAGTACATGCATGTGAAAACGACGGATCGAACTTTTCGTGAGCGCACCTCAGCCATCAAAAATCCCGTGTTCGCTATCACTTCATTTGTCTTCACGTGTATACTATCGGGTATATGCCCTCCCTCGTGATCGCGACCTCGCACATCTTTAGAGGAGCTCGCCCCTATTCATCCCTGTGGGAATCCCTCAAGCATATGCGTCAGTATCTCCCTTCAAGGAAGGGGGCGCATATGTGTGAGGGACGGATGTCTACAGGGATGAATTAGGGGAAGCCTTAGCATCTATTACCAGGATATCTGGGTCTCTTCCTACTAGTCTTCTCCACAATTCAGCAGGTGTGATGGTGTCTATCAATGGAAATTTGAGGTCTTGATCCCCGGTTGATTGTCTATCCGTCATTGGCACTAACCCAGCTGTGAGAGAGTTTTGAGCCTGTATCGAATTGCCGCTGGAGGTGGGTGCCATCCTCTGACTCGTTGGGTCTCGTCCTGATGGTTGTTGTACTGCAGTACTAGAGGAAGCTCCTCCTGCTCCACCTGGTGCTCCGGGTGTAGATAATATTGATGTAGCTGGAAGTAGCATGTTGTTTCCGATGTTTCCATCCATAGCATTCCCTAAACCAGGCACAGGCATATCACCTCGACCAAGAGACATCAGGACTGTGAGGTCTCTTAAATTGGTTCCCCCAGCAGCGTTCATGCCTCCAGCACCCTGTTTGAGAGCACTAGCTGCAATGGCCGCAGCCAAAGGTCCCGGACTCAGGTCGTTGAAAGCATCGTAGCCACCGGTGCCTGAACTACCGGGACCCTCTCCCGAATAGCCATATGACAGGAAAAAACGTACTCATAGTACTCAAGAAAAAAGGCATTTTCCTAACTAATAGGTAGTTTCTTGAGGATACTAAGTACACTTTTTTCCTCCCTAAGGGAGACTCCATCGGGACAGCTGCTGGGTGCATCAGGGGCCCACCTGGGCCCATCTTCAGAACGGAGATGTGTAATTCGTTCTCGGGTGAGGCTTTGTCGAAGAGGACCGAAGAACGGGCGTTGTGCTGCGAAAGCGAATGTGATTGTGGTGAGAAATAAAGCCCTTAGCTCGCAAAGGATGTAAGACGACGAGGAGAGAACAAATGTAGGACGCGCAAATGCAGAAAGGGCAAGTCGATTGACTTTGTATGTGTGTATCCCTGATGATGCCGTTCCTGACACCCGTAGAGATAATTTCTGAAAGTGTACTACGTGACTGACGTCAAGACGCTACTAGCAGAACATGTCAAACCATGCCGATATGATCAACATCACAAGTGTGGAACTTCGCATTTAAGAATCAATAAGTACCCAATCACTGCCCCTTCTCGACACATGTTGAGATTGCAACACACTTGCTCCTGTACTTGGCAATGCAGTCCCTAAAGCCGTGGTCGCTTGGGTCGTCCTTGGAGACATGCAAGTGTGGATTCCGTCACGACAGTTGCAACGAGCCGTGAACATCACCGTCTCGAGCCCTCCAGCTCCTTCCTGTGATTGGCGACGACCCCACAAGTTTGCGCCGCCCTCGAGTATATGGAAGAGGCTGCTTTTTCCATCTAGGCAGACCATCTTCCCCGCACTTCTGTTTGTTTCCTCTTGAAAAAAAAACCTCTTGAAATGAGAAGTGCCAGCAGGATGGTCGTGCTCGTGAGGATGGAAAAAACATCCTCCATAGAATAGAGGCAGAACAATGATATCTTCTTCTGGATTCGCCTGTGCGAAGGTTTGGCTACTGGTTCCAGGAACAGGTTCGCAGAAGAACTCATCGTCATGGTGGGTTCTTGTACCTTTCAGCTTGTCTTTTGTCAGCTCGTCATCCAAGGGTACTCGCGTTGTAGAGCCACCTCCTATTTTTCCAGACGAGGATGCTCCTCCCGCCGTGGTACCCTCAGCCCCTGCGGCTTTTGGCGCATCCTCTAGGTAGTTTCTAGCGAAGGCTGCTCGGTCCAGGATGATCGAGTTAGAACGCATCTGACGCACAAGACCTTGACTTTGCTGTCCCGGTGCACCGAAGCGGCTACGCTGATAGTCGTCTAGAATAGAAACGCGTCTGCTTCGCGATGAACTGGCGCCACCGCCAGCTGCCATAGCACCTGCGGAGATTAGAGGAGACACTCTTTCAGGGTACCTACACTTGAGTTACTTATTTCTTTGATGAAAGAAAAAATTCGAAAAACTGAAATAAGCGAGTAACAGACGAGAATAACCTAGATACTGTTGAACAAGGAAGGGTAGCCTTAAATCAAGCTACCTCCCTTATTTCAGTCAGTAACTCGGTTATTTTGAGTTTTCGAATAGAGGAAAAGTAACCGAAACCGATTTCAAAAATTTCTTAACAATGGTCCCGGCTATTTGATGAAAAAAATGGAGAAAAAGTAACCGAAACCGATTTCAAAAATTTCTTAACAATGGTCCCGCCGAAACCCCAGCACTGTCTCCCGTTGGGTCGTCTTCGGCTATGGCTATCGGGCTCTTTTTAGACCTTCTGATGCAGAAATCCATCTTAGTCGTGAGCATCTTCGTGCCCGTTTTTTACTTCAAGACGGGAACAAGATGCTTCTGAAGATGGATTTCCGGAAGTCTACTTAATCTTTCCCCCCGATCCACAAGGTATTGTGCTCGCTCGACGACTCGGCAGCGGTACACGCCAGAATCCTAGACCACCGCCTTTCGCAGTCGGCAACACGCCAAGAAAGTCCATGCCTGAGTCTTGTCTTTGAGGGGTGCGGTTGAAGCGAGGAGCCATACTACCTGCTTGGGAAGGTGCTGTTCCAGGCGGTGGGAGGACGGCGCCTCCTCCTGGAGGTGGCTTCGCTCCGACTCCTGTCTGTTCCTTTAAAGGAACTACGGACGAACTCCAAGATGCGGGCATCAACGACGAGAAGATCCCACCAAGAGATGCGCGCCGTGAGGACGACACTGCTGGGCCAGAAGGTGCGGAAGAGCCAGTTGATGCGAGACCAGTCGAGGGAGAAACGTTGAGTGATACTAAGTCACTCGCTCCAGCTTGCTTCTGAGCAAGTGCGGGCGGTTTCCAACCCTCACGCCTCAACGCCTCTGCAAGCCAGTCGGGCATTGCCTTTGCCCCCACTCTTAGATGAGCTCAAAGCATTTCATTTCTCCATAATTCCAAAAAGGAATCTGCGAGATGAAATGACACTTATACATATGGAAAGAAAATCTGTTATCATTATCATGCTTTTCTTCTTCAGAAACTTGATAATGATAACAGATTTTCCTTTCATAATACAGAAATGAAATGTATTGAGCCTTAACACTGCTTGTTGAGCTGAAGCAGGGGTTATGGTTGTCGGACCCTGGTCTTTTGCTGGATTCGCGCGTTGTCCACCTGTTAGACTTGTTCCACTTCCTGGAAAGCCTGACTGCCCTACCACTGCTCCAATATTAGAAGTTGATTTAGAGCTCACCCTTATCCATCTTGAGACGCATCCTGAGACCGTTCCCCCCTTGAGGACGTCTCTGCGATGCTTCCGAAGATGGATAAGGGGAAGCCTTAATTGATGTCCCACCCACACCCACTGCTCCACCACTGTGACATCCACCTCCTCCAACCTTCAACATTCTATTTTGATTGTTGTCAACTGTAGGAAAATTTTCAGGATGTTCTAAAGTATCGGACCCCTCCATTGAGTTTCTTCTGGCTGCGTCAGCAGGAGCGCTCATCAGAGCGGCTAGAGGATCCATGGTGAAGAATGGAATGTCATCCTCGGTTGAACCAGTGCCGGTGTAGGTGGAGAAAATCTGTGTAAACGGATTCTCCTTGCGCCTGTTCTCCTTTTTGATCTGCTGGAGGCGCTTACCTGGTTTCAAATGAGAACGAGAAGTCAATTATGAATGTTAAAGTGAAAAGTTAAAGTTAATGCATCATGGTTGTCAACTAGATTCTATTTTACTGTAGGGTGCACGACATCTTCCAGCACATGCCACATCAAGTACGTAGTGTGACACCAGTAACAACCTCATCAATATATTGGTCGTGGAGCACACCTAACTAGGAAGCAAAAATACAAAAGAATCAAGTAATCCAATTATTTAACGTCAAGAAAGTCTCTCAGTACTCTTAGTCGCCTGCGACGCAGCCCTATCTCCAGACAGAGACGCGCGTCTTCCAGGAACCGAGGATCTTCGTGTGGGAACCGTCAATGAGCTGCGACGTCGCTGTGCCGTAATCGGGTCCTTTGCTTCTGCGACCACTGTGTCTTTGTTGCTCCCTATCGTTCCGGTCTCTTTGATATTTGGGGCCATTGCATTGAAGATTCCCGCAGTGCTGGCATCTAAGGGCTCGTCCTCGTGAACCGTGGTGACAAAAACTGACAAAGAATTCTGTCTCGACCTGGCTAACAATGTAGAACTTCGAACGGCTTGATGTCCGCCAACGTCATCCGCCCACGCTGGCGCTGTGTTCCGACGTTGCATGAAGGCGCTCTTGTGCATTAGAGTGTTTGTTTGGCGGCCCTCAAAGTGACCCTGCGTTTGGCTGTTTCTGTTTGTTCATCTAAACCTTAAGCTGTTCGGCTATACATGTAGAAAACACGACAACAGGTACAGAAGCGGCCACTTACATGTTAGAGGCCGCTCATTAACTTACATGTTAGAAGGAACAACTTTCTTAACGTTGCAGTCCCCGGCAAGCCTTCGCCAATAGGCAGCTCCGCAACGGCGTCATCCGCTTCGTCTTCGTCCGTGTCTGAACCCGGTGAGCATGGCCACGCTGATGGCGGTGGAGGAGCTGCATCTTCTTCTAGTACTACAGCATCTTGTTCTGCAGGTCGTGGTGGAGCTGATAAAGTATCTTGTCGTGTAGTAAGTGCATCTGGCCGGTGGGCATTTTCTGGTAGACCAGTGGAGACGAGATGTGCTTTCCCGCCGTCGTCTGGTGTCGTTTCTGCTCCGGTTGTCGACGCAACTGTGCTCTTGGTAGCAACGACTTGGAGAACTTCTGTGTCGTCGATTGTTGTTGCAACTGTACTTGCAAACTGGAAGTTCTTATGATCAGCAGATGTTGTAGCGAATCCTGTAGCTGCATGTGCGTCTGACATAGTCTTTTGCACCAAACCTTTCTCCAAACCTTTTGTAGAACTTCCCTGAAATCCACCAGAACTTCCAAATCCACCTGCTTTGGTCATTTTGCTACTTCCTGCTGCCCATTTCTGTGCTTCTGCTAACAGAGTTGCGTCTTTCAATGAAAGTGACATATGTGATGTCTCCGAAGGCCCAATTGTCGCCAGACTGCTGCGCAAACCATCTGCGCCGCCCCACACCGACCCTGCCTCAGCGACCCCAGCGGACGAGGAGGCTTTGATGTCCGCGAAGCTCCTAGAATGATGCGTCGAGTTGTAGAGATCATCTTCCTCTATAGCGCCGTCAATAAACTTCTGCCTGCTAGTACCGCCACTACCCGTCCCTCCGTTGAATCCTAAAATTAGCTTCAATTTCTCGGTTACTGAAGTTCGTTCCTTGCGAATGGTTGGACCTGAGATCACAGCCATCTTGCTTGGACTTCCAACGACTCCGGTTGGCCGTGGACCTTGCTGTGGAGAGGGTTCAAGCGCAAGCTTGCGCATGCTCTGTTCCACTCCGAATCGGATCGCGCCGTCGACCTAAAGGCAGAAATGCGCATATTATAAGTTCAACCAACACGACTGCCACCTACTTGTAAACCTCCACGTCCACGAGGACGACGACCATTGCCATTATCATTCAGAAGTACCTCATACTGAACCTCGTATCGCAAGATGTAGTCCGCATAGACGACGTAGAAGATCCGTAGGACCAAAAACACCATGGTCACAATCTGCACCGCACCCATAGTGAAGCTGTCCTCCCCTTCACTGGAAGGGTTACACGACCCACCTCTCTGGTCCAGCTGCAGCGCCTCATGTGGCCAAACGAGGACTATCAGAAAGAACAGTATGATGATTAAAGGTCGACACTCATTGGTCACCGATTTTGAAAGAAAAGGGCCCCATGCCTCTCTTCATTTTTTTGAATTTGGTTTTCCCGTGGTCTCTACTCAGGGGTCTGAAGGAACAAAGACCCCTGCGAGTCCCTCTGGCAGTTGAATCTGAAGGCTGCTAGTCTAGTACTATAATATAGCCAATGGCTGTATATAGAATAAGATCTCGATCATTCTAGATCCAGGATCTCAAGAACTATAGAATTCATTTTTTTGAATTTGGTTTTCCCGTGGTCTTTACTCAGGGGGTCTCCTCCTCGGTGTCAGTGGCCAACCTCAACGACCAATGAAAGTTGCGCCTTAAGATGACGAGCTCCCCGAGTCCACGCAATACCTGTTGCCGCATCATCTCGACGACGTAGTCGCCGGCTTGCAGCCTCAGCCAGCGACGCTCGTGAGCGCGGAGCTTTTTGAAGGCATTCGCACGCTTCGCTTGAGAACGCGCTGGACTCCAGTCGATGTGGATTAGTGCTACTTACCAAAAGTCCTACGCGTTCTCAAGCGACTAGTTACGTGGCGACTCCAGTCTTTTTTGGACTACTTACCAAAAAGACCAACTAGAAGAAGAGGAAGGAGTTTATTTTGTATTAAACTTCCTCAGTACGTAGAAGATACCTCGTCTTTCACTACGTTTCTGTGTATCTTTTCAATCAAGAATGGGATATTGAATAGCCCTACCTTTTTTCTATCCAACTCTCGACTTCGCTTGAGAACGCGCTGGACTCCAGTCGATGTGGATTAGTACTACTTACCAAAAGTCCTACGCGTTCTCAAGCGAAGCGTGCGAATAGTTACGTGGCGACTCCAGTCTTTTTTGGACTACTTACCAAAAAGACCAACAAGAAGAAGAGGAAGGAGTTTATTTTGTATTAAACTTCCTCAGTACGTAGAAGATACCTCGTCTTTCACTACGTTTCTGTGTATCTTTTCAATCAAGAATGGGATATTGAATAGCCCTACTTCGCTTGAGAACGCGCTGGACTCCAGTCGAAAAAGAAAAAAAACTCCAGTGCTACTTACCAAAAAGTACGTTTCTGTGTATCTTTTCAATCAAGAAGAAGTCCCAAACAATACTAGCAATAGTACTATTACATTATTACTATCATTATTCGCGCGCGTGACCCTCTCGTCTCGCACGTGTCGCGCTCGCGGCGCCTTTACCATCTGTCTCTACGGACGGCGATGTGAGGGCGCAAAGGACCTTCCTAAATAATATTGAATAAGTAGCCCTACCTTTTTTCTATCCAACTCTCGAATGGCTTCTTCGCGGGCTTCGGCTATGTCTTCCGGACTCCACTTCACCTCCACATTTACGGCCCATTCGGCCGCACTGAACGAATGAGATTCGCCTCCCATCTATCGCGAATGGATGATGATCAATCATGGATCGAATCGTGGATGAAGAGTAATGTGAGGTCGTCGACAAATTATAGTAGAATGGTGGATCTCAAAATGTGTGATTGACATCGCTGCAGAGGCACGGCACAAGTTGCACAGTGTCGGTGATCCACACTACTTGTGCTCCTTCATCTGTGAAAGTAAATAATACTCTTTTTCTCTTGTAGTTGTAGACAAAAGTTATAATATGGGTGATGGGGTTAGGGTTTTACCTACCTGACACTCCCTCGCAGATCACAAAAAGTCAACAGATTCTGCTCAACGTCAAGACCAAAAAACCAAAATGAAAGAGCCAGATGAGGAAAAAACAAGACTGACAGATAAATGGCACGTGAAAATTTGACTTGTATGAACTTGGAATTGTGATTGTATCGTCCACAGAATCACCGGGCTAGGACATTGCACCGATCCACCGAGCAGCTTACTAGTATTAAGTGGACCAGACACGGTAAATAATCAGATCGATCGCATCATCATTCAGAATATTCATTTGGCCGCACAGGTTCACGTAACGACAGCAAAGCGTATCGCAAACACAAGAGAAACAACCCATTGCCATCGGAGAACGGGAGTCGGTCCCCTAACAGGAATATTTTACCACTTCCTAGTCGCCGCACCCTTCTCGTCTTGGCGACGCTGTAGATTGAGCCTTATTGATCCTATACATATCTATTTTCTAGAATTACATCATGACGCAGAAAGTTTCCAATGTTTTTAGCAGACTTCAAAATTCGGTGAAACTTTTGTATCACAGAAGCTTGTGGCTGGTCTCCAGATAAGTCTAGGTAAAACAGTTGCTGTTCCCGCATCGCTCCAGCGGCCTTGTCCCGAACAAGCATGTTTAAGCTAGGTGTGTCTGGAGGATAAAGCCTCCAGGAAGTACGACCCGCTGTGCCAGTCAGCGGATCTGCGAGGCAGTGATGGCGCATTACAAACCATTTTGGGAACATGAAAAGCCCGCGAAGATATTGCTTCTGCGCGTCGCAGACGAGAAAAACGAAGATATCGATGCTGTCAGAGGCCGAGGACGGTTTGCTTAGGAGGCGCCCTGTTGCGGCACTAGTTGTATGGCTCGCTGTTACACGCACACGCTGATCAAAACGTGCCCGAATTCTCCCATTTGCAAATAGCGTCACAACGCGCTGCATACACGTGCAATCACCAAGAGAAAAGTTATGTGCAGCGCCATACGAAGCACCGCTATCGAATCGGCTGAGGCCCGCAGGGTGGTACAGCGATTCCGTAGCCTGTAGGGCCATCTTTCGAAAGAAACCGTGTCGGCCATCAAAAAGCGACGTCTTCGTGCACCAGTCCACAAGCCGCTTACGCGGCAACGACTGCCAAAGGCGCTCAACATTTGCCGCGATTTCATCCTTCCCGTGACAAGGCAAGTAATCAAGTTTGACCCTGCGCTTCGGAGTTTCAATACGCAGCTCGCTGGAAGATTGTGCGAATTTTATGGTTTCCTCTGGCGAGCAGACGAAAACAACACCGACGTCCGGATGAGATGTGATCCCACGAAAATGGTATTTCGCGATGGAATTCTCGAAACCGTAGCCACCATCGCGTCCTTCAGTGGTTTTCACTTGTAAAATAGCCCACCGGCTGTCACTTGCTTGTTTCTTCGGACAGCTGGTATTAGAATTAGTCAAGCCGTGCTCATAATTCTCGCACCGCTTGCGGAAAAGAAGGTTTGCGGCAGCGCGATTGGGCACACGAAGGAATTCGTACGATCCGGAAGTACTCTCCCTGGCGATATTTTGAAACCATTCGATGGCTCGTTCAAAATTGCAGCCACGACGATTCCGTGCCTCGAAGTACTGTCTGGTCTCATTTCTAGCAGCGTTCGCAGCTACTTCCGTTTTTGCTGGCGGGGACCGGTGCAGCAGTGCATTCCAAGACGAAGACGTCCATTTCCCACATCGACGGTAGATTCGCTCCGGGCGCGTTGGAATAAAAGGGGGGCGCGACCTGGTCCGGCGCCAGGCGAAGAAGTCCTCAACACGAGTGAACTTGAGAGGCTTCACAAAATCGACGAACTCTTCGTAGCTGCAAAACTTGGCTCCGCTTCGTCGCGTCGTGCCCCGCGTCACGGCACGTCGTAGATTTACGCTCATTATAGTCGTGGACGGAGAGCGCGTTTATCGTTGACGTCACAGTTCATTTTATTCACTCACGTTTTACTAGCAAAACCGGTTTAGAAACGACTACAAATAGAGGACTCTTTTTTAACGTTACGGTCGTTACCCACGATTTCGAAAATTATTCAAGAACAGAAGCTCACCTTTTCATCTGTACCGAGTAAAGATGAAGAACGCGTTTAACGTCTCAATTTCGGATTTTTTTTTTAGCCGTGACAATTGCCAGTATTTTCCACTTGTTCCTATGTCCTCAGATTTCTCCTATTTTCACTCTCGCATATAATCTAGAAGTT
Organism: Amoebophrya sp. A25; assembly: GCA_905178165.1. Taxonomy (NCBI): domain Eukaryota; class Dinophyceae; order Syndiniales; family Amoebophryaceae; genus Amoebophrya; species Amoebophrya sp. A25. The sequence continues at coordinate 1,481,623 of CAJINU010000019.1, read as the reverse complement.
TCTTTGCGCTACTCTAGCATTGTTCCCCTAAAAGAATGTCCGTATATTTTCTCTCCGCCTCACTTTGCTCTCATTTGTCCTTGATTCCTTGGACAAAAAAGCCTCACCGGAAATTGCAGTTGCAGACACTCGTCGTGACACCATGGATCACGGAGTGGTGGTAATCAACAAGCCGTCAGAGCGGGATTAGGGGGCTTTGTCCTCCGTACTTTTAAGTTACTACTACCGAGAGCGCAGAATACTGGTAACGCAAGTGTCTGTAGCATGTTCATCTCCTTTATTGTATCAGATCTTTGTCAAGAATCATCTGTTTTTTTTCATCAGTGCTTTTATGAAGATCTTTGACTTTGTCTTTGGTCGACGCTCAAAATAAAAGCTGCGCAAGATGATCTAATATTACTTAGAATTCTAGAATTGTAATCCTGAAGCAGGAGATGTTAAAAATAATACCAAATCCAAAGCTACATCAAGTTGTCTATTATTCATTAGGATTTCGATGTTCGTAATTGAATCAACAGCACTCACACGAAAACTATTAGATTTAGATCGCAAGCTATTCAAATCTGTACAAGGAATACGAATGCAAGTACTAGAAAACAATCCATAAAAACTGCATCTCTCTGCATGCTGCATATGTCCCTGTTGCCAACTTTCCTGATGACCGTACTAGAGAGTAGAGACTCGCTGTTGATTTAAAGAAAAAGGTACTTCTCAATCAATATCGCTAAAAAATGCGCCATCACCTTAGGAAAGCTTTCCCATACGATGGATAAAACTCGAAAGTCTATGCTGCTTCGATCACCGTCTGGTCCTCCATAAGCGGACTCAACATTTCCCGCATTTCTCGTCAGCTTCAATTAAAGCTCAGCATTCACTGGTCACTGAAGCTGAACGAGAGAGGCCCCCTTCAAAGCTCTCCCCTTTCCCTTCGTTTTCCCCCAATCTTTCCTCAAGGGGTCGCCTCCTCGATCTCAGTGACCAACCCCAATCTAAATGATGACCATTGAAAGCTGAGCCTTAATTCAAGCTGCTATGATAGCAGCCCAGCGTCTTAAAGACAATAGCACTCCTTGCATCCGCGAGGTACCGGACTGTGCTGCGAGTCCCCGCTTCCCCACGTTCCAGCAGCCGGCGATTCTTGGCTGTATCCGGCAAGAAGTTTCTAGTTGGAGAGGGCGAGCTGGCTAAGCTGTGGCCGGGTTGCATGGGATCCTCCAGCTGTTTTGAGATGCCCATCGGAACGACGCCTAAACTAGTCGAAGGCAGACCTTCGTTTTGAGGCAGGTGTTTGCTGTGAAAAAGCCAAAAATTTGCATGGTCAACTTCGGAGGGGAGAAGCTTGTCGCGGAGAATTTCGAGCAGGTCAAGGTTGATCTTGAAGAAAAGCCTGACGCGAGACTCCATAGAGACTTTCTTGTCTTTCACTGGAACAGGTAGAGCAGATTTGTTGCGAACAATTGCGGAAGAGTCAGTTGTGGCTGCAGCTGTCTTGGGCCTCGCAGCGGCAACACCCCCCGAACCTCCAGAACTACTAGTACTCCTTTCTCCACCACTTCTAAGCAAATACAACACAAGACTATGGATGTCTTTGGGCGTTAGTTCCAAGCTATCACTCGTAGAAGTTTGGGTGGAACCAGCACCATTAACCGGAAAATAATCGCCTCCATGCTCTAGATCCAATATCCGTCGTAGAGCATTCAACTTCTGCCCACTTACCGAAACCACAGGAGCGTCTTTGTCATCTTCGCATTGATGTTGCGCAGTGGCCTTGCTTTGACCCCCAAGACCTTGTCCACCTAGGGAACTTGATGAATTCGATCGAGCCATAACAAGCGTCGGTAGGACTGCTAATGAAGCAGTAGCCGGCATAATTGCAGACCCCGTACAAGAAATTGTACTTCTTTTAGACTTTTCAACTATGACACCAGGCATTTCAGTTTTCCCAAGTTTCGCCAATTGATCCAAGAATCTTGCTAATGCCAAGCTTTGGCAGAGATGTTCTTTTCCTGTTCTGCCATTTCGTTTCTGAGTCACGATCCAATAGTCCATCAAACCTTGATGGTCTTCGGGCACGCCGTCTGCGTGAAAGTAGACGACTTTGGAATTCACTTCCGCGGTCCTAGCGTACCAAGCATAGCAGAAAGAAATATATCTGGTGCTGGTGGGGGGCTTTTCTGCTGGAATAGGCGATAATATAATTGTCTTCTCTGCGGCTGCAGCTGCTGCACCGAGAAGAGGGGCACTATTCTTTTTATCGGTCATGGAGCTTGGCGAACTCAATAAACTCGGGATAGTGCTTTTTTGAGATGCGAGCTTTGTCCACCCAGTAGTTTTTTGATTTGAACCTGGCGCAGTACAACCGGCGGCGGCTTTCCCAGTGGAACTAGGACTTGTTCCTGCACCAGCATGATCCGTAGTTACCTTATTACCGGATGACTTGTGGTGGTCGTCAGCTTTCTTGTTCATCAGGTGCGCTGTTAACACCGTTGCTTTCAGAGAGGGGAGCGAACTTCTGCTCTCTTTAGTTTCTTGCGACCCCAGTTTATTTCCCTCCTCCTGAAACCCTCCAGAGGACATCAACACTGATCCCATGTACCGTTCGATCAATGTGCACGCATGTTGCAAACCCTCAAGTCCTCCAGTCTCGCATCCTTGCTCCTTCTCCTTCTCTTCGGCTCGTACTTTCATGACCAACTGGTACGCAGATGGTTTTTTCTTAGCGGACGCAGGTGTAGCATCTTCAAAGGATGCTCCTGAGGAATCTTCACCTTCTGCTCGTTCTTCTCGATCAACACCCGAAGTAGATGAACTACAGGTCGTAGTCGACCCAACAGAATTAGAACTCACTACAATCCATCTTTTCGCTCATCTGAGGCCATTTTCCTATTTGAAAACACACAGCTTACAGATGAACTAAAAGATGGATTGCGTGAGGCCTTAACAGAAGTTTCTTCGCTGCTCGTTGGACTGTCTCCACCACTGTTATCGTCGTCTCCGTCTCCAAACGAGCTCGAACTTAAGAAGATATATTGTTAGGGGTTGCAACTTGACCGATCCAGGTCGCATATGATCTATGGCAACTTTCGATTTCGTATTTACTACTAAATACAAGAAAGGCTGTAGGTAAAGGTATTTTGTTCAATTATAACTCCCGCGCATTAGAAGTCGTCCCAATTAGTTTTTAAAAGTCATGGACATGCTAACAGAGATGTCAGCTACTTCCAAGCCTTAATATTGCGGAGCCGACAATGCCATCCAAAAGTTTTTTCTCGTTGCTAGATCCCAAAAATCTTTCTTTGAAGATGCCGTCTTGATGCTGTAGTTTGGAATTTCCGACCATATTTTTTCATACATATTTGACCAAGAAGAATTGTCGACGCCTAAAGACACCCCAAAAGACCTTTTCTCCAAGGCCTGTTGTACTGATAGCGCAATCCCTACTCCCGGATCGTAATGCCAAGTAGCAAAAAACCCGTCGCGGTCCCATCTGGCGCGATTGTCAGTCAACTCCGAGTCTAAGAATGTCCGTTTGAAGATGATCGTCCTGCTTGAAGATGGGCATGGAAATTGCGCAACACCATTACCATTGGTACTTTCGATTATATCACCCAAGAACCTGTTTTGGCATTGCTTCCAAGATTTCTCTACCGCTAGCTCCAAGACGTCCCCATTGCCGTCTGATCCAGCTGAGCCACTCAAAGGTACAGCATCCCTGACCCGATTTTGCGGCTTCGTAGAATAAGCTGCTGGTTGCGGCTCAAACTTACAGGGGGTAGTGGACACCAGAGGTGTCCTAGTTTTCTTTTTGCCATCCTTGCCAATTGGAAAACTGAGGAACAACTTCGCGCTCCCCGTTATTTCTCCTAGCTGTGGTGCCTTGGTCATCTTTCCAAATAAGTCGAGCTTGATGATAGAAAACTGATCTGCAACTTCTACTGCCGATGAAGTCGTAGAAGAAGATAAGAGGAACAAGTTAAACAAGTTAGTCGGATCATTACCAGATTAGCAATGTCTCTATTTTCTGCAAGAGCATCCAAAGGTGGCGCAGACGCCAAAAAATAAGTTTACATATCACCGCCAACTACGATGAAGGGATTTGCTAGCCTGTTGTACTAGCTAAAAAGGGTATAAGGCCTCATCTGACCCAGCACCCCTGATATCAAATACATTGGGTACGTATGACAAAGTAAGAAGGAACGAAGTTTATCGAAATCCATCCAGATGCATCAGAATACTAACTCAAACTTTCTTTGTTGAACCACTTCAACGTTATCACAACTCTGTGACAGAATCAATCTTTTCACACTCGCAGGGATCTCAAGAGCAGACGAGGACGATGATGGACAGATGAGAATGTGCTCTACTCTTTCTATCTCGCTGTAGATTGATATGGGGATCTCATCATGAAGACCGAAGTATTTTCTTCCACAACCTCAAGACAGATGATCCTCGTAATAGGTAAAAGTAACCCGTTCTGACTACACATTAATAGAAAGGTCAACATCCCCCTTGCACTTAGTAGTGGAGTCAATACCCTGAAAATCTCCAATGTCGAGATCGAGACGGGATGGATTTCAATACATCAAAGCTCTGCAACAATACAAACGTGAATACGTTAGTCTTTAATTATGTTGTCATTGTTTTTTTTCAAAAGGAAGGGGGAAGGTGAATGTATGGGACCTAACCAAACAATAACCGAAGAAATCTAGGGGACGGGCGGATGGAAGGTGTTTCATGTATATTGACTCGTTCTTCTCAGCAGTAGCTGATATGACATTTGGTGCATGAATTGTGTTTGACTTTGATGTTGTCGTTGATAAAATTGATATAAATGAAGACAGAGTACGCGTCAAAAAGTGTAAGTTATGATGATAGCACAGTATATCTCATAGACTCTTTCTTGCGTGTGAGCTTGCTATGCGATATTTTGATCGGCTATTAGTTCAGTCTTTGTTTTATTGCGTATGACGCTAACGTATGATTTAGATTTGTGATATAAACGTAAACCGTAAGTTGGAAAGTACTCTTTTATTGTTCTTGCTCTCCATCCATCGACGTTTCCGCAGCGATCCCCGCATCTGGTTGCTCTGCATTGCCTGCGCTGGCATGTTCCTCTTCTGCGGGGCTTCTGCCCGCTTCGGATTCGTTGAGCAGCACGGGAACTTGCGCTATTTTTGCTGCCTTCCGCGCCGCCTCCTTCTCACGTATGCGCTGATAGAGCGCTACCAGAGTCGGGGCTTCGGAGGTTCCCGGTCTTGGGAATTTCTTCTCCTTCCTGCTGTTCGCGCGCTTCATCTTTTGCGGCTTCTTGGTGCTTTTCGCACCTTTCGCTTTCGCGGGAGCGCCTTTCGTCATCTTTTTCGCTTGTATTTTTGAAAATGAAAGATTCTTGCTCTTTTGTTGTTCCAAGAACTCTTTACTAGTAGGATTTTTGAAAGATTCTTGCTCTTGTGGTTCTAACTACTACTAGGATAACATAATATCACGCTACTAGGGTCAACATCATTCAACTGAAGCGTGCGACAATGTGTTTTCTTCGTCTGGTGCTCAAGAACTGGTTTGTTCTGCACAGTACTTCCGAGGAAGTAGAAGTAGCAGAGGCTAGGTAGCGGTAAAGGTCTCAAATCTTCACATCCTTGCTCTTTACCGACGAACCGAGTTTCAGCATCCTCTTCCTCATTACATACCGATTTACTAAACAGACCACGCAAAACAGATGTGCAATCGGACTCGACTAGGAATGGCGAACTTGTAACAACACCGAAACGAGCTCGGTTCTTCTTGAGTCGAGACAGAAGATCCTGTTCTCATTTTAGCCGTTTTCTTTCTCAGAGGGTACTCTCTGAGGATGTGGATGTTGGCCAGGAGTTTTTGTATTAGCTCAGTCCGCGGAACGTTTTCTTTCTCATGAGGTTCATCCCAGGAGTATGTATCTATTATAGCTCAGTCAAATCCCCTAGCTCAGTTCAGCTTAGTTGGTCGGTAATGCGTAAGAGAAGTTCCTTCTATGACGTGATGCTCATCAACTGTTGAACATAACCATCACATCCACATCATATCTTCTGATGAAAGTACACCTTGCAATTTCCCCAGCTCATTCTGTAGACGCGTGGCGGAATCAACTGGCGGAATACACGGTCATTAGGAAATTCGAGAGACAGAGATATTATCTTCGCGCCAGGATGAAGCTCGCGGCCCAGCTTTTCCATCAATCTCTGGAATAACCCACTATGATCCATCCCCGTTCCGTTCACGAGGACCACATCGGCTTCGTGGAGATTGGTGCGAGGTTAGAGGAGAACCTACTTATCATGTATCACTGCACGTGGAAACTTTAATCTCACGTATGATTGCACGTGGAAACGGAATATATCATGCATGACTGCACGTTGTGGAAACGGATAAAGTTTCCAATTCTACTACGCTCGACATAATTGGGGTGGAGCAGACCTAACTAGAAAAAAAAAAGACCAGGGGAAGATAGATGAAAAGAGAAAAGGGTAATTTAATCAGAGACAGCTCCGGAACGAGGTTCTAGTTTTGTCCATCATGAAATTAGCAGTACCACCATGACATCATACTTAGTTTTTACGTCCGTTCATAATCAAAGAAGTCCGCATGTAGGAATCGCATTTGCGCTTGCAGTTCTTTCGGGATGTGTGGTAGAACCCTCTGCTGGACGATCTCATGCGCCAGCTGCCTGATTTCGACACCTACCGCACAACACGTAGAGGGTCCGGCTGGCGGCTCTTCTTCTGGTTGTATCGTAGGCGGAAGAAGTGGAGGATGCATTGAAGAAGTGGAGGAGCCTCCCAGTCCCATTCCCAAATTACTACTAGAACTACTCCTTCTCCCAAACAATAAAGCCCAGATGATCACCGCTTTTCCTAACCCAGATCCAAGGTCGACAAAACGCGGTGGCGGAGTAGAGGAGGTTCTTCTAGTACTACTGTTGTCAGCACCTCCTCCCAACGAGGACCCAAGCATGTGTTCTTCCGCTACAACCGCACACATCTGCACGAAGCTCGCGAAGGTAACTTCACCTGCTACTAGACTACGCAGACCGAACTGAGCCGCTGTTGATGCTACATCAACTCCAGTCTCTCTTCCTCCTCCCCCCAGAATTACGTTTTCGCCAGCATCTACCTTCGGCAACGCAAGAGACTGGAAAATGTGACTGTAAAGCAGGAAACAGCTGTAATAGGGAACTTGAACGATCTTGCGATGCTCTAAACACTGGAGACAACTGCCGAGGGGGCCATGAGTACACTGGATCACATCGGGTCGCTGGAAATTCGTCAATGTCTCTGCTGGTCCACTTTGGTACGTCGTACTACTTCTAGTTGAAGCAGCACCTGTTTGGTCGGAGGTACTAGGGTAACTACTAGTTCTACTTGAAGATGCTGAACCACCTCCGACTCCTCCGAGAGTATAATCATGTGCTCCTCCAAGATGTAGATGGCTCCCTCCACCCTTGCTACTACTTAGTGCCATGCCACCATAAGTGTACGAAGAAGAAGAAGAGGAACTACCACCAGAGGTTGTCAGTAAATTGTACGCCGTAGGCGTTGTTAGAGAGCTATAATTTGCATTTGGGTCATCTGACGAAACGTAGACGCCATTTGCGTACAAGCCTCCTTTTCCGCAAGACGCCCATCCTCGGTCCTGCGCAACTGCTTGAGAAGACAAGGACGATGAAAAGTGTAAAGCCCTCAGAGTGCTGTTGATTTCACTGTATGGATTCGAATTTTCGATGGGGGTAGCGAATTCATTAGCATTTGGGGTCGTTAGTGCGCTCCTGGGCTCCTGCTGATGATGGACTACAACTTCGTGTGCATGTCCTCCTATCACTAGTCCCTTGTTGCCAGTATCAAATGTAGTTCCACCTCCTCGAACACCAAATGCCCTTCGTTCTTCTGCATCTCGAGTCGAGAGGGTTTGGAGGCCAATACACAGCCTCTTCTCCATCCGGACGTCCTCCGGATCCTCCTCTAGTTGCTCCCAACCCCGCTTAACACCACCGAAAATTAGACCTGCTTGCCAAAATCCATCTTGCTCAACATCCTGCGTCGGATGTTTTCTCTTCGATTGATGTTGGGAAGAAGATTGATGCTGGGGAAGATGGATTTTCTCAAGTGTCCTTAATAAAGGGTGCTGCTGGCTCTGGTGACTCGTTCTCGTGTTGTTTGGATCCACCATATTAGGATAAGAGTTGGGATGAGAGTGGGACTGAGTGTTAGGATGACCCGGATGACTCGACGATGATGATAAGAACGAACCCGATGCTATCATGTGCGGAAGTTGTACCGGTCGATCATGCGTGTTGGTCGTACTCGCGTTAAGTTCGGACTCGGAGGACAGGTGTCGCAAAACGATATCTCCGGTGGAAGCAAGATTCTTCTGCTCCCGTTCTAGTTGAGGTGCACCGTTGGGGTCACTCTGTGCCGGAGGTAAAGAAGACCACGACATTTTGATGCTCCTTCATGGTGTTTTCTACGCTGTCAATTTTTGAGGCGATACTCACATACCCACACGACGACCTACGCATTTTATTCTTGATGTAGCTACAGCTAGCGATGCCTTAGGTGCATTCTACTCGAGTTGAGTGCACAGTGCCTCTAGGTCCTCTAGATCATGCTGCGACACGACATAATGTGAATACAACCGAATCAATGATCAACCAAGGTGTCGATAGATACTTCATAATTCATCTACTTACAGGGTACTTCGTAGAATCTATCTAACAAAGGGACGCTGTGGGGAAAAAGATACTTGGATGCATTCGACGAGGAAGTGGAGGTAAAAAAATGGGCCTAAGGGGGACAAGGTCACAGATCGGCTGCGTCAGCGTCTGGGCACATCAGTTGAATCATTCACGAGCGCTTGGGCACAGTTGCCCCAATTTATTAGGATCAGCATTGCAACCGCAGGAACCATTCACCTTGGTCCGAAGGAATGAGCTACATTGGAGAGGTATTCAAATAGGTTGCAACCGATGAGTGTTTTAGTAGACCTCAAAACAACATTTGTTACTCTTAGCAACATTGCTTGAAATTCTTTGATAATTTACACTTGAAGATGACAAGAAGTCTGAACTTGAACACGACGAAGACGCGCATCCACCTTCTCATCCTTTTTAGTCTAAAAATTCTTGGATTCTGATTTTGTTGACGCTGATAGAAAGCGATACACCGCGGATGCTGTAAAAACAACCTTCTTCGTCCTGCTGAGAATTCAATACTAAATATGTAGCAGGCATGCAAACTAAGCTTTTGTAGGAGTGTGCTCAGCACCATCTTTATGTTTGCATTGCATGCATTACATGATAAAAAATACGGAAAACTTTTGCTCATTCGTATAAAATAAGAGATGACAAACGAATTACCATCTCCCACTGCTCGTCCACTCCTCTTCCCTCCACTCCCCTTCCTACCAATGCAGTTGCTCCTCCATATGCACGCAAACGTCTGACAACGATCCTGGTCTCGGAACAAAGCCTATCTCCCGCCACCTCTCAGATTCTGCCAGGCATTCAGCAAGATACTCATGGAGCATATCCTTCGGTTAATGCTTCCCCTAATCCATCTTCGGAAGCATCCTCAAGAGGGTTTTCAAGGAAAAAACACGCCCAGGATGCGCATCTTGAGATGGATTAGGGGAAGCTGAGATCGTCCAAGTACAACCGATCGATATCCCCTTCTATCTAGTAGATTAGGAGTAGCTGAAAGAAGTCGTCCAAATACAACCGATCGCTAAAGAGTACGGAGCACTTTTTAGCCGATGTCCTCGACTGTAGACGGAGCTACCGAGGGAGGTCATGACTTTCATGATTTCATGATTCACGTGACTTCTGTGCTGGACTACCACTCATACGAGGACACACCGATGCGGATGTCAATGAGGACACGCCGATGGTGGTCATGTCAGGGGAAGATGAACCGAAGCACTTTGACTTTGTTATTGCAGCGCCTGCTAGGAGGTCCACACTCTTCTACAACTTTTTCATTTATTCATTTGCCCCACCCACGCTAACTCTTAGCCTATGCCATACTCTCCAACATGATGGGCGTTTTTCAACCAGCTACTCTCCAACACACAATCACAAAAAGAGAGAGGAAAGAGAATCTCCTCTAGCAAGCAGGATGAGGCGGTTACGGTCAGTTCATTTAGGTTCGTCGCGCGATCTTCGTATCTCCTGATGGACATCATAGTCTACGTTTGAAATCATGAAGAGGAGGATTATGGGAAAATCATAGAGTACGATTCTCAAAGTCCATGTCCAGCAGTATAAATGAAGTTCTAATTAAATTCTTGTGTACTCACTTTACCATGCACATCCGACTACTAGCATGCACATGGAGCGCATTATTTTTCAACTATACAGAGCTGATGGATGACATGTTGATGTTCTGACTGCTCTACATCAGAAAGTACGGTACGATGACGATCTAGATCAGCTACTAACGAAGTTCTTCTAGATGTGGTGCAGAACAAGCATCTCTTACAGAAAAAAAATTTGTTGATTACAACAAGATCAAGAACGTACAACTAGCTGTATTGTCTGCCTGTACATCACAACTATGACTATCTACTAAGTCATCTGAGACTAAGTTGATTTATGTCTATCTAGATCTACTGTACTAGGACTAAGCTAGTCTGACTAAGAACCTGCTAGACTAACCTGCTAGACTAAATGCTACGGTCGTCCTGCTACAGCACCCCTACAGGAGGGAGTTAGAAGTACCCTGCTGCTTCCTTCTACGAATTTATTAGTTACCATGAAGCATTTTCATGCTAAATTGCAGCCTTTGGAAAGAAGGGTCATCTAGTATTGACAGCGTGGTGGCCATCTTCTGCAGATCGCTTGGGTTCTCCAAGCCTAACACTTCTTGTGCGTAACTCTTAACTGGATCGCCATGTTCTTCACCGTGCTCTTGTCCACGCGAAAGGTCTAGTTCATGATCTTCATCCCAGACACTGCCTAAGGAAATTCTACCACTTACAGAAGAAGTGCGGTCCACCCCTCCCCGCTGCATATTGGAGGAAGCGCTCTTCCTCTTCCTTGAAGTTCTTGTTTTGTTGTCCTTGTTGTCAAGCACCTGTGAAAAAATAGTGGCATCAACCGGAGCGTCATCGTGGACGTGATCGTCGAACGGAAGTGCTTCTTTATTGGCAGAATCTCCAGCTGCCAAAGCCTTTTCTCTCTCACTTCGTTCCGCGGCCATGCGGTTAGACTCTTGCAGCAAGATTTGGAATTGCTTGTCATCAAGCTTGGACAATTGCATGGCCATCTTTGCAATATCGCGATTCGCAACCTTGGGTCGTCCCTTCTCGCTTGACGGCATATGAAGGACTACCTCTGGTGCTGGAGTTGCATCATCAACATCTTCTAAGATGCCAAAATTAGAGTCCTAGAAGAAATCCATCTGAACCTGAGGAAGTGCCCCTCTAGGTCTATTTCCCTTTAGACAGAACAAGCGCAGGACCAAGATGCTTCCGGCTTTCCCTTTAGAAAGAACAAGAGCAGGACCAAGATGCTCGACATCTTGGCTAAGTAGATCGATGGATTAGAATTTCATCTTGAAGCGGCCTTAACAACAGCAGCCTCTTCTTGCGTCACCGCTGCCTCTAACAAACTTGGAGCACTATAGGGATTCTCATTCTCTATTTCTGCGACAGCAGTTGCGATCACCGCAAACTTCTCGGCTCCTGTTGTCCGATCCTCGTCTACTTTAGAGGTGGTTACGGAGTTACATTCTTCAGAACATCCCTGGCCTCTTTTCGACCAGGTGGAAAAGAGTCAGGGATGGTAGTGAGGAATGCCATTCGGAAAACTCATAACTACTACTCCAGTTTTCGTTTTGTTCTCCTCAGCCTCATCTTCCGTGTTGCCCGTTTTTTCATCCACAGCTACTACTCCAGTTTCCTCAGCCTCATCTTCCGTGTTGCCCGTTTTTTCATCCACAACTACTACCCCAGTTTCCTCAGCCTCATCTTCCGTGTTGCCCGTTTTTTCATCCACGTCTTTTTCCTTGTCTTAGAGGATCAAGAAGGGATCAAGAAGGGAACAAGAAGGGAACAAGAAGGGATCAAGGGATCAAGAAGGGATCAAGAAGGGATCAAGAAGGGATCAAGGAGAAATGGCTTTTACCTAAGTAAGAAGGAAACCACAGGCACAGAATGGCTTGTACTAAAAATGATGCAGTAAATTATCTAGTTACAGATATTAATGGATTAATCAATCTGTTCGAGCCTTAAAAGTTGTCCTTATCGAACATATCGAAGAGATTTGTGTCGAGATCATCGAAAAACTTAGCAGCTTCGCCTCTAATTGACGCTGTTGCACCCTCTGCGAACGCAGGCCTCTCACGGTTCTTTCCGTCGAAGTTAGAGCTACCGCGTCGCATCTACTTCCTTCAAAGTCAACATATCCTTGGAGGACCCTTCTTTTCCCCCTTGTTGAAAAAGAAGCATCCAGGGATGGATCTGTAGTTGAGGATGCAGCTTCAACGGTACTAGCCTTAACAAAGTTTAGACCAGTATCTTCTTCGTCTTCGGAACTCCTGGCTACTTCTTCACCTGCTGCAGACATAGGTCTGTCCAGCTGTCCTCCAGCTGTCGGTGGTCGTCCTCTTTGCATTTTTTAGAATTGTACTTCTTTTCTTGAGGTGTTTTCAATCATAGTTGATGTGCTTCTTTTCATTCCTTTAGAAAGAAATAAATGTAAGCTTCATGATACTTGAAGATGCTGGGGGGCAAACGGCAGCATGATTGATGTTGCAAAAGAATATGGATTTGATAGATGGATTTGTTATAGCCTTAAATTTTTCCACCAAAGAAAACAGGCGCACCTGCTCCAGGTGCCTTAGGCACATTCCCCGCAGCAGCTGCCTCTTTTTTCATCTCAGCCAGCGTTTTGCCTTTAGCCGACTGCTGTAACTTCTTCATCTTCTTATCACTTTCGCTGCCTTCGGTAAGCTCCTTAATAGTGGTTCCAAGAATAGCTAACTCAGCGGCTTCTTCCTCCTTTTTCAACTGCTCCTCGTCTATTCTAGGTGATGTGCTACTTCTACCTCTATTCAGCGCAGCTTCCTCAATTTCGGCTGCCTTCTCTGCTGCAGCTTTCTTCAGCTTTTCCAGCCTTTGCTTTTCTTTCAATTCTGCTTCTATTAGACCGTGATGACTAAAGAAAAGCAGAATTGAAAGAAAAGCAGAGGCCTAAGTAATATCATCCTTGTTCTCGTCTTTAAAAAAAAAACATCCTGCTCTTAAAGAAAAACACCAGACATCTATCTCATCCTTGTTCTCTTTAAAACACGAAGAGGAAGAACAACTAATACAACAAGATGGATCTATTTGCTTTTCTTTCAATTCTGCTTCTATTAGACCGTGATGAAAGTACCCTGTTGCAGAACTAGTTGTACAAGGAATATGGATTATCTTTTCCAGCCTTATGCTTAATATTTATTTTTGTATGGTTCTGGTATTTGGTAACCTGAATTTGATCATAAGGGTTCTCTTCTTGTTTTCCCTTATGATCAAATTCAGGTTACCAAATACCAGAACCATACACTGTAATAAATTTTGAATATCTATTTTTATTCAACTAAGTACAACAACAAGCCTTAACTCTATCTTCATCGCCGCAGCTTCCTGCTTCTCCATTTCGAATAGCTCGCGGGTGTGCATCATCACATACGACTCCAAAAGATCAGAAGCTTTGCCCTTGATGTAAGCCCGTTCTTGAATAATCTGCTCGTCCCGTTCCTCGTAGCTTAGATGTGTAGACCAGGAGTTCGATGAGTGCTGAATCCTTGCTTATTGATGAGGACCTTAAAAATATAAATTTATAGTAATTCGTTGTTGCAAGAACAAGTACAATTTACAACTAACGACCTCGCACACAGTAGAGTGTAGAAGAAGATCAAAGAAAGATGCCTGTCGCAGTCTTTGCAGAATTATAGGCCTTAATTGTTCCAGCTCTTGACGCTCCTTCTGCTTCTCTTTCATCCGCTCATCACGCTTGCGCTGTTTCTCTTCTTCTGAGTACATCACAGCGAACATTAGAGCTCGAGACACTTCATTTCTTCAGTCCATTTCTTTAGATTCCCAAGAAGGACTCAATCGAGAATCGTGCTGACTCTTTCTTCCATTCTTCTCCCCTCCAAGTAGGGAACAGGAGAAAATGAAGACCCTTGAAAATGAATTATTTTGAGCCTTAAGAACATGGGGTCTTCGGCTTCGAGTTCTTCCTCGAGCTCCTCTTGTGTGATTTCAGGGAAGACAAGAATATTCTTCTTGTTACTCTTGTTCAGTGACATACCCCGCGTTGCACCATTATCACCGCCTTGTTCTTCCCCTTGATGTGCAAGATGAGCATCTGCCTGTAGTTGCGCTTGTTGCATAAGCCTGTCGGCTAAGGTTTTTTGACTTCGAAAACCTGTGAGAATCAGAAATTTTAAAACCGCCATGATTTCAAACGGAAAAATTTCCTGTCCGCCAATCGTGATCAACTCTGTTGCGGCCGCTGGATCAAGCAAAGATGAGGACTTTCCTGCTGCAGGCCCTCCTGAGGCACGATTCGGTGCCGTCTGCGAAGCGAGGATCTCCAGAGCAACCGCAGTGGCCATCTCGCCAGGTGTGGAATACAGTCCCGCGACTCGAGGATTCCTCTTCAATCGGACAAACAAATGCAACAGCGTGTATTTCAAGCCATGAGGAATAGGCGCATCGGAGACCATATCCTGCACCTCTGGATCCAAGAGGACCTCTGGAGCTTTATTCGTTTGGGACTTTCGAGGAGCACCGGTTTGACCACGCTTATCTTTTTTACCGCTTCGCTCGCTTGCAGAAGCAAGATTCTTCTCTAGTTGCATCATCTTCGCTTTTGAGGCCTGCACCGCCTTCATGGCGTCGTCTCCACGATCTGAGCGGCCCTCTTTTGGAGGAGCAAAGTGATTCAAATCATCATCACTATCGCTATAATCGCTAGAAAATTCACCCTCCTGCGCAGCTTGTTCCTGCAGTTTCAGCTCTGTATAAACTTCGTACACCTCAGTGATCTCCTCTACTAAAGCGGCGATGACACCACGAGCCTCATCGAGGCGTTTTCCTACCGTATCAATACGTTGTTTGCGCGTTGCCGCTGAAATCACCTCGGCTCCTCCAGCGTTGAATGATACGCGACTCCTCTTCTGAGAAGAGGAGGACTTCTTTGACAGGGACTTCTTTGCTCCTGTCATACTAGAGGAAGACTTGTTTGATAATATCGAAGCAGCAGCACTCTTGTTGAGATTCCCAGGAGCATCGTAAAATATGGCGTCATCCTCTAGATGATCCTCGGGTGCTCTAGGATGACCCCCAAGAAAACTGTCCCCGCGTAGGTAGCTACCGGTCGTAGGTTCATATCCGGTTACAGGAGTTCCACTTCCAGTAGTTCCATTTGTACCAAGACCCTGCTTGATGTTTTTGTCTGAAGAAGAAGATGTTATCCTTGTGGGAGTTTTCGTTGTTGTCGCAGTTGAGGATCCTGCTAGTTCCCAAGCGTTTTGAACATGTGTGAGAGATCGGCGTTTTTGTCCACTTGTTCTAGAAGAGGGATGTTGCTGTTGAAGGGTTGTTGATGAGGACATCAGTGCACCTGAAGAACCTGGGAAAATCGTGTCATCTGCATCAGACACTGACGCCATACCGCGATCGTGGATTCCCTCGCCCTCAGCTGTGATTTCTTAGAGCTTTTTACAAATATTCATCTTGAAAAGCAAATCTTTGATGACGTGCTTTCTTCCCTGTATAAAGAAAGCAAGGGCGGGACCAAAGAAGTACTAGATGCTCCTTCTCTCGGTATGAGTAAATTTCTGTCGTGTTGAGGTTGAGGAGCCGATATATTATAAATTACTGTCTTGAGCAGGAGCCTTAAATTTGACTGCGTCGAGCTGCTTTTTGACCTAGAGTGGCAATTTCCACGAGTCCTACCGACTGCTTCTCGTCTTTCGAAAGCGGACGTGCTCTGCCTCCACTGAACGAGACACGTGCACGGCTTCCGCGAACCTTGGAAGATGGTCGACATCGCGTTGCAAGGTCAGCTGCACTTGCAGCTTCTGCTGTGGTCGCTCCATCTGGATCGCCATATTGCTTGACAGGAGTAATCTGACGCTTTGCACGGGGGGCTGACTCTCTGTGTCTCTTGTAATCTCCTCGGGGAGTCGACGGACTTCGACTGACGCGATCAACATCGACCGGAACAACTACTACCCCAACATTCGCAGTAGTTGCACCCTGTTCTTGTTGTGGCTGCCGCACAGGAGTTTCGCGGTCCTGATCAGGAGCTTGAAGATCATCTCCATGACCGTCTAAAAATTCTCCATGATGGCCGTCTAATCCTTCTACTTCGTCTTGCTCTTGCGCGTCTTGCTCTTGCGCGGCAGCTCCTGTAATAGATGAAGACTGTACTTCTAGATCTAGGCCTCCTTTCTCCTCATCGTCATCATCTTCCTCATGGTCATCTGAAGACTCTAGCAGAGCGCCGTCCAGACCGCGTGGCAACATACCATGGAAGAAGTCGCGACCACTGTGCCCACAGCTGCGAAGCCACCTCTGCCACAATTCATTAGAGCTTTTTACAACTCGAATAATTCATCTTGAGAGTCAAGATTCTTGACGCAGTTTCTGTTTTTCCCCTTGAAAATGGTAAACTACATATTGATATTTATAAGTATCCAAGGAAGATGTCTCTTGTTTTTAGGATGAATTAGGGCAAGCCTTAAATTCAGTATCTTTGGGCTGCAATCGGAACTGGTAGTAGTCGTGGTTGTGCGTGTGGCCCCTAGCAAGGTACTTTAAAGCTGCAGTTTCAGCTCTCATCTCCTGTTGCTCCACTAATTTTCGACTTTGCGGACTGCCCGTAGAAGCACGGCGAGCATTTTTACCATCATGATCGTCTTCATCTTCGTCAACACCTAACATTAGACCTACATCAAATCCATCTCGCGAACAAACCTACCGCTACCCGTTTTCTCTTGAGAAAAGGATCTTCTCCGAGATGCTAGCTTCTAGGGAAAAGGGAACAAGATGGATTTGCTGTAATATTAGCCTTAATAACGCTCCTCCGTGTGCAGCAGCCGAAGAGCCTGGTGGCAACACATCGTAGGCGCAGAAACGGTACACTTTCTGCAGCAAATGAGCTGTGGCCTTTGGCCGGGTCCAAACACTAGCTTCGATGCCAGGCACTCTCGGAACAACATTTTCATCGCCCACTAATCGGAAGACGTCTAAAGGCTTCTGAATATCGGACCAGAAGACTCGACCACCGACAATTTGCACTGCTCCCCAGAACTTGAAGGGTACGCGCGTCACGCAATTGTAGAAGTGCTCTGAGAATAACTCGAGACCAACCTCGGCGTCACCTGCTGCACCTCCAATTTGAAGCATAGTTTGAGAGGGAACCGTCGGTGGCAAGTCGGATTGTGACAAGGCACTGTTTACCACGTGCCTTTCTATGGTATTCTTTCGATTTTTAGAGGACCCAGAGGACCCATTGATGAGACTCAAATTCACCAACCCAAAAAGCTGGACTTTCCATGACGATATTTTGCTTCCCCGCTTTGCGTGCCGTTGTGCGATCTTCTGCAACGCTTTGATTAAAGCGCGGCATTCATTGGTCACCGACTCTGAACGGAAGCGACCCCTTTCGAAGCTCATCTTCCCTTTCCCTTCGTTTTCCCCTCATCTTTCCTCAAGGGGTCGCCTCTTGTTCGATCTCAGTGAGGAACTCCAATGACCATTGATGATTGAAAGTTGAGCCTTAATTTGAGCCTTTCAGATGCCTCGACCAATTCGTCCGCACGCTGCTGAACCAAGAATGCCTTTTTCTTTTCCCCTCCAACTACTACATCTTGATGTTGTTTAGCGACTTCTTGATAGGCCGTTCGAGCCTGTGCGACTTGCTCCTCAGCTTGAAAGACCTCCGCTTTTTCACACTCGGCATCGTCGTGGGATAGAAAAAGTACGTGTCCGATAGCGAGTCCGCGGGTCTCGAAGTAAAAGCGATGCTCGATTACCTGTCGGCGGATCTGCGAAACTTCGTCAAGAGAACCTGCTTTAGGACGACTTGTAGTTCCTCCAGCTGCTGTTGCTGTAGCAGGACGAGTTTGTTCCTTACTATTCATATAATTCCCCTTCATGTTGACCTTATCAAGGTTACTATCCCTTACCTGTCTATGGTACCACACAGGCCCATGACTATAGTGGCACTTCTTCATCCAAACGCCGTGGTCGAGATCAGGACTAAACACTCCTGCGCACATCCGAGTGTCATCATCTTGATCATCAACATCCTCTTCGAGCATTTCCTCCTCTCTGTCGGGATCATAACTCTCGCCATCATCCTGTAGTCGATCCTCTTCTCCCTGTGCGTCGTCTGGTCTATCGGGTCTTGGAGTCGCTAAAATAGTTGCCGCAGTTGTATCTTTACTCGTCCCAGCACCTCCTCCATGATTTTTGACACCCGAAATGACACCGTTTTTCGTACTTGAACCTGAGGAGGAGGACTTTTTCGTCCGCCCTACTACGTATTCGGTGAAAATGACGACGATTCCGCGATGCCGTGCTCTGTCAAAAGTACCAATCTGCTTTGCATGTAGGCTTTGATCGTCCTGCTGAGCAGTTGAAGCTGGTGTCTGAGCACTTTGCAGTCCTAGACGTTGTTGTACCATCGCAAGGATCTGGGCAGTGGGCAGCTGCCCAGCTGCAACTGCCTTCGTACAAGCAGAAGGAAATGGCTGTCCCAATGGCTGTGCTGGTTGCAACATTTTGTTGTTTACTTTAGATTCTAAGAAGATAGTATCCTCAGTAGCAATTTGGAATTGATGTGATGGAAGAGGTGCGGATCAGGATCAAAGGTAATATATCATGAAGTTGTAGTAAAGAACCTGCAAGTTCAACTTGCAGGTTCTTTACTACGAGGGAGAAACTAAACGGCTGTTATTACATAAGCACGTTATAAAATCGAAGGTAATATATCAACGACTTCAACCATGATTGTAGTGCAGGGACGAGGTGGTAGCCATTTGTGAAATCAACAAAGTGTAATAGCAAAGACAGAAAAACGAATGTTGAGCTGGGGTCAATTACCTCAAAATGGGATGGGAAATTTCAACTCATGAGACTGGAGGACGCTTTTTGGCATTAAATCGAAGTCATGTAATGTCATCAACTTGTTCAACATGATCAGGTCAGGAGTCATTTGATCATTACGCTCAGCATACAGAAAACTAGAGGATTCACACAGATGAATAACGCACTCGCGTCACTTTCGCAGTCACTCTTGTGGTCCCAAGCTCCTGCTGCATACTCGAACACTTAGTAATAGTAAATTCAGCAAGGCTTAATATTCTACCGAAGTGGTTACTCCTTGCAGCAATATCAACGGCCTGAAAGCATTGGGGAATTGGCCAAGTCTTTACGCTATGCCTATGCTGTTCATCATGTTACTCATTAGCTGAGCACTTTGGTGCTCCTCTCCACCTTCTTGTTTGCTTGCTCTCTCTCTCTCTCTGTCCGGCTTGAACAGAACCACAAAGTTCACTCTATACACATTAGTGTGGGTCCATGCAGCTGACCACACTATCACTACCCCCGTAGTAGTAAATTTTATTTACCTACACCAAGTCAATAAAATTTATTCTAGTACTACTAAACGATAGCCAGACAGAGGAGAGTATCTATAAGGACCATAACATTCCAAAGTAGCACTCTGCATAGACCCCCCCAAGCTTAATACAGACACGACGCCCTGTCGTGTTCTTTAGTACTTAAGTTCACCGCGTTAACTTCCACTAGTTCTTTTCAACTCTTTCACTTTAACTCCATAGTTATCCCCCTACAAGAACGGACTCACCAACACATCCCTGATATGGTACTACTTTAGGTCACTTCTTTTAGACATTTGCCTATGCCTTCTACTACAAATAGCTACTTACTTGCGGGGACGCAACATGATCTGTCTCTTCTTCTCGCCGTCTCCTTCTTCCTCTTCTCCGGCAGCTTTCGACAAGTAGACGGTAATGAGTTTCACTTGCTTGTATCTCAGTTCTAGTGCAACGGAAGCTATGACGCAGGCAACGCGATCGGTTCCGAAGGTGCCCGTGATCTTGAACATCTCAAACGCGTTATCTCGCGGATCCTTCCCTAAATAGTTCCATTGTGCTACTTGTTGTTTATGTTTTAGAGATAAGCTTTTGGAGGTGTAAGTTCGTCTAAATCCCGCTTGTTATGGCTGCCCCCCTTAAGAGAGCCATAACAAACGGTAACAAAAGCACCTTTAACCTACTTACCCTTAATTGTTGACTCGGATCGTTGACCATGGTGTTCCGCACGATTTGGTGAAAAATGCTGCTGGCCATTCTGTCCGCCTGCGATTCGCGTTCATGAAAGTGCGTAGTGGCAATCCACTGGGTTCCGCTGTCCGCTGCTACCTTTCGCGCAGACTCTGTAATCCTACCGATTCGACTTGCGTCTTGCTCTCTTTCTTTGTTGAGCTTGGAGCTGGAGGCGAGCGGCTCCTCAGGCGTCCTCTTCGAAGTACTTGCTTTAGTTGGGTCTTTAGAGACATACTTCACCTTCAGCCACGAGTATTTTGCGAAGTCCGACCCTAGAAACGCAGCGTCCTCCTCTCCACCAGAATCTTCCTCGTCTTCTTGATGCTTCAACTTTAGAAACAAACGGACAGACGCTTAAACCCACATACGAATTTTAGGGAAAATTAGGGAACCCCCTAAATTTCCCTAACTTTCCCTAAGTTTTGACCTCCTCCACAAGCGTGTCCGTTTGTTCATAACAACTCGGCCTGCACCACATCCGCGCCAGCGCCGATGGCAACATCCGCATGTTGTTGGATATCAGCTACGGCAGTTCCTCCTTTTCTTTTACTAGCACGCACGCCTTTTTGTTGTTGTGCAGCTTGTGCTTCCTCCTCTGCCACAAGCTCATCAGCGTACCTTGATGCCAATGCCTCTAGATATCCTTGGTCCTTTTTCTGGGAAGGTCCGCTATCTGCTTGCTCGTCTTTTCTTTTCGAAGAGGCAGCAGAAGTAGCCACACCAAGTTGCTTGGCCCACTTTTGATTCGTCATGTGGTTCCCAAGGCTGTCCCAGCAAATAGAGGCGGCGCGTTCCTCTACGTCGGACCTCATTCCACCACGCCCCGGCAAAATTTCGTCCACAATTTCTCGCACGATTTCCCTCTGCCAGACCGCAACCAGTCTCGGATGGTTTTTGTAAGAGTATTCCTCTGTACCATGGCTCTGCTTACCGAGGCGGTAGTTATAGGCGAGAAATTTCGCGAACGGTTGAAGGGCGTCCGTGACTACGGGATGTGGCTCGTCCCACCATTTCTTCGAGGTAAACGTGCCGACAACATCGACCCCTAACACAACCCGCGTCGCATAGTCCCGCCCTTGCACAACTCCAGAGGAGGACTTTCCTCTTCCCTGCTTATCAACTCGACCAGACTGTAGGAGGGCGAGGGCTTCGTGATGCTCCTGCTCCACTTCCTGCATCAGCTGATCCACGATTCTCCGACCTTGCATCTCGTTGACCAGGTAGTCCTCAAAGATTTGAAGAACCTTTTCTCCATGTTCGATCCGAAACTGCTCTTTAGCTTTACTCTCCCGTGTTTCCAAATAAACAAGAGTCATGAAATATTCTTCTACGTTCAACGGGGCCAGAAGCAAAAGCTGCGCCCATATCTGGGTCATGAGAGACTTCCGGACCCGGCGCATAGAGTCCGGCGTGTGCCACGGTTGAACCGTGCCCGCTCCAAACCTCGCTAGCTTTTTGTTTATGTTTTGGCCTTGCTGTATCGCTTGGGCGCGTGCGATCCTTTCAATTTTTCCATCGTGCAAAATGAGCTTTCGCAGCTCCTCAATCTCCCACTTCTCAAATTCAAGCGCTAAGTACCTGTCCACCAAGCGGCGTCCGTACTTTCGCACACTCGAAACTTCGCTCGGAAAAGCGACCGGCCAAAAGCTTTCTTCTTCCTGGGAAGTAGGTTCTTGAGCTTGGTGTTCCTCGTCCCGAGTTGTGGACGAAAGAAGAGTTAGAGCAGATAAGTTCTTTTTGGCGTTCGTTTAGGTTTATCCAGCTTGTTATGGCTGTCCCCACCTAAAAAGGGAGAGAGCCATGACAAACGGTAACATTAGAGGTAAGTTTTTGGCGTTCGTAGTTTATCTTCCAGCTTGTAGTTATGGCTACTGTCCCGGGAGAGAGCCATCCCCACCTAAGGGAAAGAGCAACCTTTTGTCCCCACCTAAGGGAGAGAGCCATCCCCACCTAAAACGGTAACAAAAGCACCTTTAACCTGTAGAGCCTTAAAAGAGCTTTCACCAGAAGATCCGCGTGAAGGTAGCCCAGCGCAGAGCACTCTGCGAGTGTGGGCGTGACTGAGGCTATGAAGTGGGTCTCTGGTCGTGTAATCCAATCGAAGCTTGGTGATGAGGAAGAATGCTCGGGAATGCTTCCGATTGGTACAACAGCAGCGGTGTACTCGACATTCTCGTGGTATCTTTCTGGAATCAATTCAGTCCAGGACACCGCTGGCACGTACTGCGTGAGACGATCCAGAGCCGATCCAGTGGGACCCTGATCCGAGTATTTTAAGGTCACACGTTTGTTGTAGTGAAGAGCCCCGCCGGTAGCACCGGTTTGGAATCTCTCGGCGATCGTCGTGCGTAGGCTACTTTTGTGCTGCCCTGCGCTTACCAGAAACCAACCTCGCGCGCAATCCAACTGTCGACCCAATGCGTTTCGCAACAAGATCATAACATCCTCAACACCGGCATCAGCATGCTTAGCCACTACTTTAGCGCTAGGCTTCCCTCCTGGTACAACTGGTATACTTTTTGATCCTACAAGTTGGTTTGATCCTTTCAGCTTCACTGCATTTGCCTGCTCCAAGGGCAAAGAGAAAAGACTGAGGCACCCTAAATATGATGACAAGAGGACCAGCATCATGTGGATTTTTTTTCTCATACTGCTCGACTGAATGCAGAGGGAGAAGATAAAACTTAAACTTATACTTCACCAATTAATTCCGATTTTACTAGTGGTCGTATGCTGTTTTGTAGTGGTCGTATGCTGTTTTGTTCTGGCGTAGGTTAGGTTAGGTGTTGGTCCACTAGATAAACCAGCAGACTTCAGTGTTCAATTCAATTCAATTCATTGGCTTTTTTTTTTTTTGTATCGCGGGCGAGTTCCGATATATCCGAACCTCTGTGCAAGCGCGACTCCATCTCCCCATTCCTGGGCGTAGTCGACGAGAGCCACAAAAAACGGCACACCAGGCAGACGAATCTGCCATGTGGAACCGAGTTTGACACCAACAGCCCCCGATCTCTTATTCTTTCGAGAAAGGTCCGACATGAGGCATCACCGGAGCGTGTGGGCATTCGTGCTGGCACGCAGGCTTTTACGTCCAAAACACCGGTCCACGAGCCAAAGCGCGGGTGGCAGTGACAAAAGGAGCTGGGGCGCTGCTATCTATATATTCTATCTACTGCCAAGTTACTTGCAACATTCAACTAGCAAGGTCTTGGGCACCCATCTTTCCTTTCCGACACTAATTATACTTCTGTCTAATTATGCTAATCTCCTTAAGTCACCATCGCCCATGCCTTCGGCACTACCAATGTCCTAGACGGCCCAATGCTGCGGTACTTGCTGATTTTTTGATTTTGTTTTTGAGAGTGTTAACTTGAGTGTACATCTTACTTTCCCTGGGATTCGTCGTCCCCTTTTTTGGGTTTGTCTTTTTCTTTTTTTTTCTCTCTGGACCGATTTCTTCCCACTTTGTTTTTGCATGCTGCTTACCCTCGAACGTGCATACGCACTTCGTCTCTTTGCGAGTGCATCGTGCACATTTGCAGGGGCTTGCTACTCCATCCATCTGCCTATAGCTATCTCCGCTGTTGCTCCCCTGTTATTTTGCTCTTCGCTCCGTGCCCCTTGCCGATATCGCAAGATCCGTCATGTTTTCCTTTCTCTACCTACTTATCTGTCTTACCTACTTGCAGTTTAGTTCAATTCTTCACTCATCTAGTTTCGCCCTATTTTGCGTCTATCCTCTGCTTCATCACTCCTGGTCTCCTTGTTTCAATACTTCTTAATCGATTCGACTTTATTTCATGTTCGTTTGAACCTCTGCGCCTTCAATTTAATTGGTATCCCAGCTCTGCTTGTACGGATCATTTTCGCTTCCGTGGAAGTTCTTCTCTTAATGATCTTTGCGATTCTTCTTTCGATTCGATGATCTAATGCTGGCTCCTCTCTTTGTCTTCCCGAGGGCTACCTCCTTTCGAGTGTTCCTCCAGGAAACATCATTCTAGATCGTGCTTTCCAGGACCATGAGAAATCAAATGCGACAGGGCTGGCCCTATAAGACAGCCACCATTTGATACCCCTTCTCTTCATGTTGTCAAGCTGTCTTTCACACGTGCTTATTTATTCGTTCTTCTTTTCATTGCTAGTGACCTGCATTCGCGGGGATCCATGTGCTTACTTTCTTCTACCTTCACCTTCTTTGGGGTTTTTATCAGTCACTTCTGCTTTCAGTGCATCTATTTGTTTCTGGATGATTTGATTGTCTATTTCTATGTTCCGGAACATTCCTGGCGTATATTTGACCCCGTTGGGATCCCACGTCTCTGGTCTTCCTCTGTAAGCTGTTTTCACCATCTCCCTGTCAAATGCTGGTCCTGGCTCCATCTTCTTTTGCTTCGACAGTCCTATGACTTGCCGCACTACTTCGTCCCTAGCTTCCTTTTTCCACTCGTCGACATCTGGGTGCTTTTTCCTAATGAAGTCCATGGCATACTTGTCAGAGCCATATCCTTGTTTCCCTTTTGGGTCAGCTGCCTCTTCTTGTGCTTCCTCGACTTTTCCGTCCTTCAGTCCCGCTGCTGTTGACGGCGCTATGGCTTTGTCATTGTCCGTGCCTAGCTGCACGGGGTCACTCGCATCATCTCGGATTTCCGTTCTTGCACGAGAAGCTACCGCCTTCGGCCTGACTCTTCTTCCTGCATGAGGTTCGTGCTCGTCCCTTTCTAGCACACCTTTCCTCCGCAGGTTCACCTTCCGTAGTCGCTCCTTCCAGTCCATCGTGATTGCGGTTCAGCTTACCGGGGGCCCATTTTGTTGATTCAACCGTGCTTTATTCAGTTTAACCACGATGGAAAATCCCTCTAATACCGCTGTTTATTCCTTTACGTCGTTCAGGTTTTCATTGTAAATGTTTGAGCATCCTAATTTTTGGATACCTCACCATTTTGCTGCGGATCGCGAGACTAAAGACCCTCAGACCTCTAAAACTTTTCATTACTCGTTTTCGCTGGGGGAGTCATCTGATCGTTTAATTTTCTATCTGGGAGCTAAAGACCTCTCTTACTAAAATTCTCTCCTCGTCTTTCTTCTCTCTTGTAGATCCGCTCTTTCCTTTCGTATTTTGTCACATAATGCGAACAGTTGTACTCACTCTTATTCTTATTCATTGCTTGCACGCTTTACGGCGCGTTCTGCTCCCAGCGCAACGAGCTGCCACTCAATGTTGCTCGAGATAGACTTCGTTAAGATGACACAAATATTATATTTTAGACGATATCTTGCTTCGAAGGTTCCAAGATTTCGAAGTTGAGCATCGCCCTGCAAAGTGCCAACGAAGGACTAACTCGAGCTTATGCAGCTTCTCTTCGTTCTTCTTCTCTACTGTGTCCGCGCTCCTTCCATACATCTCCTCTGCCGGCCTGATTTTTCAGTGCTTCTCTCCTTTCTCCCGAAAACCACCATAGCCTGCGTTCTCGCGGCTTGTGTCTCGATTTTACTCAACATGTACTCGGTTACTCACTACTTCTTTGGTTTTATTTGCGTCCTCTGCGCAACACAGCCAAAGTTGTCGAGGGCGACGAGCTGGATGAGGAAGACGAGGAGAAGAACGAGATATGATCTTGGATCACCGGACCGTTAGCCGCCTTGCCGCGCTTCTTCTCTTGAGCCCGCGCCATGAGTCTGCGCGGGTTCGGCAACTCGCCCTCGATCGCCATTGCTGTCATCATGATGTTGTTGTACGCGACCATCGGGCCGATCGCCTTCGCGTACGCCACCTTCTCGAACGGACAAATACTTACCGCACATGGCGTGGAGAGTGGAGTGTACTTGTTCTCGTCCACATTCTGCTTCATGATGGCAGCATACTTCTCGACATCCTTAACATCTAACTCCAAGTCCTGCAGCATCTCTTTGGCGTCTTTGTTTCCCGAGAAAAGCTTCTTCATCTTGCCCATGTTTTCCTTATTGAGTTTGACCACGAGTTTCTTGGAGCTTTGGAGGATCTCGATGCACGGGATCGCGCGCTTGCGCACAGCCTTATCCTCTTCGCCAAAGATTTTCTGCTTCTCTTGCTTGTACTCCCCTTCGTACATCACGACGGCATTGTTGTGATCAGCTGCCAGCTGCAGATATTGTTCCACCAGAAGACGAATCAGCTCCGGCATCGGCAACGTCGCACGCCGCTCAGGCGTGTTCATCCTCAGAAGCTCCTCTTTTGCAGGAGAGGTCTTCGTCGTGGTGCCACTCTTGTTCGATTCCGACATTTTGTTTTGTGTCTACTCCACTTTTTGAGAAACTCTGGCTTACGCAGGCTAACTCTATTTCTGATGCGAATTGCAGGATAATAATACTGACGATTCATAAAAAGTATCGCCGTATAGGTAGTAGAAGTAATCACGGCAACAATCTTGTGGCGCCGAAAAGTGACTCACCCTGGGTCCTTGTTGCCATTGCTTTGTTCAGATGCATGACGATGTGGAGTACATCACGTAGAATTACTCTCTGATGAGATGTTCTAGGCCGTCTTCATTTCGCTGCGCGTCAAAGACAACTATTGTGATCAAGGTAGGGCTTTGCTCTTCTGCCTTTGTTGTCTTTCCTCCACCGCAACATGATTCCTATTTTGGGGTCCCTTTATTATAGAACAGCATCGCAACGCGCACACCCTAATCACGGTCACACAAACAGCATTGCAATGCAAGTCGACATCTTTTAGTCGTCGACGCTCAATTTCTATGGCATTGGAACTTATCTCGGAAATATGGATCCAGCTTCAGTCGTTGGACTTTCAATTCAATTCAGTTCTCAGTTCACTTCAATTCATCGGATTCCTGGAGGTATCCGACGAGAGCCACAAAAAAGAAAACGGCCTTCCATCGAAGCGTCGTACGTGCTAGTCCGGTCTGTCCCGGCTCGTCCATGCGCGGGCTCTCACATCCTCTCCTAAGGAGCTCTCCTCGCGATCAAAGAACGATAGTTGCTTCTAACCGCTTGAAGTATGCTCTGCAATACCTGCCGCGCGATAAAGATGGTCCAAGGGGAAAGCGTTATGCTGGTCGTATCGTCCACGTACATGTCAACTCCCCAGCGGCATTCCCTTGTACGTGATGTCACGAAGCGTTGACCTGCTCCACTCATCATTTTCCGCCAAAAATCCCGTGTCATCATACGGGCCTCCATCTCGCAGAATAGGTTGAAGAGTAAAATCCATATTGCGCTACTGAGGTCATATGCTTGACATTTAAGGAAGTTATCAACTGCCATTCCTTGAAACTCATGCCATACCGTCGATACACATTTCCGCACTACTCTTGCCCAGACATGCGCCCATTCGTAGAGCGGAATTACACTTGCGCTATGCCTTGCCCGCTTCGGTTCGTACAGATAGTGGCTGCCACATATCCACACGCACATCGTGCTAGTGAGCCGCTGTACAAGAGGGCGCTGCGGTTGCATGTCTCTATTCCTACTCATCTGAGACACATTTTCCGTGTAATGCATGTTCAATCCAGTTGAATCCAGTTGATGCGCTGATTCAATTCAGTCCATCCCAATCCGTTTATTTTTTCTTGTTCAAGAAGATTCGACTCAATTCAATTCAGAGATAATAGACAATATCCTAGAGGAAATGGAACATATCTTTTGGTTTTCTCTCGCCCTTTTTTTTTTTTCCAGTGCGCTCACTAACTTTGTCCTTGTCTTTCATGCGTCTTGCACCTTAGTCGTATTACTACCTTATCGCGCAATCCTCAAGGTATCCGCTCCTGTCTCGTAGCTCCTTGTGTTCTACCCGTATGACTGTACTGCTACATGCGTTTATCCCACGTTTAATTCACTTCATCGCTATGGTCTCAACTTTTCTTCAGTGGCTACTGAAGAGCCAAAAAGAAATAAACCACAAACGCTTCAAAACGCTTCAAAACCACATCTAGTGAATCCTATATTTAAGACCCTTCTTGTTCTTTTGAAAAGTTGACTGGCCTGGTCGAAAATGTTTCGGATGAGTCGATACCTTGCTACCGTCACTGTGTTAAAAAATCAAGCGAGTTACTTTCGACGATGCGAACTCAAGGATGCTACTTACTTGCTATAAATTGTACGTGGAGCGAGTTACTTTCGACGGTGCTACTCCTGAAAAATTCTGGATCTAGTTTAGTTCCTGACTCTATCAAAGTCCTCCTCTGATTCTAAATAAAAGCACTGGGTTACCAGTCCTAACTTTCTCTTACTGTTCCCTAAAAAGTAAGCACCTATTTCTAAAAAAAAACTATTGGGGCGTTTAATCTTCGTGCACGAAAAACATATAAATCCTAACTATCCTTATCCTAAGCAGGCCAGTGCCCTCTGTGGTCCCTTGCAAAATTATCATTGGCCTGAAAGCATTGGGGAATCGGCCAAGTCTTTAGGCTCTGCCTACGCTGTTCATCACGTTACTCAATAGCTGAGCACATTGGTGCTCTTCTCCACCTTCTTGTTTGCTCTCTCTCTCTCTCTCTTTCTGGCTTGAACAGAACCACTAAGCTCACTCTACTATAGATACAGAATAGTGTGGGTCCATACTTACCACAACTCTAACAGCCCGAAACAGAAACAGATGAAAACTAGTAGCGCACTCAATCATGTCATTTTCACAACATTCACTCCAACTCCGAGACGTTGATGTTGGTCATGGTCAGTCACAGTTCTCTCCTTCTCGAGTCATTAAGAACAACAATGCAGTTGCAGTCAAATCAGCTTACAGAATCAAGAGCCAAGTATTCACAGAAGGAATCTCGAATCATCTTCCACTTTTTTGTTCTCCTTTGGAACACCATTTTCTCTTTCAAAGCCATTTTCTCTTCTCAGCAAAAGTCTATTTTCCGATGCCGACAGAACACTTTCTACACCAGTATTTGTACAAGGATATTAGCGCTACAAGTATCAACACCACGCACTTTTCACATGATGAGTCTGCAGCATCATTCGCGTCGCCTCATAAACGGTATCAATTTAGATGTCATGAAAGACGTCGTATCAGAGAGCAGGGGCCGAGGGTACTATAATGCGGGTGTCAGGCGTTCAACATGGAGGGGCACTCAAGCATCAACATGAAGGGGTATCATGTAATGGAAAATGTGAGAATGCACATCTTGTTGGTCGTTGCTAAAACTACTAAGTGCCGCAATCATACTCCTGCAACTTACGACACGGTTCCTTCCTTCCAAAGGCAGTCGTTCAGACAGTGCATTGACAAAACCCCCAAGCCTTTGTTCGTGGACCTGATATCAGCAGCACTCATAGCTGTTAGTCCTACGGCGCAAGCGTTTTCCTTGTTTTCCGCTACTATCTGGACGCATGTTCCTGCAGGCACGTCTTCCATAGCGCCTCCGGTTGGATGAGTGAGACCAGGACACATGATGTCGGCGCCCTGTTGTGGAGGCCGTGATGGTGCCGATCATGGTGGTGGTGCCGATCATGGTGGTGGTGATCATAGATAATTGTGGTGGTGATCATAGATAATTGTGGTGGTGATCGTAGATAATTGTGGTGCCGATCATGGTGGTGGTGCCGATCATGGTGGTGGTGATCGGCTAGCAGCTAGTATCTCATATATCTGCTATCTTCAGTTCTTGTACAAGAGGTAGAAGTACTACATCTTCAGGCACATGATCATGTTGTACTACGAGAAATCATCCAAACAAATAGGAGTTCTATATGAAGTACCTTGTTCTAGATGAAGTTGAAGTAATATCTTGTTCTAGATGAAGTACCTTCAAAACAAACTTGATTGCTCCCGTGTCCACTTGAAATTTCGGCATCATGCTTGGGTACTTATGCAACACGCGCAGTGTTGGAAACCATTTCTCGCTCTTGTCGGTTGGTTGGAAGAAAATGACTTCTTCATCCACTATGACCATCTGGATTTTGCTCTTTGTTAAAGGCGAGAACTCTGATTGGTCCCTTCATTTTCCTCTGTTTCCCCCATCAAGAGGGAGCCCAGTTCCACTACACTAGACGACACTACACAAGTTGCCTTCCAAGCAACTCTAAAAAGATCAATTTATCACACTAGAAGTTCCGCTAGCCCAAGGAACATGCTTCTTCCTTTAATATCCTACGTCGTATTGCTCTTCTATTTTGACTCTCACTTTTTACACTCTAGAGCCCAGTGAGCAACCCCTCTAGTATGAGGAATGAAAACACTCTACTATGACCAATGAAAGTTCTTGAGCCTTAACTTTGTTTTTCCCAACAAAACATTTCCTCCTTTCTTTGGCCAGATTTCCTCGATCACCGGCTCTAGTCTCGGATAAGTCTCCAACACGTCGTCCCTGATTTTTCGCTCCACGGAACTTTTGGCCTTGTTGGCCTGCACCTCCTTCGGCGTGTAGTTGCGGAACATTGTTTCTTTGGATTTGGATCTACTTCTACTGCTAGGTGAAGATCTACTTGAAGAAGATGATGATGATCCCTTGGATCTACTGCTAGGTCGTGATCTACTTGATGATGACGACGACTTGGACAAAGTAAAATGATCACTACGGAGGTACCACGCACTGCAGCAATTTAATGAGTACAAATAATGTTCTTGATTCTAAAAAGTAAGAGGAAGAGAGTTCGCGACGTTGATGTTAATCGGTTCGGATTGGACCTACGACTGCCCTGAATCTTAAGTCGTGTAAAAAAGCAAGAAGGGTGTCGAGGATTCGTACGTTGTTCAAGATTCCCCAGTTCCTGTTGTGGTTAATATTTATTACGAGGCCATCACTCAATGCTGAAGTAGGAATGAGCTTCTCAATTTGCCTGTCTCTGAGATCATCGTGAATCGTGTTGATGAAGTAGAGATCTCGTGATCATTTTATCTACTTTGTCTTTGCCTGCTCAAAGATCTTCGCTCAACAACAACAATTATATTTGATCCTCTGTTTCAGTTCAAGTTTCTGTGTGAACTCAGCATGACGTGTACAAACCATTTTTCATGACAGCTTTTTCCTGGTCGTGGTGATTTTTCTATGACTATTCTTGCTTTCACTTCTACTTCTTAGATTCATTATATCGCGGTGTAAGTATCATATTCAAGTCTGTGCACGATCTGTTTCACATAGTAGAGAAATTGTTGGTCAAAATAAATCTTTGCAATAAGACGGGATTAAGCTGAAACTGTCAAGCAGCCAGGCCACCTCGGAAAAGAAAAGAAATGTCTAAATGTCTTACCGCCTGATGCGTTCGAAACTCATAGTTTTTTCTCAGACGTTTATTTTTGCTCTGGTCCACTGCTTTGAAAACTAGACGTAGACCTTCTTGAAGACTAAAAAATGTATAAGTAGATACTTACAACTTCAACGCACTTTCGTCCTTAAACTTTTATAATTCCGCCCTACTTACAACTTCTAAGCTTACTAGACCCGCGCCTCGCATACTCCACTGAGTATATTCACCATGTCGCTCGCCTCGAACACGTGCTCTGGTGATACCCACTTCTCTCCTTGGAGTCGTTCCAAGGCGGTCGCATCGCTGCCAACGAGAAGGAGCCTGGCACTACTGGAGGATAAAGAGTCTGCAGCAAAATCGCCCCTCAGTTTCTCGATTGCTTCGAGAATTAGACGAGGACATCAAGGGTTTAGGGTTTAGGGTTTAGAGTCGTGAAGAACAAATTGCGACCATGGCCTTAGAATTGCAACAATTGTCAACTCAAGGGTGAAGGTTAGGCTAGAGTGAAGAAGAACAATCTCATTGGCCTTAGAATTCAAGAAACTATTTTACTCAAAGGGTGAACAAGAACAAAGGATATTATATATTGTTTTCTTGTTGTTGGTAGTTGTCACCATTTATTTCGTGATCTTCTACTTGTTCTTCATCCTGTTCAAAAAAGATCCACAAACAACAATAATCCATAACCTTATCGCATGCTTCCTTGCCCAAATGCCGTCACTGAAAATGATCACGACATCTTTGCCACGTGGCGGGTCTAGCTTCATTCGGACGCCGAAAATTAGAGCTACCGTCGAATTCGCATCTTGTTCCTTGAGAGTAATAGTATCCCTGGGAGGTGCTTCGTTTTCAAGTAGAAAACGGGCTAAGGATGATGTTGAGGATGCTTTAGTGTCGGCCGTAAGAAACGTGTTGCCAAAGCTAGCCCACCAGGTACAGAATTCAACTCCCTTTCCCGAACCACTTTGGCTGCCGCTCGGGAACTATGAATTTCCTGCAAGGTGTCTCGTGCTTTGTGGAGGGCGATGGAAACGCGGGTGCTGTTGCCGATTCTACTACTAGAAGTGGACCACGTGGAGGTACTACTATAACTGGAGGTGCTAGGACTAGTCGAATGTTGGCGGGTAGTTTTCGCCATCAGTCTTGCTTGCGTTCCGAAGTCAATCCTGGCCAGTCGTACTTTTTCGCTATCTACAGTGTAGTTCGACAGCGCTTTGTCCAGAGACTGCATGAAAGCGTCTCCTGAAACGACGTTGCCAACTACAGAGGACTTGACCATGCTCCCAGACTTGTCTATCAAGACAACTAAGTTGCGTTCACCACAACGAAAGAGTCCTTGGAGGCTACCGAGAGTCGAAAGTGATGTTCTTGCTGTCGAGTCGACTTTCGCTGTTATAGTAGAAGTTGTAGAAGGTGAAGAAGGCACTTCTTCATGCAAAACTTCTTCTAGACACGCTTCAACATTACACGCTTCCAGTTTCCGGTACTTCGTTACCGGGCACTCGCCAGTGGTTCCAAGGGCTTGTGCCACCACTGCACGACTCTGCTCAAAACTGCCTCCACCGCAAGCACGTGAACAGGCTGTAGTTAGAGGTCGTACCGACAACTACTTTGATGTACTTATTTTGGATGTTGAACATCAAATGCTGTTTGTTGACCGATCGAATTCCGTAAGGAGCCTCAAGATCGATCGAATTGGTGCTACATTGTAGGGACCACAGTAGACTGACCTCAGTCAGATGATGATTAGAGGGAACAAAACTAACGACCGGTTGTAGACCTCAGATGATAATTAGAGGGAACAAAACTAACCGGTTGTTGTTGATCGAATTGGCTAAAAGATGGTGTTGTAAAGATCCGCTGACGGTGCCCATAAAGTAGGCTTTGACCAAGTATCAGCGACCACACAGTCCTTATTACAGGGACCAGCGGAACAAGGTTGACGTTCTTGGAGACGCGGACAGACCTTGCCGTTCCATTGTGCAGCTTGGACTAGGGAGCGCTCCTGTAGAAGAGTAGATCATGAAGAGATGAAGGGGGTGAGGTGTTGTTAGAATTTTTTCTTTTATATTTTGAAGAAAATAAGTACTATTTTTAAGATTAAGTGGTTCTTTTCGATGTAAATAAAAGAGACCACATTGAAGAGAGGGTGTATGTGTTGTAGTTTAGCTTCTCTGACTGGGCTACATCAGAGTTCTACTTGCAGGAGCAGGACTAGATGCAGATAAGAATCATATAGATATATTTATAAGTAAGGGTAGGTGTACCCTCATCACGCTCCCTTCTCCGCACATGGCACCGCAATCTGACCAGGGACCCCAGTCAGCTACCTTGCAGTCTATTGTTAGAGTTTAAAGCAATTCGTTTCTTCTTGCCCGGCGCACTTCTGCCAATCCTAGTAAGAGGGAACATGGGAGAAATCAATGTAAGTAAGTATGAGTTGTACCTTTATCTAATTATCTATTGCGCCTTAATATTGGACATGGAGATCGATTGCAAGCTGCTTCCTTCTCCAATTCGAAATTGTCTTTGCATGGAACTCCATACTCATTCCCCTCTTGAATGATTTCACGTTTGTACTTCATGCGACCTCCTTGGATTCCGCACTCTTGGCTACAGAACCCAACTGCTTTCCAAGGAGAGAGTTCGCAGTCTTGAATTTTCTTGGATGGAGAAGAAGAAGATGAAGAAGTGGTTGCTGTGTCAGCAGTTGCTGTGTCACCATGATTAGAGTCTGCTAGATTGCATCTCGGGCCCCTTATTTTGATCCCTTGTGCCTTGTATTTCATGAGAATACAAGGGAAAAGGGTACCAAGATGTTGCCGAGAAAGGTGGACACTAAATGATGGCCTTAACATGATCGGATTGGGATGCCGCAGCATGATCAAGCTCATCTTTATTTCCGTCCTGCTGATCCATGTAGTTGGCCAACAGCGCTACTTCTTCCTTCGACGCAGCGGCAGCTGAATTGGAGCTCACCCTTATCCATCCTGAAATGCACCCCGAGGCCGGTTCGTTCACCCTTGAAAACGTGCCCAAGATCCTTCCGAGGATGGATGAGGGGATGAAGCCTTAACTGAAGTTCTTGTCATCTTCTTACTACTTCTTCGTGCCACGACTATTTCCTTCCGCACTTCCAAATAACTACACATGTTGTCCTTCATGTCTTGGATCTCGTCTTGGGCTTCCTTCTCCTCTTTCCGCATCTCCTCCTCTACCTCGTCCAAATCACGCTGTACAGCTTCCACTAGCCCCGCAGTATGTTTGCGCAACCCCTCTAGATGGCGTACTTGTTATTTTTAGAACTTGCAGAAATTATTCATCTTGGTGAGCAGAAATATTTATAAGTCTTCATCTCAAGTCATAATGTTTGGTACGGGAACGAGCTTGCTCAAGTAGCTTGACGCCATCTTCGATCTCCTGGAAGCGTTTTTTGCATTCTTCTTCAAGATTTGCAGACGCAGTGGTGAGGGAGAGAAGGCTGTCTTCAGTCTCGCCTACCAGAAAATCGAGCTCGTCCTCAGTGTAGGGCTGGCAGGCGGGACCTGAAGGATCATGAAAGGAGATGAAGGTCCTCGAAGGTCCGCCATGGAACAAGTGTCGCTCCTCTTGTTGGCTACATATTTGATAATATAAGTACTCATCCGCAAGATATTCAACCACGACAGTCATTTCGACTTCGTAGTATTACTTCAACAATTTACGAATTTTTATACCATCTCTACTTCAACAATACCAGCAACAGTTTCTTCTTCCTCAGCAGCCTCTGCGCCAACAGCACTAGCAGTGGAATTACTCCCACCTACTCCACCGTCAGCATCGTAGCCTTTGCCGAAATACTTTTTAAACGTCGCTTTTCTCTCCTGTAGTTAGGGATCTCAAGTTGACCGATCTGGGTCGCATATCTACTTATCCTCTTACTCTTTCCCCTTGTTGGAAATTCATTCATTCACTCATTTGCAAACCACGTGACAACTCAAGAAAGCTGCCTGATTCCGTTGCGACCCGAGTAGAGACGCGGCAGAGAACCGATAGCGCTATGGCATGAGTTGAAATAAAGGTCTTCATATTACATTCTCTTATACACAGATTGATAGGTCAATTTCCAAGCCTTAATTTAGTTCTGCTCTTTTGCGGTCTTTCTGTTTCCCTAGTTCGGCTTCCTCTGCGTCGCAGCGGTCCTTTTCGTCTCTATGCTGTTGTCGAAAATCCTCCTCCGCTTCCTCAGTAGGTAACATCGCTTGCGCCTCAGCGACAGCAGCGGCGGCAGCGGTGAGTCGACGAGTTAAACGGGCGGTGGGAGTTAGATGTTCATCATGATGAAGAACAAGTAAGTAAGTAGAAGATTATTAAATGTAAGTAATCGTCTTTGCCTTAACTCTGCCCGCAGAGAGAGCAATCGGTCCTCATGCTCAGCTCGACGCAGCACCCAAGCCGATTCCCGTTGATCGCGCGAGATCAACTGAGTGGCAATGATCTTGTTCAACGAAGAAACACTGCGCTCCACTCTTAGTGGGTGCGCCATTGCATTCTTCAGAACATGACCCGCCCTGACTTCTTTCCTATTGGGAAATCGGTCAAGAACGGCACTAGTGCAGAAGCAGAATGTAGCATTATGTTTCATGCTGTGTTTATGGATAGTCCTAGAGTTGTTCAATGTTAGTTCTTCTAGTGCAGAAGCAGAACAACTGAGTGGCAATGATCTTGTTCAACGAATGACTAGTGCAGAAGCCGAATGCAATGTGGAATCCCTTAACACTAGGACATTCGATGTTGACGAGCTCTTCTTTCGAGTATGCAAAACGAGAGGCATGCGATCCACCTCGTCAAGTTGGATAGCGTCATGCTTCTGCTTGTGCCTCTTGGAAGTTGACGTGGTTGCAGATGAAAGCAAACTGGATGTAGTAGATGCTCCTCTGTTTTTGTTTGCTCCTCTTCGTGCGAATATCGACGCGACTTCCTTGGAATGCACAGCAGGATAGAGGCAAAAGAGCGCGCATGAAGCCAACGACAGCAGGCTTCGACCAACAAGCTGCGGCATCTTGCTCCCTGACGAGAGCATGATGCTCATTTTCTTCTTGGAGCATGCATAGCTCTTTCTCTCTCTCTGGAACGCTATCTTTTAATTTCTCAGTTGAAAAGCATCTGTCCTCACATTTGTGTATTGCTTTTCTCAGCAGTACTTGACGGTAATGGTCTGTTTCCACATAGACATATTAGGAAAGAAGAACATCAAAACTAGGTCTATGATGCAAAGGCCTGCAGACGCCCTTAGCAGTACCTCTTGGGATGGACAATAAGGGATTTTCTTTTCGGTATAATTGTAAAAACGTTCGATAAAAATCAGGTGTATGAGTTTTCATCTCCAAAATCTGCTTCTGCAGTATGACAAATATAGGAGGTCATCGTTGTGTGGCGATGTGTCTTCATTACTATTAAGCAGAGTGTATCAGCACTGCCATGGGCATGTGGAATAGAGGGCATCAAACAACAAC
Source organism: Amoebophrya sp. A25 (assembly GCA_905178165.1). Lineage (NCBI taxonomy): Eukaryota > Dinophyceae > Syndiniales > Amoebophryaceae > Amoebophrya > Amoebophrya sp. A25. The sequence continues at coordinate 1,444,563 of CAJINU010000019.1, read as the reverse complement.
CTTGTTCAGACTACTGGTTAGCACATGAGGGATTACAATGATCTTCATCTTCACCCCTAAATGTTCAGCAGGTGACTCCTCACTTCACCACAAATTCCGGCAGTTCCTCTTTTAGTCTGCTCACCTGATCGACCTCCATAGGCGTTCCGCCTCTAGCCGGTGTCGGCAGCCGATCTTTGTCGTCCGGCTGCTCGACTCCAATGAGGGGACGATCAGCGCCCAAGTACTTCCTCCGGTCCCAAATGTAGTAGTCCAGCAGCTCCTCTTTCACCGTGTTTTCCGTGTTAGAGCTACGGGGTGGGCATCAGCGGAGATGACATCATGTTGACCTCCCGTTGATGACAAGGACAACAGGATCAATCGTACTAATTATACCACGCACTAACCCACAGCTACTAACCATTGCTACTATTTTTACTAAGCACTGCTACTAACCACTGCTCAAGCTAAGTAAGGTCGTTACCACGAAAATATCATACCTAAGAATCTACAAAAATCTGAAGGATTCAACATCTTAACTTTCTCTCCTTCCTCTTCCGATTCGCTGTCGTAGAGGTCGTTTAATTTTGGTGCCTCACGACTAGAGCAAAAAAATGCCAAGTGCCCAAACTTTGTATCCAAGTTCAGCATCTTTTCCCGTCTTTTTGCGACCTCATCGGGGTACTTGTTAGCGATCGCGACACACTCCGCAATGACGATGGAATCGAGGGGACCGCCGCGGGTGAGATCTGGTCGTGTTCAGTGGTTGTACTAGAAGTGTGTTCTTGTTGTTGGGTATAATTAGATTGATGTGGCGCAAGGAAACTTGGTCTACTATTTGACGATCAGCAATAGTGATCCTGAGCAGTAGTTTTACAGACGGAGTAGTTTTACATACAGTATGCAGCACTTTCCGAAGTGATCGTTAGTTTTCCTGCCTTTCATCCATTTCTATATCGTAGAAGTGAAAGTCTTGATCTAGTGCTTTTATTTACTCGTGTTCTTCAGTGGTTGTGGTTGTGGTAGAGTTGCGGTACTAAATATATTGTGGTGGAAGGAAATTCGGTTTTGGTTTTGACGATCTTCAACAATAGAAATTAATAGAACATAATTTTAGACTAAAAAATTTATGCTCCAGATGTTGAAAGGATATGACCAAGGGAGGGCGTGAAATGGAAATGCTACAAGGAGTTCATTCATTCATTCATTCATTTACCTCATCTCCAACAAGTTGAAGAAGTACCTCTCAAAGTCTGACACTGTTTTAGCGTCAATTGTCCTCCAGCGATTTTGGCTTTCAACGTCTCCCGAAACTTCTGTATTTGATCTTCGTAGTCCTCCTTACTCTGGGCGTCTTCCTCGTCATGATTCATTTCATCGGCAAAAATTGTATCTGCCTGTGCCTGTTGTTGCTGCTTGTTGGAGCTGGACCTAATGCTATTTCAATTTCATCATTTTGATAAAGGATTTATATAGGAGTAGGGTATGATCCCTCAAGATGAAAAAGAGAGTATTTTTCCCTTGTATAATACACCTGAGGAACGAATCTTCGTATTTTATTAGCAAAGGTACTTACTTATAATTTATTACAGTGATTACTTAGAGGTAAGAGCCGTAAGTTTGTGCCGTTTTTGCTCCAACTTTTTCGTTTGATTGCATATCACACGCGCATCACTGAATAGTCGGGCATTACTCTAGAGGCTGCGACATTGCATTCTGCAGGTCATCCTCATCCCTCACCCTTTTCCTACTCGAAAACATGAGCAAGGATGGCAGCGGAGAAAGAGATGAATGCAATGTGGTAACCCTTAATTACTGTTTGCAGGTGCTTGAGCTAAGATGTTGTCGTCGAGGTCTATGACCTTGTCTTTAGGGTCGTCCTCGAAGATGAGCTCACGCGGTCTCAGCATTCCATCGTCGTCACTGTTGTCGCCATCGGGTTTGGGGGCTGGTTCCTAGAGGCAGGTAGTTCTTAAAAAGAATGATCATAGAGACAGATGATGGACGAGGTAAAAATAGATGATGGAGGTATTGGTATAGGCATCGAATGTTGATCATGTTGTTGGTCATGATGTAGCTAGTATAGTCCACCTAGAGTACTGATGTAGCTCGTATAGCTAGTCCACCTAGAAGAGTACCTCAAGAATCTGGTTCAAGAGTACGTACCTCAAGAATCTGGTTCAAATCTTGTTCTGGTGCCAGTATTTGGTTGATTGCGTCGTCCCCTTGATTGTAGTGCTTATCCATGGAGTGCGCTTTGGACACGCACTCATCTAACCGGAACAAAAATCCAGCCATGTTCTGCATCTTTCTCGTGTCAGGGGGAAAGAGAACATTGACCACATCAGAAACCTGCTTTCCGCCTTTTGCGAGCGTTATCAGATAGTGCACGTTGTACCATCCATCGTGACCATGGTGGGCTGAAGGTTGAAAAGAGGGAAAGTCAGATCCATGATACACAAAGTTGCATATAATATCCAACAACAAATACAACTAGCAACCAGCGCAGTGCATGCCACCTCCTATAGAAGTATGCCAGGAGCCATTCACCTTCACACACAAAGTCCTCCACAAGAAGCAATCAGAATCGTAGTGAAGATGATAGAAGTTGCCCTCCACAAGAACAAGAAGCAATCAGAATCGTAGTGAAGATGATAGAAGTTGCACCCATACAACAAATACAACGAAGCCCACCCATATTACTTCTCTGGCAATCAGAATTATCACAGTGAACATTACCCATACTCTGGCAATGAAATGGGCACTTATTCGCGTAGCTTTCTGGTCCCTGATCTTCTTCACGCCACTTGACCTGGAAACCCAGGTTACTTTCGTTTTCCTCATGATTTAAGCTCAAATTCTGCTTTGATGCGATCAAGCGGAGGATTTTGTCTGGAATGTTGTTGTAGTGAAATTCAGGCTCAGGCTCAGGAGAGTGCAACTATTACATTAAAAAAGTGCAACAGTACCTGGTACCGTACGGGATCGAAATCGATACGCAAAATATGTAAATGATTGAATGAATGTGCCTAGCGCGGGGAGATGTTTGCAGTGCCTTTCATGAAGAAAGGTCTTTAATTCTAGTTGTTCTTAGACGATGGCGGATATAATAATGCTGTTGTTCTTAGACGATTGTAATTTTCATACTCATGAACAACATGTTGATCCACTATATCGTTCAATAAATGGATACTCTTCAGTAAGTATGATGAACATGAAGACGATACCTCCTCCCACTCCTCCCGAACTTTTCATGACGTCCGCAACCCTAGTGCAGCTCCTAATGAAATCCGCACACTGCATCTGCAGATACGGCCATTTCCTCACTTCATCCATGGGTGGGGCGTTTACTGTCTCTTTCTCAATTGCACTTGCTTTCAAAATTAGATGTTGGAGGCCCTAACTGGTGGATGGTGGAGGCCCTAAAAATGCAATCCATGATCAAAAAGTCAACAACAACCCCCAGCATCATACAAAACAAGAAGAAGCTATAGTCTACTTGAAGAATGGTGGAGGTGGATCTCTTATGGAAGTGGTCGATCCTGTTCCTGCGCCCACCATATTTTAGGGTTCCCTTGAAAAGAAACTACGGCTCTATTAAGATGCCAATGCCATTTCCGCGACCATTGACAATTTGCATTTTCCCCCTACTTGAAAACGTCTCTAAGTATAAGACTAAGATGCTTCCGAAAAAGAAGATGGACCATTTTTTTTCCCCTTGAAAAGAAACGGCTCGGAAGTTTATCCTTTGTACATTTTCCCCGTTGAAAAGCATTAGGGACCCAGCCTTAAGATAATGTAGGTGCTGGCTTTGGCAGGTGGCGGCCGCATGTGTTCTATCTTCAACTCCATGGAGTCGGTTTCGCTGTCGCAGATCAGAGAAACCCGATCCTGCATGTCTCCATGTTTCAGCAGTTTCATTAGAGGAGCTCAAAACAAATGAGAATTTCAAATCAATGTGGTCCTCTTGATATTTATCAATGTCCTCTTGATAAATATAGAAATGAAGTGTTGTATCTATTGAGCCTTAATTTCAGCATTTCTCCACAATCGAAAGTGAACTCGTAGCTCCCATTGGGCAGATCGAATGTGAGCAAAGCAGCGGAAGAAAGGAAATACTCGCAGACGAATTCGCCGAGGATTAGAGAGAATGACGATGACGATGATGATGATGATGATGATGATGATGATGCTGAGTGTACCTACTTATACTAGAGGCGGTTGTTGTTCTTTTTAGTGCTCATCCTCAGGAAATAGATCGCTTAGTACTACTTTCTTCTATTTGTGAGAACAAAATGAGAGACTTTAATATCTCTACATTTCAGGACCTGCATCAGGAGAAAGGACATCGTTTCATAGAAGTACTCTCTGCTAACTAGCATTGGTCGTGAGGAAATCAAAACTTTTTTTTTGGAATTTTTTTTCATCTCCAGAGCATGAGCATCTCATGTTGACGTCCTCCTCCTCCATTGGAACATCATAACTTAGGATCCTTCAACCGACAGAGAATTCCCTTCGGATGGATTTCGCCAGTGGAAAAAAGGAATTTCACGGTTCCGGACTCATCGATCTCCTTCAATGCGCCGATTGTCTCCTTCAACATCTGAAGGGTAGGAAATTTTACGTCTGTAACCTTCATCTTGACACGTGTTGAACTTGATGCTTCTTTGGATGGTGACGTGAGTTCGGAATCGGATTCTGGAAAGCGTTGAACTTGATGCTTCTTTGGAGTTCGGAGTTGGATTCTGGAAGTAATTTCAGGCAGCGGCACAAGGACCACTAATCGGAGTGGTCGGTCCAGCAAGCTTCAAAACCGTTTGACGTGCGAAAACAAAAGCACTGGATGAAACAGTCTGGGGGCCATTTACTTGTTCTTGAAGTTGATGCTTGCCCTAATATAATCACGGTTGTACAAGTCTGTCATTGTATTATCTGATCTGAGTACTTACACAAAATCACTAGTCTTTCCGCCGAAGTTGCGTGAAAAAGGGATGTCTCATGATTACGGTGTTCGCTACTGAAGAATCTACTAACTAGTACGTCGCACTTGCAACTACAATACGGAATAATCTTCAGAGATGGTCATGAACAAGTAGGTAGGTTTTGAAGATCTTGCTACGAGAGGCAAGGTTGCGAACAGTCTCTTTCTACATCACTTGAGTAACACCAATTTGTCAACGTGTGGGAGTTCGTATTTTCCAAAAAGAAAAGGATCTTGTTGTTCGGCCCTTTTTCGTCAAAGAACATTAAAATCTTTCTGCGCCAAAAATATCAAGCCTAAGATACGAACACCGATAGCACGACGGGGTCCATGTAGTTCAGCATTGTCACGGGCAAGCATCGTGCTGTATGTAAGCCTCGCGAAGGTCGTCAACCATCATAATAGGTTCAAATTTCGTTTTTCAAAAGTCATTGCACTACAATAAGCTTCGAGGCGAAGAACTGAGTGCTTTTGATTACTCTAGATTTACACCTATCAAATCGCCTTACCTCCAGCAGCACCGCACGGCAACAAGTACTATCAGAAAATCACAGCAGAGGGAGCGGGAGCCAGGAGGGAGAAACAAAGATAACTTTATTATGGGGATGTCCTCTAAAAGAAATTTTTCACGATTTTTGTACTTGCGTCTTCTTGTTAAGTAGGATCTGTTTTGTCACTTGGTGTTTCATCACTTGATGTCTGTTAGAATTAGTACCAGGTGGACGTCGTAGAAGAATGCTCATAGTTTTTGTAGTCGGTGTCTGTTTTGTCACTTGTCGTGTCCGTGCTTTGCTTACTTGGTGGGATAAAAAACCTAGGTGGATATGAGGGAAAAATTAACCGATAATTATTTGCTGTTTTATCACTTGTTTCTCTCGTCCTTGATGTACAACTACAATCCTGGGTAAAAAGGCGAGACTCCGACTAGTCCACGCTAACAACGTTGACGTAGTCCACGCCACAATCGGATTATAAGCAGGGACGAGTCCCGATCCCGTGATTAGACCTACAACGTATGGTGTTTCACAACAGGGAAACAAGGAGGTTCCCGTTTTTCATTTTCAACTACAGGGAATATAAACAGGCAGACGCAGAGTATGAGAGAGACTACTCACTACTAATCCACTGACTTAGCAGCTACTCACTACCAATCCACTGACTTAGCTTGCTAAAAAAAAGAGATCCATCTTCTCCGGACTCATCTTCAACACTCCTGTAGTTGAAGAACGGGACCCTTGGTTCCCTGTGGAAAAACGGGAGGACCAAAATCTCCCTTTTCTTCCCTGTTGGACGAAAACGGGAGGACCAAGATCTTCACGCTGCTGGCGAAGAAGAAGATACAATACAACGCAACTAATCTCGCTTTTTTTTTGTAGTGCGAGCGAGTTCCGTAGAGAACCTGCCTACATATTTTCCGCGTAGATACCGGCGTAGGGGGGAGTTCTTAATCTCCTTAACAACTACGCTAGTAATGCCCCAACGATTTTAAAATGCTGAACCCTAGGAGTTCAGTGCAGACTGCCATAATCAATGGATTTCCTCTTGTTCTTGTAGCCTTAACATGAGCGGATCTATTTCTTCGTTCAAATCTGATATTCTTGCGTCATTTATTTTATCTCCCGCCCAGTCCATACCGTCCTCGATCTCAACATCTAGAACTCCGTGTTTTCTTTGTTCCACTTTCCGCTTCCTGGTCCTTTAGTGCCGTTTGCGCTTCGGCGAGTTCTTTTTTTTTCTCCGCTAAATTAGATTTAGATGAGGCTCCGTCCTGCAGTAGAAGTAGATTACACTCGATCTACAGTAGAAGTACATTTCTCCTGCAGTAGAAGTAGATTACACTCCTCAGAATCAGAATGAACATCTTCCCTGGAGGTGCCTTTTTAAAGTAGATTCTGTAAGATCAATGAAGCAAGGACGGCACTGGTAGTGCGAGAAGTAGAAGATCATGTAATGCTTTGGTAAAAACCCTTAACAGTAGATACATAAAGAGAATCTTATGAGGAAGTTTTTAGAGTGTAGGCGTGTAAGTCAAGTAAGGTAACCCTTAAACACACAGTCAAGTGAGGTATTCGGTAACCCTTAACTATCGCTGCGTCATATTTTTTCGCTTCCTCTTGGATCCAATTATCAACGTCTTGAGACCACGTTTTCCACGGGAAGCCTCTTCGCACGTCGACAAAAGAAGAAGAAGAAGAAGAAGAAGAAGAAGAAGAAGAAGAAGAAGAAGAAGAAGAAGAAGAAGACGAAGAAGAAGAAGAGGAAGAAGACGAAGAAGAAGACGAAGAAGATGAAGACGAGGACGAAGAAGAGGGAGAGAGAAACACAACTTCTGGCTCTCGAGATGATGAATTAGAACCATCCAGCCTTAATTCCCTTGCAGTTCTTGTATCTTCTGCCGTTGATGAAGTACTAGATGAAGAGAACTTCGCGTGTTGTCCCGCGTGTTGTCCTTCAGCTTTATTTCCTTGCATGCTCGCAGCTCCTCTTGGTCGCAAATGCTGGGCCGTATCAATGCCACCGACGGGGTCGATTTCGTGATGTCCGACGTCATCATCATCATCATCATCATCATCATCGTCTAATATGATCGTACCAACGGGTTGTACATCGTCTATTATCATGCAATCGGCATCGGGCACATTGCCTACTATCATGCAATCGGGTTGTACATCCTCGTCTATTATCATGCAATCGGAATCGGATAGAGATTCGGAACTCTCCGTACTTCCACGACTGGAGCAGCTTGATGACGTGTGATCACCTCCTTCAAAATTACAGCTGTCCAAATCAGTCGTCGAAGAATCGAACTGATGCGCCTCTGAAGACCTGGTACTAGAGGTAGGTTTTTGGTGCTCGCTTACCCCGCTTGTTATGCCTTTCTCCCTTAGGAGAGGCATAAAAAGCGGTAAGAAAAGCACCTTTAGCCTACCCTTAATGGTAATCTCGGCCGACCATTGCGATATCATTTCTAGTGATGTTCTTGGCCCCTCCAAAATTACAGCTGAGCGCGGCGTGTCGTCATCATCTAGAATACCAGTCGCATCAACGTCGTCTACCAGCTTTTTCATGCGCTGGAACACATCTCGCATCGCCGCTCTGAAAGCATCGACCTCTCTTGGACTACTGGCACTGGAGGTGGAAGAAGTAGATGCGGCACTTTGACTGGCACTCTTGGTCGAAGAAGATGCGCCGTTTTGGCCAGTTGTTGCAATTTGTGGAGACGAAGAATGTGCATTCATTTGTGGAGTGTCGAGGAGCTTCATTTCTTGCGGAGACGAAGAGTTAGTAGAGTGGGAAGAGTTACTAGAGATGAAGTCGTGTGCATTTCTTGCCCTAGTAGAAGGAGATGGAAAATGGTGGTCCAAATCCTGAAAGTTGTGGCAATCAGAATCATGTACTTTGTCGACCACGACGTCCTCATCCTGTGCACCTCCTACTTGTTTCTCAGAGGACTTACTGAGGTGGGGAGATGTTGTAACCTCTGCTGCTCCTGATGTAGTCGCGGAGTGCTCGTGCTTCCTTTGTGGTGGAGACGAAGAATGTGCTGCATCATTTCTAGAAGCAGATGAAGCAGAAGTAGTTGCTGCAGACGTCGCAGAAGCAGCAGTCGCAGAGCCAGTAGAGTTAGAGGTTGCAGAATTACACTCCTCAGAACATCATCCCGGGCGCCTTTTTCAAGTAGAAAAAGAGCCAAGGTGGATGGCAGTGCCAGTGCGGGATGTAAATGTAATTCGGTGCTAACGACCCTTAACAGAAGTCGCCGAAGTACTAGAAGTTCCTGCTGCTGAAGATGTAATCGCGGTCGCAGACGAAGTTGTCGAGGAGGCCCCTTTTTTCGTTGCCGTCGTTGATCCTGATTCTGACGAAGATGCAGCTGCCTTACAAATAAGTGCAGGAGGCGTTTATGAACGAACACCCACCCAAAAGCGGAGACTTCAAGATTCAGCTAAATCCATCAACAGAACCAGCTAACTCGGCTAAAAGAGCCCGAAAATGGCCAACAGAGCCAGCTAATTCGGGTTCTGCTGATGGATTTAGCTGGANATCGTCCAGGTCAGCTGTTGAGACTCTGGTCATGGTCAGATCTGGATCGTCATCCTCAGCTGTTGAGACTCTGGTCAACATGGTCAGATCTGGATCGTCCAGGTCAGCAGCTGAGAGGACCCTACTAGTCTGTGCGGGAGGTATGAAACATAAAGACGACGTAGGTGTAGTCGCCGACGTCGGCAACGATGACGCTAGTTGTTCTCCATCATGTGGCAATAGATTATATGTTGTTGACGTTGAGGGAGGCGTACTATCATGACACTTTTCTGTTCGCGATGAGGTTGATGTAGCTTTTCTTGGTGAGGCTGTTGATGCAGTGGTCATTGTTGACGTCGGAATTTTTGCAGTAGCTTTTCCGGCCGACGTTGCAGTAGCTTTCCCGGTAGTTACATCAGTTGTAGCTTTCGCGGTCGTCGTTGCACCAATAACTCTCGTCGCGGTCGTTTCAGTAGCTTCTGCGGTCGTTGCAGCAGGAGCCTTTGCGGTAGTTTCTATACCTTTCATCCAGGTTGCGCCTGCAGTAGTTTTCGACGAGGTAGTTTCAATACCTTTGTTCCCGGACGCTGCAGTAGTTTTCGACGAGGTAGTTTCAATACCTTTGTTCCCGGTCGCTGCAGTAGTTTTCGACGAGGTCGTTTCAATACCTTTGTTCCCGGTTGCGCCTGCAGTAGTTTTCGACGAGGTCGTTTCAATACCTTTGTTCCCGGTTGCGCCTGCAGTAGATGATGAGGGTGTCTTATTTTTCAACCTCTGTTGCTCGGCAAGACGTTTGCGAATTGGTATGGGGATAAACCTCCGTCTCGCTGGTGGAGACTTCTCCAACAGTCCTCGGTGGATGCTCGTCCAAGTTGCAATAGCTTTCCCGGTCGTTGCTGTTGTACTAGCTTCCCTGGCCGCTGATGTAAGTTTCGCGGTACTTGCATCAGTGGCTTTCGCGGTACTTGCATCAGTGGCTTTCGCGGTACTTGCATCAGTAGCTTCCGCGAGCGTTGCACCAGTAGCTTCCGCGAGCGTTGCACCAGTGGCTTTCGCGAGCGTTGCACCAGTAGCTTTCGCGGTCAACGTTGCAGTAGCTTTCGCGGTCGTTGTAGTAGCTATTCCGCTCGCTGCAGTAGCTTTCCCGGTCGTTGTAGTAGCTTTTCCGCTCGTTGCAGTTGCTTTTCTGCTCGTTGCAGTAGCTTTCCCGGTAGTTACATCAGTAGCTTTCGCGGTCAACGTTGCAGTAGCTTTCCCGGTAGTTACATCAGTAGCTTTCGCGGTCAACATTGCAGTAGCTTCTCCTGATGTGGCCGTTGCACCAATAACTCTCGTCGCGGTCGTTTCAGTAGCTTCTGCGGTCGTTGCAGCAGGAGCCTTTGCGGTAGTTTCTATACCTTTCATCCAGGTTGCGCCTGCAGTAGTTTTCGACGAGGTTGTTTCAATACCTTTGTTCCCGGTTGCTGCAGTGGTTTTCGACGAGGTCGTTTCAATACCTTTGTTCCCGGTTGCGCCTGCAGTAGTTTTCGACGAGGTTGTTTCAATACCTTTCATCCCGGTTGCGCCTGCAGTGGTTTTCGACGAGGTCGTTTCAATACCTTTGTTCCCGGTCGCGCCTGCAGTAGATGATGAGGGTGATATATTTTTCAACCTCTGTTGCTCGGCAAGACGTTTGCGAATTGGTATGGGGATAAACCTCCGTCTCGTTGGTGGAGACTTCTCCAACAGTCCTTGGTGGATGCTCGTCGAAGTTGCAATAGCTTTCCCGGTCGTTGCTGTTGTACTAGCTTCCCTGGCCGATGTAAGTTTCGCGGACGTCGGAGTAGCTTTCGCGGTACTTGCATCAGTAGCTTCCGCGAGCTTTGCATCAGTGGCTTTCGCGGCACTTGCATCAGTAGCTTTCGCGAGCGTTGCACCAGTGGCTTCCGCGAGCGTTGCACCAGTAGCTTCCGCGAGCGTTGCACCAGTAGCTTCCGCGGTCGTTGCACCAGTAGCTGTCCCGGTAGTTACATCAGTAGCTTCCGCGAGCGTTGCACCAGTAGCTTCCGCGGTCGTTGCACCAGTAGCTTCCGCGAGCGTTGCACCAGTAGCTTTCGCGGTCGTTGCACCAGTAGCTTTTCCGGCCGACGTTGCACCAGTAGCTGTCCCGGTTGTTACATCAGTAGCTTTGCCGGTCGACGTTGCAGTAGCTGTCCCGGTTGTTGCAGTAGCTTCTGCGGTCGTTGCAGTAGCTTTCCCGGTCGTTGTAGTAGCTTTTCCGCTCGTTGCAGTAGCTTTTCCGCTCGTTGCAGTAGCTTTCCCGGTAGCGACATCAGTAGCTTTTGCGGCCGACGTTGCAGTAGCTTTCGCAGTCGTTGCACCAGTAGCTTTCGCGGTCAACATTATAGTAGCTTCTCCTGATGTGGCCGTTGCACCAGTAGCTTTCGCTGTTGTCGTTTCTACTATACCTTTCATCCCGGTTGCGCCTGTAGTAGATGAGCATGTTGGTGTTTTTTTTTTCAGACTCTGTTGCTTGGCAAGGAGTTTGCGACCGGGTAGGGGCATAACCCTCCGCTTCGGTGGAGGAGTCTTTTCCACGTGCCGGCTCCACGTCCTCCAGTCCTCCTCAACCTGCTGAAGTCCCTTCATGTTCATCTTGTCTAGTGTAGATGAGATTACAACTCTAGTATTTATTAACTGGAACAACCGAGCCGTAGTAGTGGTATCATTCATTCATTCATTCACGTAGTAGTGGTATCAGTCTAATCAAATAAGTAGTGTACCCAATAGTCTAATCAAATAAGTAAGTAGCGTATCCAATCCCAAGAAGACTTAGGGTACTAGGAGTAGTAATAGTCTCTATATTTATAAGAACCGTAAATAGTATTATAGCACAGGAAAGAATAGGAAGGAGGCCAGCACCTTCTAATACAACTGTTGTAGCCGAAGATTAAATGATATGACTACGGAGTAGATAAGGATCTACGTCTTGATGTTAGACAGTTAGCAACTAGTACACCTCTGGTGATTCGAGTAAGAATTGAGTCCTCTTCCTTGACCACGGAAAGAAAAAGTAGAACCAACAGTAGTTCCTAAAGAATAGAAAAACATCAAACTTGTGTTAAAATGAGATAGCTTTCCTGCAACTGGAAATAAGAGAGCGTACGACCGCGTCATCCTTACTAGGCCATTTTTTCAATCCTATTGAGTAGTAAAACTATTGTAAAACTATTTTCTCAATGAAATTCAACGATCCTATTGTTGGAAAACTGTTTTCCGCAAAGCCAGAGTAGAGGATCTCCTTCAGATGATCTCCTTAAAAATATGTACTAGGACACTTCGTCCTGCTTGTGGTGAGTGCAATACTACATTGCAACCCGATGAATCTTCTCGCACATCAACGATTTACTGTGCAGACTGCCTCTCCTCCATGATATTAGGGGCGTCTTAGAAGAGGATTTCGGCACGAAGATGTTCCATTAAAAACCGATTGCTAGCTGCGGGAACTGGTGCTACACTTTCCTTCATTTCTGTCGCCTCCTAACATTGACTACAGACGCAGCAGGAGCGCGAGTGCCACAGCACTATGTCTTCCTGGTTGATACGGAAAAAGACTAAAACAAGATTGGCACTACGGTGCTGCCGCGACCATGCTTTTTATTCGTCTCATGAACACGATAGTACCTTATAAAACGGGTATGGGGACTTGGTGATGGTGACGCGATAATGATGAAGACGTTGAATGATACAAGTACATGCACAAGCGATTCGATGGATGAAGTAGCTTTCATTCTTGAATATAGATGCTAATGGTGCATGATGAAGTACATTGAATTTCCAAAAGAATGCGTTACATCAAGATTATGTGGTTATCTATGCTACACTGAGTGCATCCTGCTCACTGCTGCCGCGGCTAGCAACCCTTTGCATGCAAGAGTTGTACGTCATTGACTATCGTACTATCCTGTACATTTGATTACAACACCTTCACTCAGTCGTCTTCTGCTTCTTCAGTCGGTATTCGGCTCGCCCGTAGTAGTGATGAAACTGTCATTAGGTGTAGAGAATGTCCCTCCATAGTGTCCCTCCATAGGCGACATGAAGGGAAGTCCCGAAGCGTCGTCGGTGGTATGAACGAACACCCACCCAAAAGCGGAGTCTTCAAGATTCAGCTAAATCCATCAACAGAACCAGCTAACTCGGCTAAAAGAGCCCGAAAATGGCCAACAGAGCCAGCTAATTCGGGTTCTGCTGATGGATTTAGCTGGATCCAGAAGGTTCCTCTTTTGGGAGAATGTTCGCTCTTAGTCGGCGGTCGCCAGCATGGTACTATTACAACAAAGTACTTGCTGTACGTCTTCCTGACTGGGTAAGAAGTCCAACATGACTTCTTCTGACAGTAGTTCCTCTTGCTCGTCTTGGGATGATGAAGAGTTCCGAAAAAATCGTTGTGCAGCTTGTGTACCTCCTACTTGCGTCTTCTTCAACTTCATCAATCCGGTGAGGACAACTGTCTGCTTGATGTCTACTTCTAAAGAACTAGTTGTACCTTCTCGTCGTGATCTTTTTCGAGTCACTGGCGCCGCTCTACAGCTCCTGGTTGTGGTCGCCTTGTTCTTAGAGTACATGCTACTTCCCGTTTTTTGCCATACAATATGCTGTTCTTGTTCCTCTGAAGATTTATTCTCAGCGTCTTCGACTTGTTCGCTCTTACTTGAGTTGTAAAACAGCATTTTCTGTTGATTGATGGCTGTAGTTGTCGTATTCGCAGCTCCCGTAGAAGTAGTCGCCGTGGAAGTTGTAGCTTCTTGCGGTACATCGCCACTCGTTGTAGCAGATGTTGACGTTGTTGAAATGCTTTGTTCCCTTGGCAGTGCTTGTCCTGAAGATGCAACTCGTTCGCCACTGCTCTCAGAAGTAGTTGAATATGGCAGCTGGACACGACCAGCGCTCAACAACTCGGATGTTTCCTCATGTTCATGTTGTTCCTTGTCGTGCTGAAAATGTAAATGGTCTTTCTCTACTTTGTTCATCTCAGAATTTTTACCATTACAATTATTCATCTTCTTATTACAACTAGTCGTAGTCGCGCTCTTCATCAGAGCCGCCTCCTGTTCCTCGGCAGCGCTCATTCCGAGATCTCCATCTTGAAAGTCGGCTGAGGATGGAGGGCCACGGTCGGCGCACGAACTCGAAGAACCCAGACCGGTAGAGTCTTGACTGCTGCATTTAGAACAAGAGGGCATTGAGAGATGCCGGTTGGAGTGATTAAAACGTCGAGGGAGGAGAAAGAACGAAGATTATAGATGCAAAAATCTTCACAAGCATCTTCCTTAAAAAAACAACTTTTCACTGTACTTATTCAGAACACGAAGGAGCCAGAATCCATATTATAGCTTTTCACTTTCAGAACATGTTAAAATCATAATTCTTCCCGAAAGATCCGGTTGCCGATGGCGCATCAACTGCGCATACGTTATCCTTCTCATGTCACTACGACTCATCCCAACCTGGTTCAGGTAGTGCGTCCTTCTTAGCCCCTGTTTAAAGCTATTTTTCCATTATCCCTGGTTGAGTGAGTTGGTTGCCCCTTAGTTTCCCCATTGAATTTTGTATTCCTCTGTAAATTAAGGCTAAGTTGGACTTCATCACTCAACGGGATAGTGAAAAACTAGCCTTAATCTGTACGGCACGTTCAGTGGCCGTTAGTGCCCTCCTTTCGGCCGACGCCGGAGCACCAGGTCTGTGTTCAAAAAAATTAGAGTCTATGATGTTGGACTTCATCAAGTACAAGTAGCTAAAGATGAAGCTTCAAATTCATGAATGATCTTAGTAAGCCGGCTACTTCATCCAGATCCACATAGTACTTGTACTATCCTGAAGATCTTGCTAGTAAACAAGTAGCGTCCCCCACATACAGTTTATAATAGACTAGCACTCGGGCCAAAGAAAATTTATAGACTAGTTTGCAGTACATCGTGCTGTCTAAGTCTATCACCCCCACCTCCATAAAGTATTCCTCCGACGACGTGCCTAAGTCCCCGTATCGTCCTCGATTTCGGGCTCCTCCACCAATGAAATGCGTCAGATACTGCCATGGCCAAACAACGTCGTTTTCCCCATGTCGGCGATAGTATGCTGAAGATGATCCCATATACGACGTCGACCCATGCCGGGCATGGTAATAATCTGGAGGAGAATCGGATGTGCAGAACAGCAACAGCAAAAGCTCCAAAAGGACAACCACTCCCATCGCAAGGGGTACGATGAAAGAAGCTTCACGGCGTCTCGCATCGTCGGAGGTGTTATTTTTGGCACCACCTGGAGATGTTGTGTGGAGGTTTTCAAGTGGTGGAGGTGCATGCAACACCAGGTGAAGATGATCATGTACTTGTTGTCTCTTCCTTGATGATCATGTTCTAATATTATTACGACCTCAATAATGATCATGTACTTGTTCGAAAGATTCATCGAATTCTACTCTACCCTGACCTTCTCTCAGCACTCAAAAGCCTCTCATACTAGATAGAATCTGAGTTTTTCCATCTTCAGCTGTCGGGTATTCATCTAAGTACCTCCAGCTGACGAAGGAACAAGGAGCCCAGCCGCAGCTTCTTGCTGTACGTTCCGCAGCTCAGGATCCCCAACATCGTCTGTGGGATCGTTTCCGATTGCAGTGGCCATTGGTTGCCCTTTTCTTGTCCTCCTCATTTGAGAAGAACTCCTCTCAGACGAAGAAATGCTTGATCCTGTAGAAGTCGCTCGACTGCGACTAATCGAAAGAAGCATCGCGAGATTTCGACGTGGTTGTTGACGCTTGTGCTGCTCGTTTTTTGATGAATTTGTATTTGATTCATCGCATTTTTCTTCTACTTCGAGGAGTGCTGCCAGTGGGTCGTCGTGCGAGTCCGAGTGCTCTAGAGGAGCAAGAGGTAGTACTAGAGGTGATCTACTAGTACCGTCCTCGCTCTGTTCCTCAACTAGTACCTCCAGTTCATCTTCCTCATCGCGTGGTCCTTGTTCTACTTCTTGGTCTTCTCCTGTTTCAGTCTCCAAGAAAAACACATTTGCAGGCTTGCTGTTCATCTTCATCTCCATCTGCTCTACCTCCACATTGTTGTTATCGTCAGGACTAGTTTCATTCTTGAACACTCGTATCCAAGGAAATTTAGAGGTAGGTTGTTGGTGTTCGTTTCTCCCGCTTGTTATGGCTGTCCCCAGCACCTAAGGGAGAGAGCCATAACAAACGGTAACAATAAAAGCCTTTTTAACCTAGACCCTTAAGAAACGGAGCGCTTCTTATGCCTAAAATCCCGCGCAAAGCAAGAAGCCGCTCCTCGGGCCATACCTCTCTCAACCGCCGTCCTCGTTCCTCCTGCAGATCTACTCGCTTTAGAGGTACCGACGTGCATCCCTGAGAGCCTCCCTCGGCCCTTCTTCCCCTTGAAAAAAGGGCTAAGGATGGTGTTGAGGATGCTCCAGCGGTAGCCTTAATAGCTGCAATTGCTCAGAGGCTGACCTTTGAGTATTTGAAGCTTCATTCAACAAGGCAGCACTTGAAGAACCTGATGATGTTGATGTGCTGTTTGTGTCTGGTCCAATGAATCGTGTGGTTGGTGGATAAACCGACAGACCAGAGTCGACTCGGATTTTCACAGGAACATCAACCTCTTCTTTGGTTGAAGCAGTTGTACTAGTCCTAGACTCGTTTGCGGCCTTCTTAGAGCTACCTCCGACCTAGGAGCATTATCCTTGAGAGGCACCATGTCCTTGATGGGGATCATCTCTTTTTCACAAGTAGAAAAAGAACATCCAAAGAAGATCCTACTATCTAAATCAAAGGACATGCTTTCAAGATCCAAGGACTATCTATGATGTTAAGCAACAAGCAAAACATATTTATGATGTTAAAGACATGCTTGAGCAGCCATAACCTTAGCCCTCAGCACCACTTTTAGCAGCTTCAAAGCGTCCTTCACTTGCTTGGTGTGTGACGGTAACCGCGCAAATACTGCTACAGTCCTGTCGGAAGGATCAACGTTGGTTAAGAACGAGAACAGCACTTCACCCATTGGAAGACGACTACGAAAATCAACCACCGAGAAGGATGAAGATGCTGTAGTTCTTGAGGTAGAGGGAGATGCAGATGAAGGAGATAAAGAAGGAGATGAAGATTCGTCTGAAGAACTGCTAGAGGAGGTAGAAGGAGATGAAGTAGATTCGTCTGAACTGCTAGACGAGCCTGGTTTTTGTCGTGTATTTTTATCAGAGGACTCCAACAGAATCGACCTCGACGTGGTCGTCACAGCACTTTTTCGTACTACTGAGAGACTAGAAGAAGCTCCAGCTCCAGTCGTTTTCTCTTTCTGCTTTTGGGTCTCCCCTGTTTCTTGAGGAGCTACCACTACAGTTCCAGTCCGAAAAGTCTGAGTAATGCAGGGATCTTGGTACTGGAAGCTGTCCCGGACGACTGCTGTAGCACACTCTGCGTCGCACGCAGCACCAAAAGACAGAGTATAGGGTTAGAGCTGTCCGTAATTCATTTTTCAAGTGCATCCTTGAAAAGTATGGGGGAGTATTCCCTTAGGATACTCCTCCATACGTAGTTCCAAGGATACGTCCAAAGATGTACTAGGTACAGCCTTAATAGGGAACTGCATCGTCGCAAGAGAGGGAGGACGAGGATGTAGTTGTCTTAGAGCTGGAAGAAATCCATCTTCAGCGGCATCTTCCGTCTTTTTTCCCTTGAGAAACGGGACCAAGAAGATGCCTGTGAGGATGGATTTCTTCTAGCCTTAATTGTTTTTAATGGTGATGTACTAGGTGCAGACTCCTGTGATCCTTCTTCGTTTTCCGCATTCTCTTGGAGTAAGGCGGAAAGAGCTACCTGGATCTGGCAGAAGTGTTGCAGAATTGACGAGCGGCGTCGCCCCTTCATCGAAGCTGCTCGTCCCATTCGTCTTCCGGGGAGGAAACCCCCCTCCTGCTCCTCGGGGCCCGGTGAGGACCCCGCCATGGTAGGTCTAATTTTGCATTTGCTTCAACTTGTACTTGTAGAATGTGAGTGATATATCTCTTATACGACCCCTAGTTCTGGAAGACCGAGAAAAGACCAAGAAGTTTTGATCTTCGTCGCAAGCATGTTTGTTTCTTCGCAGGCTTGCAGTCATTTTTGCTCATTTTCTAGTAGTGTCTTCGCATGGATGCCTCTTCGTTTTTGCACGAAAAGAAATCACTCAATGCTTATGCTTTGTTAAAAAGCGACGCGGACGCTCTTTTCGACTTTCCGGCACAACTCCTCGAAGGCTTCCGAGTTAGGGAGAAATAACGCCACTACACCATATTCATCATCTGGCCCTATCGTTATGATCTTCTAGAAGCGGAACACTGCAATCACGTAGGCTATAGCCTTCAAAATTGAATTTTTTGCAACAAGAAGACCAACTTCTAGGTTCATCTTCCCGATCATTATATTTTTACTGATATTACTGACTGAGTTTCTTCCAATCTACGAGTAAGTATCCCTAACCTACTTGCTTCCAATCTACTAGCAAAGAACTTGCTACCCTTGTTGCAATTACTTGATGTTTCGGGTTTCCCTTTTTCTCTGGTGGCAATAAGAGGTGTTTAGACATTGACATTTTTACTATAAAAACAACTACGCTGGTTAACATTTTAGACTTTGACTTTAGAAAAATAAGATGTCGAATCGAAATAACAATTGCAAATGCTAGGAAATAAGATGAAGTAAGATGTTGATCTTGATCTCTATCTCGATAGTCACACCTCCGAGTCCGACCAAACAAATTTTATAGAAATATTGTCCCAAACCAAATGCCTATAACGCCGGAACCTGAAAAGAGCTCAGGCTCAAACTTCTCGACAGAGCATCCATAGGTTTCGAATTTTTCCCCTCCCAAACCCGACTATGACTATCACGAATTCCATATTATAATCACTAGATGTTTCAATGTTTCTCTTCAATATTTTATGACTTTTTGTTTTCCAATGGTTTTGGTTTTCATCTCTATATCTATTGTTCATTACCTTTCTTTTGATTACGCTTATGTTTTGTTGATGGTGAATGGAGGTAGTCCATTGCGCATGATCGGCTATTTAGGAAAACTGCGCATCAGGTGCTTCTATCCACTATGAGCGTTTCTATGTCTATGACTATGTTTGGTCTATCATGGCTATGGAGGTCATCTTCGTGGCTATGGTACTCGTACTAACTATGTCGATCATGTAGTACTTCTACTCGCGATCATGATATGACGAGAAGACTATGAATATGCTGCACCAGTGACAGTGCTTTTGAGTTTGATGCCTATGTCGTTGTTCCTGCTGTATGTGGCCTGTCGTCCCAAACCCCATTGACCCTAACCCAATCCCAAAAACGCGTGCACTTTTTATTCTTTCGAAACCTCCTAGTTGTAAAACATACCCAAGTTTTTATGTCTCAGTCTCTTATTTCTTAATAGCAAGAATGAATAGAACTAGCATCATCACCAATCCTCCAAACACTTTTTACCCCTGCATCCCCCATGGTCGCAATTCATGTGCGAACTCGACGTATCCTATACGTCTCGTGGTTCTAGCATACCTGTGCCACAGCAATTCTATGTCGGTTCCCCTAACTGCTTTCTCCGACAAAACGGCTTTTTTCATATCTTGCATGGTCATGTAGCCCTTGTCACCAGAAATCAGCAAAAAGGCGTCTAAAAGCAAGGAGGAGAGACTCTCGCCAGTGCCACTGCCACACTTCATTAGAGGACGGCAAATAAACGCTTCATTTCTTGCCTGCATGTGGACTTCTCCCAAGAATACAATTTCAAGAAAATGAACTAGCAAGCAAAGTACTGTAAAAATACCTCTTCCTGTAGAATGCAATTGTCAAACAGGCTCCAAGACACCTTACTCCAAGCATCACCTTACTCCAAGCAGGAAAAAGGTCCTTAATGATAACAATAATGTAAGCCTCAACACGACTACTAGGCTTGTTGTAGTAGATGAAATGAATTATTCTGAGCCTTAAGTTCAGAAGCTTTTTGCGTAGCTCCTCTTGTTCCTCGGCAATACCAACTGCAAACTGGATGAACGCACGAACTTGGTGTTTTTGAGTAGCGGTCAACCTAAACACGTGATCGCGGTCGTCGCCCACTAGGTTGCACCGAAAAACAGTTCGGCAAGAAGGACAGGTTACTTGAGGACAACGCAGATTAGAAAAGGTCAAGGTGCTGGGTGTAGAAGATGTAGAAGTTGATGTGCTGGGTGTAGAAGTTCATGTGATGCAAGAGCCCGGTAGGGTGCTGTTCACGCTGTTCATGATGGGGTTGGGGGTCGACGATACTGTGAATTCTTCTTGAACCAGACTCAGAACTTGATGAAGAGACGAGATCAATAAAAATGCTGCCATGTTGGTTAGAAGAATGTAAAAGCAGCAAGTAGTACTACAACTACTCTAAAAAGTAAAAGAGGGAAGCTAGAAAAAAGAAAAGACTCATTCTCATCGAATTCAAATAGAAATTTGATCCAAGACCATAACTTCTACTGTTCTTTGCGTCCTCATCCCGCATCCTGGACAGCTTATCGTACTACGTGTCACGAATAGGACATTCTTCGTTTCCGCGTCGCTCATATCGTCATAAACGTTCTGCCATTCCTCCGACTGTCTAGGAAACAGAAACTGCGTCAGTTCCGCCAAGGAAAGCTGCCCATCTTTGGTGGGGCGACTACGGGTTCCAGAGAAGTTCTTACCCTTGATTTCACGGAACAAAGCGCAGATCTGTTGATGTTATTTGTGGGAGAAGTTCTTACCCTTGAAGGTAAGTTAAGGATCATGCAGAAGTGAAGATTGGAGTAAAAGAGTTCTTTGTGGTTGAAGTCAGTTTCGTTTTCGAAAAAAATTTACAGAATGCTGAAGTAGAGGACGAGGAATATCATCTACTATTATAACATCAAACTAGTACAAGTAACAATAGCTAGTAGAAGTGGTACCCCAGCATAGCTGCATTTTCCTTGAAATTCACTTCCATGCATCAACTGCCACATGTCGGTGTCTGCAATGTGCCTTTTTTGATACCTGTCCAACATAGTGAAAACGGCTTCTACATTGATTCCGTCTTGCCACAACTTTTCTTTCTCAGCCTCCAAGCAGTTGTCCAAGTCGATCTGCTGAAACATCACGTCCAAAACCGCGTTTAGACTTTCGTGTTGTCGTCTCACTTTCGCGTTGTAGACGTAGGAAAAGGAAGGAGACAAAGGGGAAGAGGCGGTAGGGACGAAGCGGCCAGCTGAGGGGGATGAAAGGGTACTACTGGCACCACCAGAGTAGTTATTGTTTTTGATGTTTGCAGATGTGGACTTGATCATGGAGTTATTGTTTGCTCCTTTCCTCGAAGCAGAAGGTGTCCCGCCATATCGCGGAGCGTTGCTTATGTAGCTACGGCTAATATTGGTGCCACGTGGAGACGCAAAACCGATTCCAGCTGCCGAGAGCAAATCATCACTAGAAATATTGTCGTTACTGTCATCGAACAAGTTGCTCGTATTCGTTTGCGGAGATGTCGGTGCGATAGTGGAAGCAGTGGCCAAACTAGTATTCATCGTAGAAGTAGAACTACTAGTATTATTGTTCATGTTCATCCCCGTCTTTATTCCCGCAGACACGCCGCGCGGTTTGGGTGCAAAGCCACGAGGCGACATCAAAGAAGCTGTATGGGATGCTGCTTTCTCGCGGTAGTTTTGCATCTTTTTTCGAGCAACGCTGGAACCTCCATTAGCTGTGGAATTGCGGCTCAGGGTAGAGTAGTCAATTCTGGTGGACGAAGAAGCTGCTCGGCGAGACGCATTTCTAGACAAGGACACGTTGTAGTGGTTGCCGCCATTCTTGTTTGTTCTAGAAGCTACTGGAATAGAAGACATGATGCTCTGCTCCACCATCTGCCTCGGAGAAGACATCGACACGACACTCTGGTTGTTGAAGTCTCGTCTGTGCTCAAACCTGCTACGGCGAGAGCCAAACGCTAAGGACGCGTTTGTCATGTCCAAATTCTCTACTGCTGATGTAGTATTACTCTTACTTCTTCTAGCACTACTGCTCATCATGACGTTAGTAGCCACACTGGCGTTCATTTGCATCTGTGCTGCACGCGAAGCTGTTCCATTATAGCCTCGGCTAGCTCTGTTTGCTGCTCGTGGACTTTGAGATTGAGACACTAGCATAATTTCACCTTTTCCCGGAGCAGCCGGTGCATCCTGGCTCTTCGTGTCGCATCGAAAGGTAGTTCGGCAAAAGGCACACGTGATGTTGTTGCACGCACCACCGTCTCTTTGGCACATCGCACCACAACCGGGACAAAATGTGCAGAAATACTTCACGTACAATTCGCTCACGTAGATGTCCGCTTCGGCAGAGTACAAAAAGGCATCCCAATCAGAGTAGGAGAGCATGTCGTTCTCAGCTCCAAGATTGATCCTGTGAAAAACCCGTTCCACTTCGATTGGCGCCATGATCTGCTTATCGTCGGAGAGAAGACGGCAGACGCCTGATTATTGTGAGGAATAAAGTCGTTTCAAAACTACACTGACAAGCTGACGCCCAAAAATCACAAACCAAGTACCCAAAACAACACTGACATGTTGACCCACAAAATAAATCACAAACTAAGTAGTACCTAAAACACTGACGTGGCAGACTCCCGGTACCGCACTTTGACTCTGCAACCAGGTAAAGCTGCGTTGTGCCAGTTGTTTACGATTCTCACGCCATTGATATTCGACCATGCGCTTCTTGCGGATTACCAACTCCTCGTAGAGATTGGCTTCTAGTTCCAGCAAACGCACGAAATTGAACCCAGCGTCACGGGACATATCGCACGTACCCATGTGGAGGTACTCTGTTGAGGGATTAAGTTGTTTTTATTGGTGGTCAGTAAGTTGCAGGTTGTTGCACGTTGTAAGTTGGAAGTGTGACGGGCTAGTGCCAGAGTCATCAACATCTACAACTGATCATAATGATGATCATTATATATAATCGAAGGTTTTAAATAAATTATTTAATCTAAAATGTTGATCAGTAGACAAGAACTAAAGATCACGACACACATCCTCGTCACAGTGAGTGACGCAGTGCATTCGTGCTAAATCAAAAATGTCTTCACTATTGATTTTCTCATTTTTTGTTAAGTTATGGTACCATTACTCCCCTCTTTGATCGCTGGACGACGGCACATAACCAAGTTCCGGATTCCACGCTCTTCACGTGGTAAAATCATCTTCAGGAATCCTTCATACTTCACCACAGCAGAACTCTCTCCTCCGCTGAATGGAGCAGCTGCTTTTCTCCCAGCAGCTCCCTTCGGCGCATACCGCTTCAGCACATTCTGGACGTTCTTTTCGTCCAGCAACGTGTTCTTGTAAAACTGCCGGTTTAACCATTTGCTCAGGTCGAAGGGAGACAGAACCGTTGCTCCGCAGCTCAAGGAACGAAATAACACGTAAGGGTCGAAGGTCGGATCCGAACAAAGATGTTGGCGTAGCTCCTCGATATCCTGTTCGCCCTCCGCAGCGCATTTGAGGAGACCGACCAGGATCACTTCCTCCTTGCTGTCCAGCAAGGAATCCAGAACCCGACTTTTGCGATCCATTTTTGTTGATGTGACGAAAAATGTGAAGATGAAAGAAGGAGGTACTAGTTGGACAAGGTTTTGGTGTATTTTTCTACTAGATGTTGAAGAAGGTAGAATCAACTATATACATGAAGCTGCTTGTTGCTGTTTTTACCTACCGGATTCCGATGAAAGCTTAAAGAGATATCGTCGCTTCTGATTCTAAACGTCGACGGAGTATTAGTGTGGAAGGTTCTTGGTAGGATGTTGAAGGCAGAAGTGAGGACTGAGGAATAGTACTTTTAGAAGATTTTGCAGATTCCAGAAGATGTTTACGATCACGACCACAAGAAATCTTGGCTCTAGTTCCTTCAAGACAGCAACATACAAATACGATTACAATTGCTCAGCACAACTAATTAATCATCATGGTAAGTAATTGTTCCTCGTTGCGCCATGCGCTCATAGAGAGCGAGGAAATAAAAACCATTGGAAAAAAGAACCGAAATTTGAAAAAACTCCCTCCTTAATTATGTTGGTCCCCCTGCGAGGACGGTTTTCTTGGTTGAAAAAAACCTGTTTGTAGAATAGGAAAACAAGGACGGATTGAGTGCTCTCACACTCACTCACATGGTTGTTGAGGTAAGAAAAATGATAAAAACACAGGTACAGAAGAGCTGATGTACAGACTCTATGGATATGTTTTCTTACACTTGCATTTAAACAGATCCACGTTTTTGTATATGTTGACACTCGGTGCTACAGATTGCTGGATGGCTGTTGCTGGCGTCATGACACTCGGTGCTACAGATTCCTTGGATGCTGTGATCCACGTTGTTGTACATGACACTGTTGCTGGCGTCGTCGCCATAGGCGAGATATGTATGGCTCTCATCTCTCGACAGATACTGCAGGACTCTCTGTTTACAGATTGCTTCAGGTTGTATCCTTTGCTTCAGATTGTGCCTGTCATCTTTTCAAGAAAAAACTCTTATTGTTATTTCTCTTTTGATGTTCTTGGGCACACCGGCATTTGGCAGATAACTGGACCTGGAGTTTACTACAAGAAAATGATCTGGTATCACAGCCGTGAACAACTCAGTTGGATATGCACCAGCCAGACTGTAGAAACTTCTACTACCTTCCTTAGTCATGGCGAAGCGAGTATCAACAGGGCTTCAGTTTTAGTCATTTCAGTTGCTTCTTTTCTCCACCTCTCTCCACGACCTTATTGCTTTGGAAGCCGGAAACTATTGGATTGAAAGCTGTGACTTTAGGGCGATCGTCATCGATGATGCACAACTCCATGATTCCTTTCTCTGAGAAGAATTTATACTTCTAGCCACATTAACAGAAAATGTAAATATGTAAATGATGTGAAAAAACCTCCTCCACATCACTGCTGTACGTCGCTTGCAGGTACTGGCCCAGAGATCTTGTTCCAGAAAGAACAATGAGCCAGAGCGATCCTTCTTCCGCGAAAACAAAAAGCTTAATCCAGCACAATATCATCCATCTCCATGTCCATACCTCCCCCTACTGCTAAACCACCCTCGCCCTCCTCCAACAGGAACTGCTCTTCATCGACTCTCCTGCTTTGGTGGTGGTCCTCCAATATGAACTGCTCTTCGGCCACAGCCGCGACTTCAGCTTTTGCCATGTCCCAATCTTTTTCGATTTGATTCTTCGCCTGATGTCTCAAATAGAACAACTTCGCACCACGTTGCACTTTGTTTTCCAGACTCGATTTGGATTTAATCGAGAAATGCTGATATCGACGTGCTTGTTCTAGCGCACGGGCAATGCTTTGAATACCCTCTTCTTGTAGTTCACGGCCACCTTGATGATTCAGGTCGTCACGACCGTCTTGTATTTCATCGTCTATACCAACTGAATTTTGACGACTCTGAGTTTGTTGACATCCACCTGGTGCAGCTACATATACATTTTCCTTGTCTTGTTCTTCTACAGGGAACTCATCTGCATGACAAGCTTCTTCTACTCTAGTGGCTCCTAATGGTCGCAACACTGACGCGAGCTCTAGAGGAGGAGCAGCGCCATCTCCTTCACAGTTCTTGTCTTCTTGTTCTGTAGTTCTAGTACTGCCATCTACTTCTGATGTTCCACCATCTCCTGTTTGTGTTTTTTTCTTAGTACTCTTGTTCACACTACTAATTGTACTAGAAGACGTTGTTCTTGCGATGTTGTAGTACCCTCCTGCCCGCCAAGTACCTCCTCCTCCAGCACTGTTGCTCGGTTTACTCTTGTTGTGTGCTCGTATCTGTGCATGTAAGTCCTCCATGTCTTCGCTTCCTGGCATCACACGGCCATACGCTGCCGCATTACTACTCATTCCACCAAGGATGCTACTAGGCATAGCTGAAGATGTTCTTGCTGCTGGAAGACCTGCACCTGTTGCACTGCATTCTCTCTCCTCAGAATAGGACAACGTAGGTAACTATGAAAGAAAAAAGCGCACTCACACTCAAAAAAAGTGGCTACTTTCCTACTTAAATCCTACTTTCCTACTTAAATCTTGAGTGTGAGTGCACTTTTTCGTTTCATAGTAACCCATCCTTGTCACACGCTTCTGCACTGCCGTCCAACACATCCGAGATCAGCTTTTTCCCCAGCTTCTTCATCTGCTGCTTATTTTGCTGTCTTTGCTTCTGCAACCGCTGCTGCTTTTCATTGTACTTGGCGAGAAGCGACGCGGCAAGGGCTTTGGCTGTAGTTAAAGAGCTAGAAGAAGAGCCGGAAGAGGCCAAGCCAATGGCTCCAACATCAAGAACTAGAGAGGCTGTAGGGCGTTGGTGTGTTTCTGTTTCCCGTTTGTTCTGCCTTTTTCCCTTAGGACGAGAGGCAAAACAAACGGTAGCAGGAACAACACCTTTATATATTGCCTATTCTACCCTTAAGTTAATAACATCTTCTTCTTGCCCCGAGGGACAGTCTCGTCCCTCGCCGTTGCTTGCCCTCCCTAGGTCATTCAAACGCCCAACAGTCTTCTGAAATTCCTCAACTGGCGCTCCACTGTGAAGCTGTGCTTCTCCCAGACGGAATAAAGCCTTCTCGTTTTTGGGATCTTCGCGCAGAACTACGTCACAAGCTCGCTCTGCCGCAGTCCAGTTTTGACACCTCAGCTGGCCTTGTGCCAAATTCAGGTACAGCGTTCGTTCGAGATCTTGAACTCCTTTGTCGAGGAGCAGAAATTAGAGACAGACGACGATGAGTCGTGCTATAAAAATTTATTACAGGGAAATGAAAGAAGAGTGCTGAATATGAAAGAAATTAGAGACAGACGAGTGCTATAGAAATTTATTACTACAGGACCACGAGTGCTATAGAATAAAACGAAATATATTACAGTTTCAAATGAAAGAAGAAGAATCGAGAAAGAAGAATGAAGGTCTAGTTGTACGTAGGAACGACGTGGACGAAGATTCACTCGACGTCACATTCAGATCTCTGTTGATCTTTCCACCTGTTGAAGATCTGCACTTAGGCTTTGTATGGTTTTGGTATTTTTGGTATAGCCTCAATTTGATCCTAAAAAGGGTTCTCTTCTTGTTTTCCCTTAGGATCAAACTCAGGCTATACCAAAAATACCAGAACCATTCAGGCTTACTGTGAAAGAATCAGACGACAAGAACTACCCGCGCTAGATAGTACAGCTTATCATGCTTTTTCTCCGTAAACAAACCTCCCAGCATCCACCACACTGCGCAAGGCCACAGTCCACAGCTTCACAGCAATCGTAAACTCGCCTCTTCCGTACGCATCGTTGCCATCTGCTTTAGATTGCTGAGCCGCTGAGATAAGATTCGCACCCTTGACAGGGTCGTTCTCGACTTCGAGAGACGGAGGCGAGGTAGGCATGTTGATCTACTTAGTATAATTTTCCCCACATTAATTTACCATAGAAGATTATAAGGAGGTGGTAGCTTGCTCTGATGCTCTCAACACTAATTTTGACGCAGTGTATAATTTCCATGTCGTTTATAAGTGGCCCATTTTCATCGGCACGACGTCCGACTTGCGTTTTAGATGCTCTCAGGGTCAACAAGCTCTCTCATCTTAGGGTGTAGGAGTAGGTCAATGACTCTCTCTCTCTCTGCTTTGTCTAGATTGATGATATCTAATCTGACTCTCTGGTTTGTCTACTTAGATATTAAACTGACGAACTTCAACATTTTTGATGACTGGAACGCAAGATTTTTCTGTAGGACGCACTTCACGATGGCTCCACGTGCCCTGATCCGACCGTCGACGGTTGTGGATGAAGAGTGAGGATGAAGGTTACATGGTTCCTGACATAAAAAGGAGGGAGCGCGCACTGTATTACAGTCGGACATTACAATAAGTGCAGCTCTCCTCTACACGTCTCGAAGTGCGGCACTTTCTCCCGCCTACGCTGTCTCTTGTGCCCATCTTTAACGGCGCGGCCGGCAGGCTTTTAAAAGCTATGACTCCACTTGTTTAGTCAAGTGTCATCGCGGCAGAGTCTACCTAAAATGTCGGAACACAGACGCAGATATGAGTGCCCGAACTTACAACCAGGGCAGGCTCTTCAGACGTGGCACAACGCACAGGCATTGCTTCTTTAAAATCGTAAGCCTTCTCTATGTTCGGGTTCGCGATCTTATCAGATATTATGCCCGTGGCAAACTAGTGCGATCATCAAGAAAGCACAGCAAGAGGCTGGCGATCAGGCTGCGGACGAGGAGAATGCGCCGGGCCCAAATTTATGCACTACGGCGGACCCAGATGCGGGAGATCAAACGCCACACATCCCGCAAGCACTCCAATCGAAAGACCTAGCGCGACGCAAAGCTTAAGATGCTTCGTGACGCAGCGACTGAAAACCAAAGGAAAATATACATAGCCGCCCTTTTATTATAATAACTGGCCATTTGCTGCTCTCTTAATTTTTATTCGCTTAGATTTACTTCTGTATTTAACGCTGGCGCTTATTTGGGACAACCTTCGAGACATCGGTCTTGCCTTCTTTAGCCCTGACTGTTGATTTTTGATTTTGGAGATTATAAGGATCAGGATGATTTGACTTCATTTAGGTATCAAAGTACGCAACAACGCATCATAAAAAGCATGCAACGCAGAGCAGTCCTTGTATGAACCTAAGATACTTTATTAACAATGCTGCTTTATAACATATTCACTTCTTTCAGTCTATTCCAAATTCAGGAGCTTCCCTTGTGATTAGTTTCACCTTCCACCTCGGTCTCCTCCTCCTCTTCCACACACAAGCAACCACCTCCGTCACCTCGGCAGTTGCTCACTTCCCACATACTCGAGAGTGTCCACCCCCAATTTTCTTTAGCGCTGCAAAAACGACTTCGCGGACGCGGCCATTTCTCAGCTCTTCACTCGCATACCGAAACTTTTTTTTGTTGCCTGCTTGTCTACAAGTCCGCCAGCATTTATTCACGTGGCTTGAATCGGGCTCGTGGCCCGGTCTTACGCATTCTCATCTTGCTCGACCGCCGCGAGAATTAAATCCTCGCTGTCACTTGTCCGCTCATGAATGATAACTCGCATGTCGGAGAGCCGCCGGATTTCTTTGCTCGACCGCCGCGAGGACGACGCGGTCATTTTGCGCTTGGGGACCCGCATATTGGAGAGCCAGCCCAGTTTGCTTGACCGCCTCAAGAACGACCGCGCGATCATTTTTCGCTTGGGGACCCGCATATTGGAGAGCCAGCCCAGTTTTCTTGACCGCCTCAAGAACGACCTCGCGATCATTTTGCGCTTGGGGACCCGCAAATTGGAGAGCCGGCCAGTCTTTCTTGACCGCCTCAAGAACGACCTCGCGATCATTTTGCGCTTGGGGACCCGCAAATTGGAGAGCCGGCCAGTCTTTCTTGACCGCCTCAAGAACGACCTCGCGATCATTTTGCGCTTGGGGACCCGCAAATTGGAGAGCCGGCCAGTCTTTCTTGACCGCCTCAAGAACGACCTCGCGATCATTTTGCGCTTGGGGACCCGCAAATTGGAGAGCCGGCCAGTCTTTCTTGACCGCCTCAAGAACGACCTCGCGATCATTTTGCGCTTGGGGACCCGCAAATTGGAGAGCCGGCCAGTCTTTCTTGACCGCCTCAAGAACGACCTCGCGATCATTTTGCGCTTGGGGACCCGCAAATTGGAGAGCCGGCCAGTCTTTCTTGACCGCCTCAAGAACGACCTCGCGATCATTTTGCGCTTGGGGACCCGCAAATTGGAGAGCCGGCCAGTCTTTCTTGACCGCCTCAAGAACGACCTCGCGATCATTTTGCGCTTGGGGACCCGCATGTAGGAGAGCCAGCCCATTTTGCTTGACTGCCGCGCGGACGACATCGCGGCTATTTCTCAGCCGTTCAGCCGCATACTGAAGGGCATGGCCGTCTCTATCTCTTGCGACCGCATTAAGAACGAACTCAGGGTCGTCTTTCAGCTTCTCTTCCACAAACTGAAGCGCGCGCGGACATCCCTTCAATATCTCCAATATGAGCGGCTCTTCGTCGTGAAGCTGCTCAATCAGCTCCCGCGCCACGATGTTTTCGGTCGCCTTGAAGCTCTTGAATGCACCCACCGCCGCTTCGGCCATGACTGAAAAGCTGCAGGTTGGAGGTGTAAATGATTGTCCCTGGGCAGCGGCCGCATCTTGAAGCGCTCTCCACTGATCTACAAGCTTTGTCCCCGCGACCTCGTCAACGACTGGATACAGCGTCAATATCGATGACGAGGGAACAGCATTAGGAGCAGCAATTGGTCGCTGTATTGGAACATCATGAGCGCCAAAATCTTCAGGCGCGCCAGAGGTGTCAGCTGTTGAAGATGGTGTCCCACTTGTGATAAATGGAGGGAAAAAATGAAGTCTAAGCGAGTCCGCACTTTTAGGGGGGCTCAGCTTCGCAGCCAGTGCCTTGGCAAAGTCTCGCACCGTTACCTCTTCAAAACCAGAAGGAGCTTCGAAATTAGCGTAATACATAGATAGTTGTAGTTGTAGCAGTAGTGGCAATAGTGCCAGTAGTAAAGTTAATCATACGGCAAGGTATATTCGCAGTTGAAATTGACTCGAGAGATCCGAAGCAAGAAATGTAAAAGCAAAGCTGGAATTCATCTTGGCGCTGTTCTTCTTCTACATCGACAACTTTTATAGGGTAAGGTTTCGGATACCTGGCCTGTGACTAATGCACGGAATGGTACCCATACGAGAAAGTAGTAAGATTATCAGACAACTTATGTTATAGTAGGCAACGCTTTCTCTTGAAAAGACGGATAAGCGATTGCACTGTTCCGAAGAACAATGGCCACTCAGCAACATCTGTCAATGAAGAGGACTCAGCACTAACCAAGTCGCCCAACGGTCCCTACGATCCTGTGAGTTCAGTAGTCAGAGTTTTTGCCGCAGAGCAAGAACTCAGATTCTAGGCTAGACCTCTCCTCCGTCCCCCAGGGCATCCTACCTTAGGATCAACCTCATACATTACTTCTGTTAAATAGTAGAGAGATTAAACACTACGCGAGCAAGCCTTAACCAACTGGAACCAAACTTCTCCAGCCAGGTAACTGCATCTCCATTCCGAGGAACCATCAGCACCACCACCACCAGCTCCGGCTAAAGGTCCTGCAGTCGACGCACTAGACTGCAGACGTACGCTGTGCGCGACATGTGCGGAAAGTGGACTGAGCAACAAGTGGAGCCAGAGATGAGTCTTTGTGCCCAACATAGGCGCGCGGGAAGTGGATTGTGCCTCTGGAGAAGAGCGGCCACGAGTGCTTCTAGTGCTTCTCTTACTGCGAGTTGTAGACATTGTTTTTGTTGCGCTTTTGTGCAGCCCAACGCGCTGAGGAGACCAAGCCATCTCGCTCGTCATCTTGTTCTTCAAGGCACTAGAATGCTATAGGGGAAAGAAGATCTTCTTACTCTAAGAACTTGGGGAATGAATTTGATAAAAGTTCAATTTTATTGATTTACTATCAAGCACGATGAGCTCCTCATTCGTAGATTGCAAGGCTGTTCGTATTCTTGTTCTTTTTTAAGATCTCAGAACCTAAGCACTTCCCGCTTCTTGTCGATTTTCTCTTAAATCTTTAAAAAGTAGTCCGAAACTGCAAGATGGTGTTTCGAAAGTCATACACAAAAATATATAACCATCACTAAATCCGATCTAAAAATGTAGACTCGACCTGGTGTCATGCCAGCTGGTGCACCTCTGATATT
Source organism: Amoebophrya sp. A25 (assembly GCA_905178165.1). Taxonomy (NCBI): domain Eukaryota; class Dinophyceae; order Syndiniales; family Amoebophryaceae; genus Amoebophrya; species Amoebophrya sp. A25. The sequence continues at coordinate 1,412,768 of CAJINU010000019.1, read as the reverse complement.
TTTTCGCCCTGTAGTGGTCTTGGATCTCATGCATTGGTTTTGATGGTCTTGGAAAAGTGCTCTGTCTTTCTCTTCTTGCTGCTGCCTTGGTTGCATGATTAGGAAGGCTGCCTGCCCTCTATAAATAAAGCAAAAGCCTGCCTCTACTCGACCCCGCAGAGACAACAAAGAGAGACAACAACAACAACAAAGACAGAGACAGAGAGACAACGACAACGCTGGGCCCCTGTGGATCTTTGTGGCGCTCCGGTCTGAATCAGGATCATATCACTTTGGTGGTGGATTGAGGTCGTCATCATGCTACTTCTTTGCATGCGCGGCCTCGCTTCCAGATCTTGAATGGCGCAGAACGGTGAACAAACAACTCCCGAAAGAACCACACAGCAGAGGCGCCCGCGTAACGGTGAAGCCGTCAGGCGTTCGCGTTTCTTTGGGTAGTGCTCCAGATCAAACTCCGAAAAGCATAAGCATACAAGCAAGAGCAGAACGAACCCCCGAAGCAAGTGAAAAACCAGAGGCACCCGCGTGGCGGTAAACCCGCCACGCGTTTGGGTAGTGCTCCAGACCATTCTGAACGACATGGACCGGGATCATTTTGGTGACTTGGATCAGCACCACCGTGCTAACCCTTTGAAAAACCAGAGGCACCCGCGTAACGATGAACCCGCCAGGCGTTTAGATGATGCTCCAGGCCAAATTCCGAACAACGAACACACAAACAAGAGCAGAACGACCCCAGAAGAACGTGAAAAACCAGAGGCACCCGCGTAACGGTAAGCCCGCCAGGCGTTTGGGTAGTGCTCCAGACCATTCTGAACAACATACCAAAAAAACGAACAGCAAACAAGCACGGAACTGCCGACAAATCTGAGAAACCAGGGGCACCCACGCAACAGTAAACCCGCCAGGCGTTTGGGTGGTGCTCCGGATCATTCTGGACAAGGAAGGCACGAAAACCAACAAACGGCAAACAGCTGAAAGCGGTAGAACACCGAAGGCACCCGCGTGACCATAGGGCCGCCAGGCGTTTGGACGGTGCTCGGGATCATCCTGAACGGGGTAGACACAAAAGAACCAGACACCAACACCCAAGCAACAGCCGAGAAATGAGGCACCCGCGCAGCGGTAAACCCGTCGGGCGTTTGGATAGTGCTGCGGACGATTCTGAACCAAAGACGCACGAAATGAACCACCACGAACCAGCAAGGAACTACCGCCGAGAAATGTGAGGAACCGGGGGCACCCGCGTGACAGTAAACCCGTCAGGCGTTTGGATAGTGCTCCGGACCGTTCTGAACTGAGTACCCACGAAAGGAAACGAGCAAAAAAAAGGATCAAACGCCTGACGAGATTGCGATGCCCGCGGCGTCTCCGCCTTCCCTCTCTTCTCCTCGTCCTCTCCCTCGTTCTCACCTTCTTCCACCGTCTCACCAGAGTGTTGACATGCGAACAGATGGCTCCTCTTCCTCCTTCTCTGTCTTTCTCTTCCTCCTTCTTGCTCTCACTTGTCTCACCTTTTTCGTTTTTCTCTCTCCTCCTCGTTCTCGTCTCTCTGCGCCAGCACTACAAAATTTCCCACCACGCTCCTCGTTGAAGTGCTGACCTCGGCCTACAGAACACCCTCCTATACACTCACCAGATTACTTTTTCTATCTTTCCTCGTCTTCGTCCTTTCGTCGATTGGCGGAACAGCCCTGCTACCTTCTCAACAGATCACAGTGACACTTTCTCTCCCTTGCTTCTCCTCGTTCTTTCGTCCACAGGCTGAACACTGTCCGACACTCTCAGCGGCTCTTCCCTTCTTCTGTGTGTATTGTTGCCTGGTATCATTCTCGAGCGCTTTCGCGTCACTTTCACCCGGGGAGCCCGGTGGCGCTTGCCTCCCGCGCGCTAGTTCCCTCTTTTCGCCTCCTACCCCTGGGCGCACCTCTCGATAATGTCCTGGGGGGTTAGATAGTCCTTGATAATATTGCTATTTCTTTTTTAGGGTGAATATCTCGAAGATCTCCTAGTTGATGTTTCCTATCCCTTGTTGTCCTCGGACCATTCGAATTCTTTCAGATTCTGTATGAGTTATACCTACCCGCAAATGGTTGTGATTCAGATCCCAAGAAATAATATGATTTAAGTATCCGTATCTGTATAGTTATTCTTGATGTCGATAAATAGCACATGACAAAGACGACGTGGAAATCCACTTAACATTATATATTTCTATTTTTACATTTACCACTATTTCTGCTTGCCGTTCTTTCTATTTGATCGTATCTCTTCATCAACTGCAGAGTCTACCGACGTTATCATACGGTTACAATTTCTAGTTTTCGATTAGAAGTAGGCCCTTGAGGACTTCGCCGGTTTTTTTACTAGCTTCTAGCGAACTCCGTGGTTTTTTACTAGCTAGAGGACTCCACCCTCGTCTGTGGCCGCGACTTATTATAGTTTTTCACGGATTTCCAGCTGCATCCCCGCACTATGTAATGTGAGTGCTCCTTTCGCGACCACCGTAGAGAGAGAATGGCAGCCGACTTCGAGGTCCTCGACTCCCACTATCAGAGTTTTCATCACCTACAGCTACATCCCCACATCACTGGCGACAAACTACATCTCCACATCACTAGGCACATCGTATGGAACGCGATCCCTTGCTTTTTCCAGTTCCGTTTCTGATCCGGACGATAGCATTTCTCCGAACGCTAGATGTCTCCCCAATCTCCCTGAAAGGGCTCTTGACTCGATAGAATAGGTGAGCTCTGCCATTGTCGGCCGTGTCAGTCCGACTTTCTCTTCCAAATTTTAGAGGTAGATCTTGAAACAGTTGATATCATTACTTTCCTTAGACTGATATCATTACTTTGAAGAGGCGGCTCTTGAAACAGTTCGTTGATATTGTTGGTAGAGCAGACCTAACTACTTAGAAAAAACGAAAACCGAAAAAAGATAACACTTCTGATATTATATATTATCTTCCTTAAATATTACTGATACATCATCATCATATAAATATGACGCGTTTCTTCTTGAAGAAATGTGCCAAGTACTAGAGCGTGCAAATATGAAATAGAAATGCAATTCAATTCTTAACAGTTTCTGCGTTTTTTCGCGCTCATGGTCATCTCTGCGTACTCCACATCGGGGATTAAACTGTTGTCGTTCAACACCCTCGCGCGTCGCTTCGCCTCTCGATCTGAGCTAAGTGTCTTTGCAATCAGTTTGCCACCCCAGACGACACCGCGATAAGCTCCAACATCCTCACGCCCATCGCCACAAGGGTCTTCCGCTCCTACGCTTCCTCCACCAGAGCTCGCGCTTCGCCTACTGCCTGACAGCTTATCCCTACTTCTCGAAGAGGACAAGCCACGACGATCCCCTTTCTTAGAGGTGGATGACTTTTTCGATCTCCTCGAACTACTCACCACGGAAGGGGCTGCTTCTGGGAGAGCAAGCAGTTGGTTCTCCTGATGAGGACTTCGCTGAGCCTGAGCCTGTTGACCTTGATGTGCTGGACTGTCATGTCGGCCCGGCGCACTTCCTCTGATGTCTCTTCCTGTGCTCAGTCGCGTACGATCGCTCACCCTCGTACCATAGGAGGCTGTAGAGGCTGTCTCTTGTTGCTCATTCAACACCTGAGAAGGGCCCCCGCGGGCTGCCGTTGTTGAAGATGATGGCAAACCAAACTCTCCTCCTGTCGCTAAATGTTGTAGCTGTGATTGTTGTGACATTGGTCTGCCGGAAGAATTTGGTCGTAGCACGTTGATTTCGAACAGTGTGTCCTGTTTTAGGGGTTGAAAGTTGGCATCTCTAGCCCGCATATCTATGGCTTTCCTACTTGGAGAAACCATAGAGATGCTTATAGAGATGCCAACTTTCAAGCCTTAACTGTTGAGAACTGGCCGATCCTGGTCGGCTCATTGTATCAACATTTGGTGCAGCTGACGAGAGAACCCCTGCTCTCCTGCTGAACATAGAAGATCCTGCTTGGCTGTCGGTTCTTCGGTCGCCAGAGGTGCCGCTTCCCGTCCCTCCTGCAGTCCTTCTGGCTGTACTCGGATCCTCTTGAGGACTCCTACCGCTTCTAGTGCCTGAGCCTGAGCCTACGCCTCCATGATAACTACTTGGTCTATTTAGTACAAAAGTTTGCTGCTGTGATGAAATTTGCTGTGAAGAAGAGACTGATGTCCTGCTTTGATGATCGTCCTGTTGACGAAGTCCTCGTCCTCTAGTTGAAGTAGATCTAGAGAAAGCTCCTTGAGGTTCATTTTCAACTACAGCATCAGCGTTCTCACCTGCTCGACCGTCAAGAACATCTTCATGGAGGTCTTCTCCCGGTCCTCCCTCATCGGGTAGCGGTGTGCTTTGGTCGCTGTCGGAAGCCGAGTCCATCTCTAAAATCATCTTTCGAGCCTCTGCATAGCGCGACACAGGCGCTGGCAAGCGCTCACTCTGTGCACGCTTCACGACTCTCGCATCCACCGCAGCTTGAAAGCCGGCCACCTCGATCAAATTCTCCAGTCGCTCTTCTAATGAGCGAACCGGGGGCGCAAAGGTGCCTAAACCGCCGGTTTGTCGTTGTCGCTCTCGCATGATCTCCTTCTTCGATTTTGGTCTCCCTTTGTCTTCATCACTCTCCTCCCCACCGTGCTCACTGCCACTACCACTCTGCGAATGGGAAGTCTCCCGATTGTTCGCATTCGCTGTGGGACTATTTTTGGGTCGCGAGCCTTCCTCTTTGCCTGGTGCCTCTACCGAACCGGACCCTGGTCCTCGGCCGCTCTGTTCTAACTTTGACCTAGAGCGTGACAAAGCTTCCTGATGCTCTTGTTGTGCTCTGGCTGCAGCGGCTGCTTTTGCTGCTTCCGCTTTGGCTTCTCGAACGGCCGTCACGTCGATCGCAATCTCCTTTGGAATCTCTGAGTGGACGTCCACCAAGTCTACCATCTTCTCCAACAAATTTTTGTCTTCCCGTACCTGCCGCGGCTCTTCCCTTGGTAAGTCATTGTGGCGCGGCAGCCCCCTTGAGACGCGGTCCAAGTCATCTAGTCGACGGAGTATGCGGAGGTCACTAGAGGACATGGACATCCGATGTATTTTCACTTCGTCATTAAAGGTTGCACAATTACATTCTTCAGAACATCCCTCACCTCTTTCCTACTGGAAAAAGAGTGAGGAATGGTTGTGAGGGATGTAATTGGTTATAACCCTTAACGTCAGCGTCGTTCCTCAACGGCTTCAAACCTCCGAGAGTAAACTCTTTCTCCGCACTCCAAAAGGGCGCCAAAGTCTCCCACGTCCCCTTCAGCAGATGCTTCAGCATGACATCCACTAACAGGGGAGAATTCTCAACGATGCCTGCCACAACCACAGAAGGGTCCACGGAAGTAGGATTCTTACTAAAGTCTACTTTCTTCCCAGCGGACCTTGAGGGACTACTTGTAGCCGAAGAACCCGACCCAACAACAATTCCGCCAGCTAGTTGCCGTGGCGCCACTTCTTTTAACAAATTGTAGACTTGATCCCTCACTGGAGGCGCAGCATTGTACTTTCTTAGAGCTCAAACTCAAAGCAATTGTTCATTTTCTTGGGTTCATTTTCTCGGAAAAATCGATCCTAAGAAGCAAGGAAGGTATAGAAAAATAACTCGTCTTGGAAATCGAAATGAAATATTTATTTGAGCCTGCTTAACTTTCTGCGTTTTTCGGCTTCGTCATCCGAACTGGACTCGTGATCCGAGAGCGGATCTGACTTGCGTTTTCTAGCCCGCATTTGACCGGCAATGATCAAGGGTTGCACGAATCGGTGGTCGCCAGGTTTCGCGGTCTCGTGCAACAATAGGGATCCTGGGACCACCACATTGTAAAACCGCCTACGGTCGAAGGGTTCGCCGAAAACAGTGAGAATTTGAAAATCCGAAGGCACCACTGTTTTCAAAGGTGCGTTCGGGTCATACCGATCCTCGGTCTCTGTGTCCGAAGCACCAGGAGGTAGAAGCAAGTCTCCTGTATTTCCACCTTGTTGTTGCTCCTCCCTTCCAGCATTTGCAGCTCCACCTTCTCCAAGATCTTCTTCATCTTTGTCACCTCGATTTGCTCGCTTCTTTCTTTTCTTCTTCTTGTTCTTTTTGGAAGAAATAAGTTGTCCTTCTTCATCATCTTGATCCCCGTCGTCTTCGATCGCACCAGATGCAGCAGGTGAGCCTGAACTTTCTCCATCAGTGCTTCCGTTAGACCCTAAACCCTAAACCCCTACTCATCCCCCTCTGGACAAATCCCTCAAGCATATGCGTCAGTATCATACTTCTATTTGGGTGGTGCATATGGATATGCTGCTTGAGGGATGTCCTTGTCTATAGAAGACGAGATGGAGGATTATAGGGGGAGCCATAATTCCGCTTGAAGATGTTCTGTCGTCCTCTTTTTCATCTCTGTCAGAAGAAGACGCGAATTCGAGGTTCCTTTCGTCCGGATCATAACCAGAAACGTCGGAACTAACGCCAGACGGCGGAAATTCGAGGAGGCCGCCTTTCGCATCCAAGAACTCTGCCACGTATTCTTCGTTACCCGCTAAAACGGCCATGTTGATTTCGTCCTCCCCTATCTCGTCGTAGATCGCCTCTTGTTCGGCTAATTCGGCCGCCGCCGCAGCTTCAGCCTCCCGACGACGCATCGCTACCGTAGAACTACCGAGACTCGTTGTAAGAAGGGTATGCTGTGGCAGAAGACCTCCTGCTCCTTCACCGAAGCCTTGGTCCTCACCATCTGCCCCTCCTGGTAACATCATGCCTGCCCCTGATGTTGTGCCTGCCTTAGGACCTCTGACACCTAAGATTTTGGTGATCTGGCCCATCGCTCCTCCGTGGCGGCCTGCACCGATTCCACCACCGGCCTTGGAGCTACCCTTTTTGGGAGTCCTGAAAGAAGCCGTGGCAGGAGGCGCGAAACCTGGTAATTGCGCTTTCTTGGCTGTGCGATCGTCTACTTTCGGCAGGTTTAAGTCTGTCATGTCGTTCACGCAGATTTTCGACCAGTCGTACTGCAAGTAACTCGACGTGCCTCTATGAAAGGTCTCACTTTCGTACACCAGCCGTAGCAAGTCGGCGCCCGAAATGGTCAAACGAACCAACCTCAATTCCGTTCTTTCCTGTTTTGTGACGTCGGGAGGCCGAAACTTGCCTGTAGATTGATCTCTATCGTCCGGACGGTTTTTCTCTACTGGCAACAGAAATTCCCGCAATAATTCATTTCTCGTCAATCTCGTCTGATCCACGTTCACGCCGTAGTCCTTGCCTCCGTGAGCATGGGAGAGATAAAAGAAAGCAGGTAGCAAGAGTAGCGAAGCTTCCGGATCAAATTGCATTTCCTTTAGGATAAGCAGGGAAACGAGGGAATGGAAAGTGATCTGGCGCCATTCTGCATCGCGAGTCGTCCAACAGGCTTCCATAGGATCCTCTGCGCCAGAACACAGACTGTCCGGGTGCACACTGGGTCTAGGAACTGCACTTTCCAACTGTCCCTCCCCTCCAACTGGAGAAGACGCGCCAGCATCTTCCATAGCTGCTACGGTGTTGCCTCGCGCTAACATAGAATCCGTTCGCTTGATTTTTTAGATTCGGCTTTTATTCATCTGGGTGGTCCCCTCATCTCGACCCCTTTGCTAGCTCCCCTTGTATGTCATGATCATGGGAAAGTGGGAAAGAGTGAGTTGTATCGAAATGCTAAGAAAGATGGATAAAAGCCGGCCTTAATTCATTTTCGCAGCCGGCGGAACGACGCCGTCTAATTTGTATTGCACATCTTTCAATGCTTTCATTTCATCCTCCGTCACGTCTCTGCCTAGTCTTAGAGCTCCCCCTAATCCTCCATCCTGAGACCTGTCTCGAATCTCTTTCCCCCTTATCAGATAAGGAGACAGCTTGGAGATCGAGATGCTTCCAGAATGAATCTGCAGATGGACGATTAGGGGAAGCCTTAATAGTCGCCTTGCCGACTCCATCTTTTTCAGCAGTTTCACATACTCTTTGGTACACGCTCTACGCAACAAATCGTACAGGTGCGTTTCTAAACTGGCTATGTGGGCCAGCGCGTCGTCAAAGTCCGCCCAAGTGAGAATGTTGATTAGAGCTCAAAAGAAGACGAGCTTTGATGGGGTGAATCTAATAGTGAAATTGAAAAACTTCTTCACTCAAGTGAAGCTTATAATGAATTGTATTGAGCCTTAAGTTGAGGTCTTCTAGGTTGAGGAAACGCTGGTACGACCGCAAAGCCTGCTGAAACTCCGGATCTGGGTCGAAACCGTACTCGTCATAGTCTTTTAGGTTGGCACGCTTAGGCACCAAAGAAAGGCGCCGATGGCGTCCGATCACAAGTTTATATTAGACCTTGCCGATATTCATCATCCGGATTCCGGAAAGAGAATTCCGGAAAGAGAAGATAAGCATCTTGGTAGCCACTTTCCCTTATACAAACCACAGAAATTATTATGAGATGGAACAGGTAAATGTATTAAAGCGAAAAGAGAGCCTAATTCGGACAGAAGGACAACAAGGACGAGAACAGTCGAAGAGCAAAAGGGTGGGAAGTAAAGAGATTGGAAGGCGAGAGAAGACGTGGAGCCAAACAAAATATAAAGAACAGTTAAGATAGTGAAAGCTGTGAAACCCTTCCAAGAGGATGCATCTTGAGATGAATATGAGGAAGCCTTAATTATACCCAGTGCGGGAGACGCCAACGCGTTCGCGAGGAGACCGGCATTGTGCGGTGGGAAAACGGTTAATGTGCCTCAACGCTTTAGCATCGCTCTTACTTAGGAGGACCTTGTTCTTCTGGGCACTTGTAGTGGAGCCTGCTTGCCCTTGCTGTTTCTCCTGGTCTTTAATTGATAAAGCTCCACCTTTCATCTTCGTCCTCTCCTGGTCTTTGAAAATGATTGCTCCACCAGTGGTCGCGTGAGATAAGGACATGTCAGCAGTGTCGATGCCAGTATCAGCTCGCGACAGTGTCCCTACTTGTTTCCCGCCACCTCCGGAGGTAGACTTGTGGGTCTGACCAGAGTTAGACTTCTGGCCACAATTTGACTTCTGACCAGAGTTAGACTTCTGACCTCCACCTCCTCCAGAGGTTATAACAGTCGCAGTATCGTCGTCCTCAAAATTGGTAGTACTTTCTAGAGTGTTGCTTAGATCCAAGGGGCCGCCCGCTTCGCTATATAACTGCTGTTTCTTACCTCCTGGGCCGCCTCCAGCCGTGGAAATGGTCTCGAGTAGAGAGTCGTCTAAGATGGAGTCCTTTCCTTCGAAAAGAATCTCGTCTTCGGTTGGCTTTTCTCTCGTCCGCTTCTCTCGCTCTTCTTCGTCAGAGGAGTCCGACATCGGCGCGTGGACCCCCTCGACTTCAGCCCAGTAAGGGTCATCATCGGCCACCAGCCACAAGTCCAGCACTGTCACCGCGTCAGGTCCGGCTTTTACCGCGAGACGGTCCTCGCCTTCGATCGAGATCATTTTTTGCTGCACTGGGTCCCACTCCTCGCCTAAGAATTTGCCGTTGCCATCCACCCAGTGCTCCATTGGCTCGCGCTCGTAACCACCCAACACAATGTCTATGTCTGGCTCGGTCACCATCAATTTCTTGTCTTCTTCATTGGATTGATGCGTTAAAGCGATAACACAGTCCACGGCTGTGCTTCGCTTCAACGTTTGCCCCACAATGTCGTTCGCGGCGGTCCGTGTCTCCTGAAATTCCAACATCCCGCTAGAGGAAGCAGCGGTAGTACTTAGATCTTCTTCTTCCCGGAATCCATCATCTCGAAACTCATCTTCTTGGGTGGTCATGACCTGTTATTCCCTTAAATGGGTGCCGCAACAAGAAGATGTTGCCTCTGAAGAAGATGGATTCCCGGTCGTGGAGGCCTTAATGTACCAGGAGGTGTCCAAGGCTTCTGTTCTTCATGTAGTCGCTGACCCGATGTTGAGGAAGACAAAATCAGCTTCTCTTCTTCTGTCCCTGTCCCGTGCCCATCCCGTCTAGTATCGAAGATCGATCTGGTTGCGAGTTGATACCCGTCTGCTACTGAATGCGGTAATTCTTAGAGCTCAAACAAGCAATTCATTTTTCAATATATAAATATTAATATTTTTTCCGGTTGATTCTGGAGATTTCCGAGAATCAGGTCCTCTAGGTCATTTCAACATTCTTGAGATTTCCAAGAAAGAACAAGCAAGGTCGTTTCTATCTTCTTGGAAAATTTTCAAGAAGATAGAAGAATGAAGGAAACCGAGAAAAATCAAAAATGTTGACCCTTGGGATTGCATTGGAAATGAATCGTATCGAAGTGAAGGAAACCGAGAAAAATTACAAATGTTGACCCTTGGGATTGCATTGGAAACGAATCGTATCGAGCCTTAAAAGTCCGTCATCTGGGTTGTGCTGGAACTTCTGGGTGACATCAGGGACGCTCCAGGTCCCTGCGAGTCCATGCCTAGAACGTAGTCAAAGGTAGCAGAGCTCCCAGATCGAGCTGCGCGAAGTCTTCGACGTTGTGCTTCGCGAGTGTCCCGCAGCTCATTCAAAGGGGGCGATCGTGGAGATCTTCCTCCAGCAGGTTGTACTACAACTACTTGTTCTTCTTTTTTGCCGTCGAAAACGACGTCTTCAGCCCATTCAATGCGTTTTTGTCCTGTACCAGAAGCTGTTTCTTCACGATCGACTTGTTCCGCAGATGATGTGTCTCTGTTCTCGTATGACGAGACCTCGCGACCACCCAAAGGATCATGGTCAATGTCTCTACGGGCGCCATCAATTTTTCCACCTGCTCCTGCCAGAACTCCTTCCAATCCCTGAATTACGCCCCCACGCTCCTGTCCAATGCCAAAGGTCGGAATAGAGGAAAAATCCTCCTCCTTCTCCTCAGCAATAGTCAATTCTTGCAAAGTACCACTACGACTTCTAGCAGCGAATCGGCGACCGCGCAGACCACCACGAGGCTTATTTTGTACTCCTACCGGTTCTGCACGTTCCACCACTTCGATTTCAAAAGGTTCATCTAGGATGGAACTACCACTGCGAGCAGAAGCAAAGAACTTCTTTCCTCGACCTCCTGGTGCAGGTCCTGTGCGCACCTGACTTGGTTGGAACTGCTGTTGTTCAGCAAGAAGAACCCCTTGTAATTGCGTTGTAGTACTAGTACTTCCACTTTCGTCTTTTTCTTGAAGATCTTCTCCAGGTGGTCCTCCTTCTCCTTTTATGAGTGTTTCGACGTCTTCTCCAGCATCTCCTTCTTCGTCATTATCTCGATCTGGAGTCGCTGCGCGTCCACCTTGCTCCTCTTTGGATTTGATTGCGGCAGCGAGAAAGGCAAGCGGGTCATCATCGTCGTCTTCCTGATTTTCATCGTCGACTTCCTGAATCACATTCTCCAGGTCCAACAAACTGCCGCTTCGTCTACGAACTGTTTGCATAGTACGACGCTTGCTACCTCCTGGTGCACCTCCTCCAAGCTGTGCTACAACACCACTCCTAAAAGAAGAACCTGGAGGACCTGCTCCACCAGCAGGTGCTCCATGAACTTCTATATCATATGGATCATCAAAATCTAAAGAGCTTCCACTACGACGACTGAGAAAACCACCACGAGCTCCTTTGCCCGCCCTCCGGCCACTTGTACGTGTACCTCCTTGTTGAAGATGATATGCATCATCATCATCTCGCTGCTGGCTTGTACCTCCTTGTTGAAGATATGCATCATCTCGCTGCTGGTCAAGGATCTGGTCACCATCATCTCGCTGCTGGTCAAGGATGTTTTAGAGCTCACCCTAATCCATCTTGAGAATCATCTTGAAGCCGTTTTCCCCTTACGGAACAGCCCTGAGATGCTTCTGGAGATGGATTAGGGGAAGCCTTAAATGTTGTCAGCATCGAAGATGTTCATGTTCCCTCCAGGACGAGTCGCACCTCCTACTTCAACATCATAGGGGTCATCAAAATCTAAAGACGAACCACTCCGACGTGCCATCAAAGAACGAGACCGAGGCTTCATTCGGCCACGTCGTGCAGCTGCTGTCCCTTGTTGTCCAGAGGGGGCTTCGATAGGGACGCCACCAATTTCAATAGGATCTCCTCCTTGTTCACCTTGCTGCAGCTCTCCAATTTCAACATCATAGGGGTCATCAAAATCTAAAGACGAACCACTCCGACGTGCCATCAAAGAACGAGACCGAGGCTTCATTCGGCCACGTCGTGCAGCTGCTGTCCCTTGTTGTCCAGAGGGGGCTTCGATAGGGACGCCACCAATTTCAAGAATAGTACCTCCTCCTTGTTCATCACCTTGCTGCAAGAGCTCTCCAATTTCAACATCGTAGGGGTCATCAAAATCTAAAGAGGAACCACTCCGACGTGCCATCAAAGAACGAGAACGAGGCTTCATTATAGCACCCCTACCACGCTGTGGTCCCAGTCCTTGAAGAGCGCCAGCTCGTTCTGCAGCTTCTCCTTCCTGCGGATGGAAACCTACTACTCCCGTCGGACCAGCCGCAATCTCTCCTGGAGGTCCACGCGGAGCTCCTCCCACTTCCACATCAAAAGGCTCGTCTAAAAGCAAACTGCTGCTACTACGAATACCACGGAAGGCACCTCTCTTGGAAGCACCTCCGCTAGCAGTAGCACCACCTCCAGGTCCAGGCCCAAAAGCCTTGTTAAGGTTCTGACGGGTGAGACCTGAAAGCCCTGCGGCCGCACCTCCACTTCCGGGACCTACTACAACTTGCTGTTGATCCCTACCATCAGCTGCGAGAATTTCGTCTAGATCTTGCATGACGCCAACCTCAACCTCAAAGGGGTCATCCAAAACCAAACTACTCCCACTGCGTTGCCCACGACCTGGGCCCCCACCGCCAAAACCCCCGAAGCCTCTCCTTTTAGAAGAAGATGTAGGAGTGCCCGCTGCAGGTCCAAATTTAGGAGTGGAAGGTATTGGATCATCATCTTGTAGAACTTCTTGTTGCGGTAGATCATTACTCAGATCAGAGGCAGCTGCATGATCACGGGCTGCAGCTTCTTCATCGTGTCCTTTCTCCCCAAACTGTTTCAAAACTTCTGCAAATCTGACTTCCTTCTCGACAGGTTCATCAATGTCGAAACTGGATCCACTCTTGATGCTTGCAAAGCCCTTTCTCTTCTTGCCACCCGCTCCCCCTTCGGGAGCTTTTAACAGTGAACTCTTACGTTCAGGAGGTGGTGGAGAAGCCACGGAAGTACTTCTAGGACCTCTCGATGCCGAGTCTCCCTCTCCATCTCCCTTCACAACTTGTTCTAGTCGGAAGGGACCGTCCCCACTTTGACGAGGATCGAAAGAATTGCTCTCATCGTTTTGAGCCTCTACATCTCCTTGTTGACCTTGATGAGGTTGGGCTAGTACTGTAGCCGCTACTTCTTCCATATTTTTATCTTCATCTACTTCTACTTCTTGTTCTTCAGCAGGAGATGACGTTGCTTCCTGGTGCTGATGTTGAAGTTCTTCGACGTCTTGAAACAGCTGTTCGTCGCGGACTACACTGCTCCTAACTTCTTCGTCTAAGGGTTCGTCCAAATCCAAAGAGGACCCGCTTTGCAAGGAGGAAAAGAGTTTTCTCTTGTCTTTCGTAGGAGCTGAAGAACCTCCTTGCTCCTGGCCTACTTCCATAGTGAAAGGCTCATCGAGCACCATGCTGCTAATACTACGAGCTTTACTGAATCCGCCGGCTTTGTTACTCACCATACGACGTGTAGTTGGAAGAGGGGACTCTACGAGAACTTCTCGGAGCCGCGGTTCACCTTCAGCAGGATCTTCAGCTTCACCTTCGTGTTCGGCAACCTTACCCCCAACGTCAAATTCAACCTTTTTCGAAGCGGACCCCCCTGCCCCTCCTCCTCCTTCGGATAGAAGTTGTAGGGAATCAGAGGCCGCTTCTTCTTCTGCCTCTTCTTCATCAATCGGTATTGCTAGTGCAGACGAACGATGATTCATGAAACCCCCTCGCTTTTTCATTCCGGCGTTCTTACTAGCGGCGCCTGCCGTGGGAACTTCAAACTCAAATGGCTCGTCCAACATGATACTGGAGCCGCTACGTCCTTGCTTGAACATGCCACGCCTGCCACGTTGTGGAGCAGCCGTTTGTTGACAACTTGCACTATTTGCATCTGCAGGAAGATGAACTGGAAATGCTCCTCCACCGGAGACTTCTTCAGTTTGAAGAGCTTCACCTGCTGGGCCACCTGCAGCTGCCGCAGCACTTATCGTAGGCACAGTAGCTGGTGAAGTACCTGTGCCACTTGTACTATCTTCCTGGCTACCTCTCGGCTCGTCCCCGTCTTGGGGATTTCCTGAAGCAACCGCCGTAGCACTGTTTGCACTCCTGTGGTCGAAGGTGCCCGCTGTCATCACGACTCCAACCGCGCCAAGAAGATCTTTTTAGAACCATAACATAACTACAACAATCCATCTTTTCCCCGATCTGTGTCCGTCGCTTTTTCTACAGTTGTTGCAAGCAGCGCACAGATGGACTAAAAGATGGATTATGCGACATCAAGGCCTTAATCTTTGTTCAGGATATCAGCAGCACCGCGCAAGAGATACTGTTGCTCTACTGGAGGAAGACGAGTGCTGTTGTTTGGAACAGGTGACAAAGGACGTTGATAATTAGCACCTCCGCATTGTTCTTGTTGAGGCTGCTTCATCCAATTTTTGACTTCGTTATTTTTCATCCAATTCACTTGGTCACGGCCTTCAGGATCATCATCTTCCGCTTCTTCTTCTTCTTGTACTAGCATTTGTAGCCGAGCAAGGTAATTTCTCCGCTCTTGTTGTTCTCCTGTCACGTCCAGTTTTGCATAGTTGTAGTTTTGTCTTATTCCAACTGATGGAGCAACGACAACTACTGGCGGCAACTCCAAGAAGGGAGGCCCTGCTCCGCGGATTCCCGTTGCGGGGGAAGCGGGTTTCATTGGTGCAGGGCTTGGAGTTTTGTTGGAGGCCAGTTCGACCCCACCCAAAATCGTAGTTGGATAATCACTCGTGCTCGAATTCGAATTCAGATCCACTTGGTGCACAGGTGGAAACAAGTTGGTGCTCTTTCCACCTGCTGTATAATTGTTGTTGTTCACGACCTTGTTAGGTTGGTTCAGCTTGTTGGTTTCCACGTCGAAGCTTGTAGCTCTACTTCGTGTGCTTGTATCAATGTGAACTCCGATACTGCTAGTCGCGCCGCCAGTCGGATCTTCGCAGATCCGCACCACAGGTTTCGAGCCTCCCGCACTCAAAGCGACAGCTGAGTTTTTCGCTATGTCCCGATCCAGAGCACAGTGGCGCACATCGGGCGAGAGCAATCCTAGAAAGCCGATTTTGAACTGACAATGCGCGGGCCCGATCGAGATTACGTGGTATTTCGGCAGTTGGTTCACTGGACTGGAGAAGACGGAGCCATCACGAGCACGCACGTTCGAATTCAACATTACGCTGTTCGGGTTGTGGCTAGTGTTGCCCAGAAACTTTTCGATGGTACTTTCGAGATGCCTCACGCCATGATGGAACTCCTGCACACCGAAACACATCACGTCGATGGGAAACTTAGGTGCGGTTTCCTCCTTATAGAAGCCCAGCTTTCTGTGCGCATCCCGATCAGCTGCTTCTGGCGTCCAACTGCCGATGGCTTCCATGTAAGCCAATTCTTCAGGAGTTAGGGGTCGGTTTTCAGGAATGAGGCCTTGGGAAGCAGACCCAGGTCTTGGCTGAGTCAAGGACTCAGGCGGAACCAGATTTTGCGACCCCGCTGTGGTACTAGGCCTACTCCTACTTTTGCCGACTCCACCTAATTTATTTGCGAAACTAACTGCACGAGCAGCGCCACTGAGCGTTGACCGCAAGGAGCGAGCAGAGCCAGGACGGATCAGAATACTACTGCCTCCTGGCGTCCTAGGAGCCGAGGAACTGCCGGGACCAGAGGAAGAGGGAAAAGTCCCAGTCCTGCTCTGTTGAGGAGTCCCAGTCGTGCCTCCACTAATCGGTCTCCTCCACCCTGCTCCTTCACCATCCAATACAGGCCTCCCTTCTTCGTCTAGTTCAACAATCATGTTACCATTCTCATCATACTGAGGCTCAAAAACGCCTTCTTCTTCACCATGATCCTCTCGGCTAAGAACAGCACCACCTTCATTTGTTCCATGATGTTGCGGTGAGTTGGAGTTGTCTCCTCCTGCGCCGTCTCCTGGTGAATGATCATCTAGAAGATTTTTGTTCACATCTACTTTGCCGTCCTCGTGGTCCGAGCCACATCCACTCTGCGGCTCTTCGTCTGAGCGGAGCGGCATCATTCCTTGCTCTTGGCGCCTCTCGTTTTCGGCCGCGCGACGCCTATCCTTCTCCAGTTGCAATATGAACGTTTTCTGCCTCATTTCGAAGGTAGCTCCTGCCTTCACAACCTCCTCTTCAAGAACATGATCATGATGGTCATGAGGCTTTGATGTTGAACTACGTCGCTCCTTCTTGCTCTTCTTTTCTTTTTTCGCAACATGCAGTTTTGAAACTTCATTTTCAAAAGATTGATGCTTCGTTTGCGGTTTCTCCAATGCTAAACCAGCTAATTCTAGGTCCCTCTGCTTCGTCATTTTGGCCAAGGCCAGCCTTTTGTCGAACTGGAACCCAAAGGCCTCAAAATCGAAGAACGGGTGTCGTTTCCGAGTTATGATTTCTTTTCCATCATCCTCCACTTCCGTGACCACGCCATAGGCGAATTCCTCCAGCCGCTCGCGCTCTCCAGGCCTCAAATTGGGTTCGAAATCCTTGGCAAACTCCGTCGAATACCAGTAGTTCACATTGGCACCGGTCCAGTCCGGGTTCTGAAGGTAGTCCCTACTCGTCTCTACTTCTTCTTCGGGGACTGCGTTTAGCGACATGTTATTACCTGAAGATGCGAAGAACATGTTGTTATCTTTGTCAACCTCGCTGAAACCGACGGTCAGAGGAGTCCCACTCCGTGAAATAGTGGGTAAGGTTAAGCGGCCAAAGCCTTGGGAGCCAGCGGATCCCGGAGGCTCGCCTGCGTGAGCACCTTCGCGACCTCCACCTTGTGTTCCAGGTACTAGTCCATCCACTCCAGAAGGCGCCAACAAGTCAAGTTGATTTTCTTCTAAACTGAAATCTTTGATCTGAAAGCGGTTTGATGTCTTCGCGACACACCTGGCGCCAAAAGGTAAGGCAGGAGCTTCGTCTAAATTCATTTCCGCTTGCTGCATATTTATTATTTCAGCAACACCTTCATGATCTCCTTGTTCTTGTCCAGCATCACGACCGAACAAAGAGAAGCTACTCTTATACCCAGCGGCTTGTTTGTCAACAGCTGCTTCCCGTTCTAATGCTTCTCGAATTATCTGTTCCTTGCGCCGCAGTCTTTCCTCCTCTCGCATGCGTTTCAGTGTTTTTTCCGAGAAAATATTGAACACTTCTCCCACATTCTGATAGAGCAATCGCTCTTGCCCACTGATAATTCGGTCGCGAGTTCGTGCTTCCAAACTAAGCCTAGAATTGTCGAAAAAACCAGGTGGGTAATGCCGATCTACAAGGTCTCGGAGGCTGACTTTGCTATCCGGCTTCAAATGGGTTTCCTGTTCTGCAGCGAGGGTCGCCACCATGTCGAACTTGTTTTGGCCAGCTTTTGGCGCAATATTGCTTAGGGGTAGTTGCAAGTTGACCGATCTAGCTCGCTGCATATCAATGTAAGGACTATCCCTGCTTTTCCCCCTTGGGAAAGTCAGAGATATGCTCCTCTAAAAAAGACGATCTCGCGAAGATCGGAGTCAACGTCCAGGCCTTAAGTTAACATGTGTGGTTTTCTTCCTTGACAGGACTTTCCCAACTTTTTCCAGCATGTCCCTACCAGCGTTTCCACTGGCAGCTGCTTCCCGTTTGGCCAAAAGTCGCACTTTTTCGGCTCTAGAAAAGCCATCGCTGCTCACCGTTCGCAGAGTGTCCCCGATCACACTCAGTTGCTCACGATGCTGACGCTCAGGGGATCCACGAGTCGAGGGAGAGGAAGCTCCAAATGGTGACCCTGCTCCAAGCCCAAAGGATAACGATCCTCCAAATTTCCCACGTGGTCTGTTATTTCTGTTCCTTCTTCTAGGGGAAGAACCAGGACTAGAAGAACCTCCAGGACTGCTACCAGGACTGAGGGTACCAGCTTCCCCAGGTACTTGCTGCCTCGATACGATGTCCACGAGTGAGCTTCCCTTGTCCAGGAGGAATTGGAGTGCGCCACCACTAGCACCACTCAGCGTGACCATGGTTTTGTCAGGCTCTTCGCCTTCCTTGCCGTCCAAAGTCTTCATGCAAGTGCGCAGTCTCGCCAGCGTATCCAGCGACGACAGCTCCGAAAGCGCATAGATCCGGAGACAGAAATCACCGCGTCGCGGGTAAGGCGCCTCGGCGAGCGCCTCCGCAAGCGCGTTATCAAAATTCAGCAAGTCCGCCATTTTTCAAAAATAAACTTAATCGTTGTAGAGGAGGCGCGTGTTGAGTCAAGAACTACGACAGTTGTGTAAGTAATGTAAAAACAAAAAGTTCAAGTTGGAGAAATCGGAAATCATAAAGGAAAAAGAGGGACATTAAGATAAGGGGGAAGGGGAACAAAAGGAAATATGAGAGGGCATTGAATGGTCAAATGAACTGTGGTAAGAGTTTTTGCAAGAATAAAAACTTCGAGAGCAAGGCTCTATTTAATGAGAGATACAACCAAGTAGCCTCGGTAGAGGGGAGCAGTTGTTATATCTCGAAACCAACTGTCTCCTCTCTTATGACAGACAAGGTAGTTGCATGGGAACAGCTCCCTCTCCCCTCACAAGGTATTTTCATGACAGACAAGGTACTTGCATGATCTCTTCTTCCCTCATAAGGGAACAGATCTCTCGCTCCTTCAACATCGACTCCTACAGATCGGCAACTACTGAATAGACCGTCAGGCAATCGCAATGACATCAACAAGATAGAAAAGCATCATCCATCTTTGACAGCACTCCTTTTCCATCAGTCATTCACTCTCTGCTCTCACACAGACATGTACATCCTAAAGCTCGCTCACGACTGAGTGCAGCACACCAGTTGCATGATCGTTACACTACATGATCTTATCTTTCAACACTACGACGCACGGACTGTGCACGCCATATCAAAATCTACTTCGATCTAAGTACTGATGCTGCTCACTCAGTACAGCCACATCATGGGTCTCACTCTCACATTGTACATGCCATCCGTCCTCATACCGGTTTCTTGCTTCTGATTTCGCACCGAAATACTATAACAGCACCGCTCTTGTTGATGTTTTCAACGTGGCCACCTGGTGATGGATGAGGATTTCTGTGGTTATGCTTGAATGGCATTGCTCTGCAAGACTTCTTCTAGAAGCAAAAAAGTTTATCGTTAAATTTTCACCTGTGATGTTAGCTGCAGAAGTGCACCTCCAATGTCTGCTAGGTAGTAGTCATGCTGCAACACTTTCTAGTTCATGATTATCCTCGCAGAGGGGCTTCACCCTCGTCATCCAGACTTATCATGCTGATTCCAGAATCCGACTTCATTTTCTTATGATGTTGACGTGATGCCACCTGGTACTACAGCTCAGTAAAACCTGAAAGGCAATTTTCTAGTTTCATCCAACGCTCGTATCCACTGTTTTTTCCAAGTTATGGTTCCCGGGAGATCGGTGTACTTCCTACTATAACGCCAATCTGGAATGAGCAAGGCCATAGTCGCTTTTCGCAATGGGAGTAATTTCGCTTGTAACGCGGGAATTAGAACGGAAAAGTGTCTGCTAGAACTACAGAGAGTACTTTCCACCTATAGTATAAAAATGTTGTTCCTCAGGAACTTAGTACAAGTGGAGGTTTGAGCCGTCAAGCAGAAGGACGAGGAAGATCACACGTGACGAGCACATCAATTCATTGACTTTGTGACTCATTATTAAATATTATCATGCTCGCACGTGATCCTACCGCCACATTCTTGTAGAAAACCGCATCCTTCTCTCTGTTCTCCATAACTCCAGTTCCGCGTGGTTTTTCTCCATGGTGACACGCCATGCAGCCTTACTGACACTCTCAGTGTTGCCCAGTCGTCGTATCTTGGCATCCAACACCTTCTGCTCTTCTTCCAAGTGAAAGCGCTTTGTTTCTAAAACTTCTCGCTCTTGCTGTGCTAGAAGATGAAAGGGGAAGGCAATGGGTGGGGGATGAAAGGGGAAAGACATGGGTGGGGGATGAGAGGGGAAGACATGGGTGGCAGATGAAAGGGGAAAGACATCAGTGGGGGATGAAAGGGGAAAGACATGGGTGGGGGATGAGAGGGGAAGACATGGGTGGCAGATGAAAGGGGAAAAAAATGGGTGGGGGATGAAAGGGGAAAAAAATGGGTGGGGGATGAGAGGGGAAAGACATGGGTGCCGGATGAAAGGGGAAGGCAATGGGTGAGGGATGAAAGGGGAAGGAAATGGGTGGGGGATGAAAGGGGAAGGCAATGGGTGGGGGATGAAAGGGGAAAGCAATGGGTGGGGGATGAAAGGGGAAGAACATCCTGAATGATGGGGTCCAATGACGTCAATCAAGGATCAATTGTGATCATGTACTAGATTGTCATTTATGGGCTTATGTCCATTTATTTTCGTATTCGCACGTATAAATATCTCTACTTCTGACTCCTAACTGAGTACTTCTATAACGCGCTACTGCGAATTTCTGACTCCAATCTGAGTACTTCTATAACGCGCTACTGCGAATGAATCAAGTAAAAATATGTCTTTTTGAAGACCCCCTCTAGTTGAGTATGCGGCCTTCTAGATTCCTAATTGAGTATTTCTTTTGCTCGGAGCGCTTGTTCGTGGATTTCGCGTCGAGACAGCACCGTAAGAATCCGTTTCATCGTCAGTTTGACTTTCTTCAGCCGACCGTGATTTTCCCACACGTTTGGGCTGTGCGAAGCTTGCCGTACGAAATGGCGTTCCCCAAGTAGAAAATTCTTCTCCTTCAAGCAAACGTACCATAATTTGTGCAAATCCTCAAAGCTTTTTAACCGCAACAGACAAGCGGGAAGGATTAGAACGAACGAGAGTTCGTGTCAGGGACAACGACAAAAAGACGAAGTCTTGCATCTTCCTATCAAAATCAACCTTTTCAAACAAGTAGAATAATTAAACCAAAAATTTAAACGAACCAAGAGATGAAGATATCAAGCCTAAGTGGATCATAACCAAGGATCTCCCGACCACGAAAGCTTTCGTTTTTCAGTGAAGTCCGTCTCCGGATCTCCTAGACCACCTCGCCAAAACTCCGCCAGATTAGGTCTATAATTCGGGTCCGCGGTTGGCAAAACGTGTTTTGATGAGGCAACCGGCGCGTAAAATGTCGGCGCGGCCTGCTCCTTTTTCAGAGTTGACTTCATTTTCAAGGTCGTCGTGCTGAAGGCCTTTTTGCCAAGGTCGTCGGCGTCGTCTTGTTCATGGTCAATCTTACTACTTTGACCATCATCATTCAGAGTAGAGTCCCCGTCGGAGCAGGAGGTGAGCGTCGTGCTGGATGTGCTTGACGACGAGGGGGTTGACACTCCAGTACCGGGACTTGCTGGAGCAGATGTGCTTGACGACGAGGGGGTTGACACTCCAGTACCGGGATTTGCTGGAGCAGGACTTGCTAGCAACCTCGCGAACGGGTCGGTCAGAATACCCATGCTTCTCCGACCACACAAAATTGCAAGATTCTGGACAGTGCGACTACTAGCAGGAAGAGTGCAACTAGCAGAAGGAGGCCTTCTTCCTAGGACGCTGCTGAAGTGGTTGACACGTACTTGACTCATCTTGTTGTTCTTGTTGTAGTTTCTGGCCTATTATTTACTGTAAAATAGTCCTCCACACAGAAGAAGCAGAAGTGTTCAAAGTAACGCTAACAAGACTCTTATCAAAAACAAGATGGATGATACTAACTTACTTGTTACAAAAGACGAGTTCAGCTTAATAGGTCGCTCATACTCTCGGTTCTTTCCTCCTTAGGGCGCTGAATAACGTTCACGTACACGTTGTTGCATCCTTATCCCTCTGAGAAACGAACAGGAGGGCGCTTCAATATCCAACCTGCACAAAGTGGAATCATCATCATACTAGTGAACAAGGGTAGAACTTAGTGCGAACACAATCATCAAAGATCCTTTCAACAACGAGAAAGATGATCAGCAATTTTCTTCTGTAAGGAATGGCTCAACATCTTAACTCCTGCGAGTACTTAGTTGGACTTCGTATCAATTTGTCGTGTGCTGACGAGGGAGGGCTTCTTTGCTTAGGATTTAGAATTGGAAAACTTCATGAAAGTGAAAGTCCTTAGCGGACGCATCAAGCCCCTCGCCAGTGACTGACTCCCATACCTTGCCACCATAGATAGGAGATGCAAAGGTAATCTTCTCGTCTTTAATATCACTGGAAGAACCACCAGAGCTGTCCTCGGAGGTGTCGGCATTTATTTGATCTCCCCTTCCTCGTCGACCAAAAATTGCTTTATGTTTCCAATCGCACTCTCCAGTAAGTAGACCTCCTGTAGAAGTTCTACCGTCTTCTTCACCTGGTTCACTTGAAGATGTCGTCACATTGCTGCGCACGTTGTCTTGACCAGGTTCCGCCTCAGTCTGTAATTGTCTTCTAAACATTGACTTTCCTGGCTTGCCTGGCTCCAAGTTTTCCCATAGCGAAATCATCACAGTATGGCGATAGGCTACAACAACCTCTGTAGTAGGTGCAGAACTTTCTTCTACCTCTCCTGAACCTGAAGCTGATTCTCCTTGTTGAAGGCTGCTTACAACACCGTGGTCAACATACAAATTATCATCTCCAAGAATCTTTCCCGGCACAACCCCGTGATACAAATCACCCGAAAAGCACACTGCGCGATTCTCTTTGGGAAACACTAAATGGCACGTGGCTGCATCCAACGTCGCTGCTTCTGAACCAAGCCGTTGAGTCGTAATCACAGTCGGTGGACATGGAGGGCACGTACTTGAAGAAGAGGGATTTGTAGTACTTAGAGAAGAGTGATTTGTTGAGTCGTTCTGGTCATTTTTGATCCAACTTCTCCTTCTTCCTGCTTCCTCCTGCTTTGCTTCATCCTCGTGATCATCTGTACCCCCATCACGACACTGCAAAAAGAGTACGAAAGTTGCGATGGGATTTTCTACTTTGCCAGTTTCAGGATTTAAAACTTGCCCTTCGTCTTTGCTGTCCACATGCAGCTGGTGATAGCCTAGATGGCTCCTCCGATGAGTCCAAGTTTCCGCATAGCGCACGCGCTGTAACTGAGAGGCGAAATGTTCCAATCTTTTTTTACGATCTTCTCTTACTTCTAAAAATCTTTCTGTTGAGCCTGATGCAGGGTCGTTCGTGGTTGATGTTGACCTCGGGCTTGTAGTTGAAGACGCAGGTGAAGATGTCATCTCGCAGGTTGCTGTACGAAGATCTTCTTCGACTTCTTCTCGTCCTTCTCTCACTTTTTTTACAGAAGTGCTGGCCTCAACGTTGCCACTCCCTTGACCTCCTTGTTGAAGTTTCTCAATGACTCTTTCCAAGAAGCTCTTTAGTACCTTGTCCACGCTCGTTCGTGGTGCAGAGAGATCGTGAAACAGCGAAAAATATGCGGGATTTCTTCTAGCCAACCGGCAATCGTAGAGTAAGGGGTCGTAGTTGTGAGCAGTGAAGAATTTCCTATCGAATATCCACCGCAACTCTGATAGCGAGGTAGCAGACAAGGCATTATCGAATACGAGGAGGGGCACTTCATCCTCGTCTTCTGGTAGTTGCTCTTCTTGTCGTGGGTCAAGTCGTTGCTGAGTAGATGACAGTTGTCCTCGTGTATGATCGAGTTGTTGTACAATGTCCTCCTCTCCGCTCGTAGTTAAGGGAAAATGTCTAAAGCGTGCCTTATAGCCCAGGAAAGTGAGAAGTTCAGCTGCAAATTCGCGGTCGTCTGTCCCTTCCTGCAAGAGCAAGGTAAGCAAACGTTGAGACTGCTCCCTTAGATGCTGCACGGATTGGGTTCTTTTTGCTGCACCACCACCAGCGAGGAGGAGAAGGTTCTTTCTGTAGTTGCGGAGAAAGTTTTTCTCCAAAACCGCGATGCAGTCGCGGCGTTTGCCTTGTAGAGCATAGATTTGCGCTAGGTTGTGGGCAACCTGATTTCGAGAGACATCAACCTCTACTTGAGTGTTGACGCCTTTTCCACCTGAAGTAGAAGTACTTTCGGCCAGAGCTCCTTTCTTTTTCACCACTCTCCGTTTCTTCATCGGAGGAGGAGCGTCTTTGGGAGGCTCAGCACATTGCTGTAGTCGTGAATCCTCGACAGAATCGTCCACGACAGAATCGTCCACAAGAACGACCTTGATCACATCTTCTACATCTGGATCTCGGCATCTAGATCTAGTTTTACCACTGGAATCACTACCACTGGAAGATGCTAAGAATGGCTGAATCTCATCCATCGCCTTGATCAAATTCACGTAGGCATTGGAAAGTTTTGCAAGTCGGTCAGAATCATCTACTTCACCCTGCTCTGCGATGCGTATGCTTTCTACCTCGTCAATCGCAGCCACTGCTTCTGCTACACGTTGTAATGGGGCACAATAATGCTTCGACAGAAACGCCACTAGGTGAGAACAACGAGTCAGAAAAGAACTATTTATTGTACTCTCCTCCTTAGCTGCTTGGCCCTGCTCTTCATCATGTGACTTGTTCGACAGCAGTTCACTCTTGTGTCCCCTGCTTGACAAAAACATTTCTTGTCTGAAAAACTTTCGTACCAAGGCTCCACTTTTTCCATCTTTCGTCGTCGTCGAGGCTCCTGGTAGTTCTACTCCAGCTCCTGAACACGGTCTTGACGTTGAGGAAGAGGAACAAGACGTCGATGTTGATACTTTCATCGCTCTTCGAATTTGAGACCTTGTTGATGTCGTGTCTCCTTCTAGTACGCTCTTTGTGTCCAGCGTTCTAAGTTGTTGATCTTCAGTGTCATCAAGAACGTCATCTTCTACTACATCATCCGCTGCTTCTCTTGTCAACACTCGCTCAACAAAGTCCTCCAGGACCAAAGTTGAAGCTGCGACAGAAGATATAATCTTAGTTGCTTTTCTTCTACTTCCTGAGCTTGACGACAGGCTTCTTCTTGTAGTGTCGTGTGTTGGAGTTGGAGTTGTTGTACTTGTAGAGTCGTGTGTTGGAGTTGGTGTTGGAGTTGTCGTACTTGTACTTCTTGAAGTACTTCTATTACAACCAGTTGTAGTAGAGCTACATATTTTTTCACGGAGAATGTTCACCACCCAGGGTTCAGGAACGCGACTTTTATCGTCTTCGAGGCAATCCTCTAAAGAATCCCCAGCCTCATCTTCGAACGCTGCGCAAATGCGCTTCCAGGAGTGGCCATCCTTGACCTCATTTACTTCGTCGGTCAGAGGACCACCCGACTCGTCAGCCATCTTGAATGAATATTCGAGTCTCCTGTATGTAATGTCACGATTTAAAAAGCTCAAGTTCGTCTCAAACACGATTCAGTAAGTTCTTGTGAAAATAAAGGAGCGAAGTAGTACTAGCCGCGTAAATGTCTCAGGACTAAAAATTTAGATGGCTCAAGTATGGCCATCAATTTGTCAAAAAATCCGTGTTCTTCGTCCGAGCACTACTCCCCCTTATGAAGATACTTATCCCCGTCATGAAAATATCCTGGAAACAAAGAAGAACGATCGAGGTATAGTCTCGAATAATGATGAGAGTCTGGAATAAAAGAAAGTATCTTTCCTAGAAGATCGGACATTATAGACCAGCTCAGACGGATCCACTTTTTGTTTGACCACTCTAGTACAACCATCAGGATGGACCTTCTGATCTTCAGGAGATCCCATCAAACAGTGATCTACTTTGTAGTTCTGATACACCGCAGAATTTGTAGAGTGGAGCACCCTCTACTACTTATGAACAGAAGCAACAGATATTCTGGGAGTTCTCGTCCATTAAAAAATGTTGTACTTAGTGGAACAACATCTACATCTTCGCACACCAGGTAGCGTCCTTTATCACTGTAGAAGAACATCTTCACACAGGTAGCGTCCTTACAAGTATCACTGTAGAAGGACATCTTCACACAGGTAGCGTCCTTACCTTGTACGTTACAAGTATCATTGTCCAAGGCTACTTCTAAGTGTTTTTACATTGAAGCTCCGTAATATTATGGTACATCGAGGAAGAACAGATCAGCGAGAGTTATCAATCGATCATGCACACTGAGGACTTGGATGGGGACTCACGACGAATTCACGGAAGGACTACTAAGTAACGGTTCATTTTAACGATAATATGAGGTCAATTATGTTGGGTCTTCGGACAACATGGTGGTCCCTTTATTAAGTAGACCTCAATAGGCCTACTTGTTCTCGAATAATTCAAATTCAAACGACTAATTGCGGACACAGACAAGAACTACATTCTTAAAAAGTGATTAAGCGACGAACCACCTTCATGAGTATCGTCAGCTACTCGTACTCGCATGTCGTTCGCTACCATCTTTCCAGGAGCCGGAGAAATGCAATCGGGAGTGGAGTGAATTATGCGATGAAGATATTTTTTCCCTCTGGTTTATGATAAACTATCAACAACAACAACAAGGATCCTCTACATTTAGAATTAGAATTAGAATAGCTCCTGCCTCAGCCCTGTGCTTCAAGCACCGGATCGACTTGGTCTCAACATATTACACTCGTCATCCGTCGACATCGCTTGTATTAATGTCGATGTAGTTTCATAAACGCACCAGTTAAAATTCAATGTCTATCAATATCATGCACCACCACCACTGCTTCTGCTTGTACATACTAAGACTAGTACATGATGACTATGAACAAGCACGTTCTTTACGTTTTTCGTTCTCTTTCTAGACCACTAGCTACGTTTCTAATTTCATGCAATTCTCGACCAGTTTGCGTATGTGGTGGAAAATAACGCTTCTAGGGCCTTGGGGATCACGATTATTTTCAACCAGAAATACTTCAATAAATACGAAACTTATCATGTTCTTGCATAATTCTCTAACTCTAAGTAAGTACAACAACTACGAGTGGAAAATTCTACCACTACTTGTTTCTCTTTCAGGTACATTTGTTAGGTCGTGGACTTGAATCATATTACAGATATTGAAATAGGAGAGGTTTCATGATACTCAGATGCGCGTGTATTGAGGTATCTTGTAAGACCGTTTGTTTTGCTTGGCACTGATCATACAACTAGCGAAGATCATTCTTATGGTCTCCTGGTCGTGGTCAACGAATTCTGTAGAAAAATTCTATAACTCTGTTCTATTCGTTCTTTGACGAATCTTCATCTTCATTTTGGATAATTGTTGAAAGTCATAACATGCGATAGTGATCAACTAGCCTTAAACTACTCCATATAGATACTCCCTTTAGTACTCCTCATCTCCATATACCGAAGTACATCATTAGATGCCCAATTCTTCGTAGAGCAAGGTGAGCAACGATACTGTCGCGTCGTAGGTTTTGTAGACTCGTGGGCCTAAGCTTGCCCGTTCGAAGCTTTTCAGCGTTGTCTCCATCTCTGTTTGTTAGAAGAGCTCACTCAACCACGTAAATGTAATTCATCTTTCAGCTGAGGTAGGGCGTGCATGATCCTGGCGGAAAAGTGCGGGTACTATGCAGCATAAGGGAGTACTAAGAGTATTACTTTTTCCCTGTGATGAAAGACAAAGATTTAGATTTACTTTTACTTCATCTTCCCCAACATACTTATTTTCTTCTTCCCCAACATACTTAAGCATTTTCAGGAACGTCCTCGTCTCCAACGCTCTCTCCCCTTCTGTGGTGCAGTCAAGAAAGATGAATTACAATTAGTGTCGAAGCCTTAACCTTCCGTCCATCCGCCCTCTGGGCCAATGCATAGCGTTACTCGAGGAAAGTTGCGCTTTCCCAGAAATCCTCCTCGAAACGACGCGTAGCATTCGTCGCCTACAATGTCGCTCAACTTGCGCGACTCGATGCTCGGGTGAGCAACGATATTCAAATTCCCGTAGCCTCGTGCCAACTTTCGCGCGTGTCGTCCACCTAGCTCCGTCTGCTTGGACATTAGTAGAGCTAGGTGGACTTTTGGGTAGGATTTTTAGGTAGAAGAAGACCACTGGCGGACTCTTTCCTGTCTATAATGAATTGGACTTGTTCCGGGGAGACCAAAAGAAACCCGATACATCTTCTCAAACAAATGGGAGGCAGAGTGTCTGTGGTCTATGTCTAAGTCTAATACTAATTGTTGCTTGATGCCATAAAATGATTTGCTCATCGGAGATGAATGTAGTGTCTGGATCGTCCCCTTCTTCACAGAAAGTTGCTTTGTTCGTCAGCCTGTCGTTACTAGCACCACCTACTTCAGGTGCAGCCGGGGGTAACTCGGGTCCGCCACGACTTGCGGCTGCCACCTCTCTTTTCGGCGCTGGGCCACCATTCTCGATTTCAAGACAGGTATTAGATGACTTATTTTGAGAAATCTCGACTATGTTGAGATGAATGAGAACTAGTAGACAATGAGAACTAGATGATGAGAAGAAATAGAAGATGATAATGTAGACTCTTGAATAAATGGGTTGTTGATTCCAGCTAACGGCGCTTATGATCCTGCGCTATTAATCCCATTGTCTTTGTTATTGAAGGAAATGTGGTGCAGCAATTCTCCGTCAATGCGTGTAGTATTGTCCTCCTTTAATGTCAGTCTTAACAGTGAGAACCTCGTGCAGCTTGAGCTTGGGTAGGATCCTTACGACAGGAAGTCGCGTGTAGTAGCTGCTCTGCGACAACCCTTCAACCATGGCTTTTTCGATTACATCAGGTTGCAGTTTCTTTCCAGCAAAATACGATGACTCGACCTGTGTCGTGATAAGGAAGTTTGAAACGCGATGATTCAACCTGTGTCGTGATGAGGAAACTTGAAAAGTTTCTTGTCCTCGTTTGTAATATTATCCCTTGATGTAAGTCTAAGGTAAATAGAACGAGTATAACAAATAACAGACAGTGTGCTCCTGGGAGTGTGTAGCCACTGTAACTTTCCATGAAGGGAGAAAGAACTCCGAGGGAACCCTAACCGGTTATGTCTCTCTAAGGTGAAGGTTAAATAATAAGGAAAAGACTACTATCAAATATCAATTTGTACCTTTTCAGCTCCTCCAATGAGGAATATTCTTCGGACGCCGAAGGTTGCGAGCGTGGTGAAAATACGTTCCAGGACTTTGGGTCTAGGACAGCATAGGATTACGTCAACATTCGGATGAATATCCCACATCGGTGCTTTATTTTAGAGGTTTCCACATTCTTGCATTCTACTTGAGAACATCTTTTTATGACTTATTTTCTTCTTAGAAAAAGTCAAAGATGCTAGTCGTGCAGAATGCTACGTGCTGGAAGCCCGTAATTATTGATTGCTTGCGCTCCAGCTAGACTAGTTCGTGGTATTTGCTTCTTTTTCTTCGGCGATTTGCCCTTCTTGGGGGATGGCGGCTGCATTGACTTCGTAGCATCGCCTTCGATAGTTGCCGTTCTTTCTGTCTTAGAAGGAGAGAAGAAGAAGAAGAAGAAGAAGAAGAAGCTCTTGTCTACTGAAGATGAAACAGTGAGCTTCGTTGTCTACCAAAATTTTTCCTGTCATGGTCACCATCCACGGAAGTCTTGCTTGTTTTATTCAACCCTCAACTTCAACGTCTTGAAATACATGATACCGATAATTATATGTGAAGAAATTCCTAAAGAAACTCACAGTACAGACAGTAGAGACAGGTATCTGTGCAGTAGAGACAGGTACAATCTTTACAAATTCGTCTGTGAGACAGTAGAGACAGGTATCTGTGAGATAAACCGAGGAAGAGCTGCTGGGGACTTCACACTTCTTCAATTGAGCATAACTTTTTTCTCCAGCAACATACTGGAATCGTTGTTCGCTTCTTTCATTTCTACGTCGGCTGCTGATTCGCCGTCAGCCGCAGACGAAGTCTCGCCCCAACTAGACGTGCCACTTCCTTGTCTCGACAATTTATCTGCTGGGTCCTGAAACTTAGAGGGAGAGGCGGAGGTGGAGGAGCTTTAAGAATGAGAACTATAACAACTTTAATCACGTTAATGTTGATCTACTTCTACAATTTGCACCTTCGCCAGTTGAAATGAGATGTTGAAGAGCGCCGTGACGATACTTATACTTCTTCTAGTCGTAGTCGTCGTCGTCGGTTCCTAAAAAATCCAACTTTCTGTGAACAGATTCTGTTATTTAGTACAATAAAGTTGAGAGGTTCATTAAATTCTTTGAGGACCAGCACGGGCCTTAATTTTTGGAGAACTCGTGAGGGATTTTCGCTTAGCTGGTGGTGCAAGTACTCTGCCGCGGACAGGAAACGGCGGACTCTTTACGGCCTTTTTGTTGTTTTAGAAAGCTTTGCCCGTCGCGCAAAGCAGGATAGCCAAGAATATCTGAGTAGAAGAAGCAGCTGATTTTATAATATGTATCATCATAGTATGCAGTTGTCTAGTTCGTGGTCTGCCAGGCGTTGTTGTTGTAGATGTAGTCATAAACAACAACATGAAAATTTCTAAAACATGACTGGCGCGTCTTGGCAGTATCAGCATCTATTACAAGTTACGTGTTGTCAGCAAGGACATAATTAACCGGTCGCTTGTTCACTCCTGGCGCAATTTCCAATAAGGCACTCAGATCCGCATCTTGAAGCCTTTCCCCGCCATTAGAAGTTGTTTCCGTGCCATGATTCGCGGTGGTCGATCCGTTTGCACTCCCTTCGGCGAGAGAGATGGAGCGCATGCCAATGGCGGTTTTGGCAGCTTGTGCAGCTACTTCACTCTTGGCCTGTAGGTCTGGCGTTGAGGGGATGATGACGCGGTCGCTACCAGTGGCAGCATTGTGGATGGTCTGGTTCTTTGGGATTCCACCAGAATTAGAGGTTCCGACATAACTCATTGCACATTCTTCCACTCCAAATAATGTCCCCGACTTGTTCCTTCTTCGTGGGAAAAGAGTCAGGGAAGATCTTAGTGCAGAATGCAATGTGGAAATCCTTAACAGCAGGAGGCTGCAAAATCTGACTGAATGCGGTGGCTGGTTGCCCGTTGCCTAGTGGATCCAAGCTACCGGAAGCGCCAAAAGCTTAGAAGATGCTCTTGGTGTTTGTGCGTGGTGACATATTGAAGACGAGAGGACTACTTCTAGAAGAATCTCCTTCTTGAAGATGTGACTAGGACTATTCTTCAAGGAACTGAAGAAAGAATAGCCCTATTAAGCTAGCTCTCTGATTTCAGTCACCAAGAACACTCTCATAAGTGAACACTCCCCCTGCTTTTGATTGGGCTCCTCGGACTTTGGAAGCGCTCGACCCCTCTTCCGATTCACAGGCTGAGCCGGAGGAGGACGCGGCCGCGGACGAGAGAAGCTTGTTCGGGCCATCGTCTTCGGACAAAACTATGAAAGAAAGTAAAAAGGATGCTCATCATGGCCCTCAAGAACAGAAGCACTTTCTGAGCAAAAAGAACGGAAATATTTTTAAGCTGCGAGCCTCTGTTCTTCTTGAGTACTCTTGAGTATGAGTACTATGTTGAGAAACAAGCGAGCCTCTGTTCTACTACTTGAGTCCTAACTATGAGTATCTTGAGTACTATGAGTACTATGTTGAGTCTTCTACTTGAGTACTAACTATGAGTACGACACGACATGACCTTGACCAAGAACTGTGAACATAAGAATAGTCGCCGTGACACCATCATTGTGGTAAAACAAACGGTAACGCGTGCTCTCATCGTACTGGTCCGTCACGTGACTACCCAGTCTTGGTAATGTAGCGCCCTGAAAATGAATTAAATAAAACGTGACTACCCAGTCTTGGCAATGTAGCGCCCTGAAGATGAATTAAATAAAACGTGACTACCCAGTCTTGGCAATGTAGCGCCCTGAAAATAATTAAGTAAAACGTGACTACCCAGTCTTGGCAATGTAGCGCCCTGAAAATAATTAAGTAAAACGTGACTACCCAGTCTTGGCAATGTAGCGCCCTGAAAATAATTAAGTAAAACGTGACTACCCAGTCTTGGCAATGTAGCGCCCTGAAAATAACAATTTTCATTTTGTTCTACTTGAGGCAACTTAATAGACTTTAGCTGTACTATATTTGGTTTTGGTGGAGATGGAGAACAAGTACAAGCCGTACAAGAAGATGTAATTGTGACTTGGAGTTCGACTCCAACTGGTTGTGTCTTATCAAGTTGTGTAAGTACTTACATACAGAAGTAGAAGATCAAGATGCAGTAGCCCTTGTACCTTGTAGTAGATGTAATTGACTCCTTCCTTTCGTGGTCGCCCGATATTCGTTTGTTGAAAAAGTGGGCTCATGGGAACTTGAACCGTCACTTTGCTCCCAGCACGGACAAGTCCAGCCTGATGCGCCAACGCCATTTGGGAGGCGAAACTTCCAGCATGATCGAAACCCACCATTGGAGACATCGAGGACATGTTGACCAGTGGGTCAATTTTGCTTGGACTGTTGGGTGGACTGGTCACTCCGTTCGAAGAAAGCTTAGAGATTCCTGCAAGATAAATGACGAGATTGTTTTTGATTTATCTGCATCTTGGAGACAAAGATTCCTCTTCTACTCAGAGAGATTGCTGGGAATCATTGTAGTTGGGAATCATTGTTGACGAAAGGGTATGGAAGTTAGTAGGACTAGGACTACGAAGATAGAAGTACTAGGACTAGCACTAGGACTACGAGATCATGTATCTTGTTGATCGTCATAAGCATGTTCGTGATTTCCGCAGCAAGCTGCATGTTAACATCGCTCATCGCACCCAAGGTAAAAGCCGGAGGCACCATATAACTGGCTGCAGCCTCTTCACCAATAGCTAGTGGCGATCGAATAGGTTGCGGAGTTGGGGGTTCCGCATTCGGGTCCAATTTCTGTAGTCCACGTAGGAAAAATTAGAGCTAGCAATACATAGCGCATCTCTCAACTTCAACGACTACAGAAATTAGACCCGAATGCGGAACCCCCAACTCCGCGCATTCGGGTCTAATTTCTGTAGTCCACGTAGGAAAAATTAGAGCTAGCAATACATAGCTCATCTCTCTAGAACTTCTGCGTCATCCTTGAAATAAATAACAATAAGTATCGTACTCCTTGAAATAAATATGTTGCGTCATCCTTGAAAAAAATACTTAGTATGTCACAGTAGAATTTCCCATGGATGTGATGCTCCCCCATGCAACTCTTCAAGGACGCAGCAGTCACAGCTGCATTATAGTGAGAGCCATAAAAAAACGTCTTACGCGTCAAAGGCATCTCATGGTCGCCATATAGACGCTCCGGAATGAAACGAAACTTCACTTTCAAGCTGTGATGTTGTAGTTAGTGCTAGAAAGGAGTACCGTACACAGGAGAGACACAGATTCTTGACGATCATAAAGCTGTTTGTGTTTTCAGCAAAGAGATGAGACGAGAACTTCTTCTATCTAAAATATACATAGATTCTATCTTCAACATAACCCTCATGAAATTACCTGCGAATGAAGTATTCGAGTCTTTTGTCTCCACGATAATCGGTTCCATTTCCACGCTGTTTCTTGGGCGCCGGCTGCCCTCCATTGTCATCGTCCCTCTTGCTCCTCGACGCCTTTGCGGCAATGAAACCGTCGAGGTTGAAGCCTGGTTCCTTGCGACCATAGTGTGGACCCACACGCTTACACACCATCTTCGTAGGACCCTCGACAATGTACCTGTGGTTTCGTCGTTGTTTTGTTTTGGTGTAGTCGTGATACTTCTATTACTTGGTCGTTGTTTTGGTGTAGTGATACTTCTATTACTAGGTAGTTGATGTCGTAGTTGCTCGTGTGGTCGAGTGGCAGTTGTTCTTGATTTTTTGGTCTAGTGATACTAGGTAGTTGATGTCCTAGTTGCTCCTGCGGCTGTTGTAGGTGGTAGTATTAGGTGTAGAATGGTGGTAGGCGGAAGGTGGAAATTTGTCGTAGTTGTGGTGGTAGAAGTAAATGTTGAACAAAAGATTTCCCAGAAGATGTCCTTTTCCTTGTAGTTACTAAGAGTGATAAAATAAGAATTTAGACATCTCTTCAAGTCTCAACTGTCGTGCAACATCAACAAGTATTTAATATCAAGGAAGTACGGCAAGTCTCAACTGTCGTGCAACATCAACAAGTATTTAATATCAAGGAAGTACGACAAGTCTCAAGAACTGTCGTGCAACATCAACAAGTATTTATTTTTTTTATATAATATCAAGGAAGTACGGCAAGAAGCTATCCTCATCGTCCTCCCGACCGCGGCCACGGTTTGCCAGTAGCGTCTTTTGGTCAATGTCATCCTCTCCAGCTTCCTCTTCAGACCCCTTCGGTGTTGTAGCATGATTCGCGCTCGTTACGTGGCAGTACACAGGGTATTGGACGTCACCATTGTCCAATTTTGCCCTGGTAGTTGGAGAGCGGGTATAGGAGGGATAGCAGGTACTATAGGAGGGATAGCGGGTATAGGATTGGGATTGCAGGTACTGTAGGAGGGATAGCAGGTATAGGAGGGATAGCAGGTATAGGAGGGATAGCAGGTATAGGAGGGATAGCAGGTATAGGAGGGATAGCGGGTATAGGATTAGGATAGCAGGTATAGGAGGGATAGCAGGTTGGATAGGAGGCGGGATAGCAGGTTGTATAGGACGGATGGCAGGTATAGGATTGGGATAGCGGGTATAGGATTAGGATTGCGATTCAATTGGTACAACAAGAAGTATAGGATATAATACACTGATCTTCACATATCGGACATGATACAATGATCACAAAATATCCTTCAGCCATATCGGACATACAATCAATGATCACCACAAATAAATGTGACATCTGTGAGCACGCAGTACCTAAGCAAATCGTTTCTTGGATATGTGACCCATTCCATCTCTGCCAAACCCGTGTTACCGTTGACAAGTCCGACTTTCGCCACTTGATCCACGTGTCCCGATAGATTCAGGACTTTGGATTAGAGCAAGACCAAGAGCATGAGCAATGGTGCTATAAAACGAATAAGGGGGTTAGAAATAGACGAAAGTTAAATTATAAAAAAGTTGCTGCTCTACAACCACCTACACCATCTACTTGACAAGTAGTACTTGTGCTCTTCAAAAGAAGCAAGGGCAGAGTGAATGTAAGAAAGACCATCAAAAATAAGACGAGTAGTAAAAGTAAAAATAAAATATCAAATGTCTATAGAGTGCCATAATCAAATATATGTGTGAAGCGATCATCCCCAGGAGGGATCTCGACGAACCAGCCTTTCCTCCCCTTGCTGTCCACATCCATCTGGAGCTCCGAATACCAAAATAAAACCAGATTCATCTTGTCTGATTGTGGGTTCTTGTGTGTCGCTGGTTTACTAGAAGAATGTATGGATTGAATCAAGTTGACTACTCTATTTTTAATTCCCACGCAGCTGCAGCAGACGATCGTAGTACAAGTAGGACGACCTCGACGAGTAGTTGATGATCTGCACGTGGTGTAGTACTAGAAGTTCTGCTTGATGATTTCGCTAATTGAAGCCGAGCGACTGGGGACTGAGACTGGGGAATACGTTGTACACGTTACGGCGTTAGGTTGGGACACAATACGTACTGGAGATCCGCGTGTGTTCGTTGTGTTCGCTTGTCCTCTTCACGCTTAGTAATATGGGGGAACGCGGCCGCTGAGAGACGAGGACATGAAAACTTCTTTTACGTCGATGTTCAATGATTCAAGGTTGTAGGGTAATGATGGGCAAAAAATCTGAAGAAAAGAGATTCTACTATGATCGAGGACAGAATGAATCACTTTCGATAGGGAGATGTGAGTTGATGATTGTACCTACTCTTGTCGAGAGGAAAAACGGTCGTTGTGGAACAAGTGGTAGTGGTATCTACTAGGTGGAAAACTTTTCCACTTTCAAGAATTGTTTCTATGTGTCGGTGGTAGTGGTTAGATGATACAGAGGATTTTGAATCATGTTGTTCGCAGACTATTGCGTGAAGAGGATTTTGAATCAGATCATTCACATTCGATACCAAACTAAAAAGCTTTCTTCAACTGTTCAGTCATCATGATTGCTTTGGGCGATGAGCACCAGGCCTCTATACAACACTAGAAAAAATGTCAATGTGTATAACCAACATTTTTTTCACGCCAGTCACTGGTTGTTATCTGAGTAAATAAATAAGACGGATGTGAAATGATATACGATGTGAATGAGGTCGTTGCTGGAGGTGGGGAAATTTGGAGGTGAAATGGCTTCAAAGGTGGAAGATCAACTTCTTGAGATTCAATGTGACCGATTTTCCACAGCGAGCGCACCATCTTCTTCAACTCTCGTTCACCATCATTACTTCTTTGCCATCATCAACTCCTTTCGCGCACCATCTTCTTGCTCAACACATCCTTATCCGCCACCTTTACTAGAGCAGTAGTAGATCTACTTTTACTTGATGATTTGCTGCAGCAAAGCAATTCTGTAGTGAAACTTTGAAGGCACGACGATGCATGTACTATGAGAATCAAGATGAAACCGAGGACGACGACGTAGAAATTCTGATTCTACAATCTTTTAGACGACGACGAGGATTCATCTGGAGCTCAACGCAGACTGTCTGGACGATGATCTTCATCTTCATCCTGTTTCTCGAGCACGATACCCAACGACCGAGCTGCACGACATTAATTTACTTCTGCCAAGATCATCGAGTTCAGCACCGTCCTCTTCTTTTGTATGTCTTATCTAACTACTTAGAGGTGGACGTCGTACGTAGTTGTATTTTCATTTTGTATGTCTTATGTAACTACTTAGAGGACGTACACGTATAAGTAGTTGTACATGACGATGTTGATCACTCGTACTCGTCAGTTGTCATGGTACCTATGTACTACTTTCCCTTAAAGGAACTACAATTGGTCGTTGTAAGGACCTTTCGTTTGAGGAATTCGAACATCCCTCTGGTGAGTCTGGCAGAACAGCAATTGCAGTCTTGGAGAACAACACAACGAACTGATGTTCTTAAACACTTTGTGAGGTAATTCGATTAACACGTTACTGTGAAAGGTTGCAGCATTACATTCTTCAGAACATCGCTCACCTCTTTCTTACTGGAAAAAGAGTGAGGAATGGTTGTGGGGGATGTTCATTCATTCATGTGCATCCCAAGTAGTCCTTCAAGCCTACCGGCGGGATGATACAGTTCCAACAGTGTGTCTAAAAGACGGCCGTGGAATTGCGCAACCTAGTAAGGGTTAACCCTTAATTATACTACATCAATGTAACACCTAACACGTTTGTTACTACAACAACACGCATCTCATAATGTGTTGATCCTTCCTGTTCAAACAGAAACATCGTGTCCCCATCGTTGTCTTCAAATTATCATGTTGATGAAGAGGCTTTCCCCTAACGAGTCAGTAGAAACCAGTCAAGTCCTGTCCTCGTCTAGTGTCGTTGTATCGGACTTTCAGGTGCTGGGTTCACATTACCAACGACCACACGAGAAGCTCCATGTTTCTTGGCTTTCTTCGCTTTCTCAGCTTCCTGCTTCTCCTCTTCGGCGGGCATTTCGATCTGAACAAGAGCATTTTTATGTTGTCATTTATGCGAAATACGGAGCAGCTGATTACTATTGAGAGCTAGCAGAAGTAGACTAGTACTGCAGATTATAATTGCGAGATGTTGAGTTATTTGAAGCGGAGAGGCCAGTACTTGAAATGAGAGATACATCATCTACTTACGCCTACTAAGTAATCAGCAGGTAGACCTACCTTAGACAAAAAAAAAGTTTACTTCTTTAGAACAACAGGAAGAGTTTTTGAGTAAACCAAAAATAAATCTGAAAAATACGTCAATCGCATATCCGATGTATGCTGAAAGGTACTCCCCAACCGACCCTAGGAATCCGAGCACCGCTATTCCAAAAGCCCTTGTTTAGCGCTAGTTTTTCACTATGCATCCCTGGTTGAGCTTGAGTGAGATGAGTGAGCTCAGTTTCCCCTTAGTTTCCACGCGACTAAGTAGTTTCTTTCCCCTTAGCATAGTTCACTCGGGAAAGTCAGAGCTTCTATCCCCCTGGATTCTTCCTTTCCCCTTTAGAATCAATCAAGGGGAACAGAGAGGATTCTATGAGGGGAGGCAAAAAAGTCGCAAACAGTGGAGGCCGAAAGAACCAAGCCATCATGCTCAGCACGACGCGTCCTTCTGCTGGCTCTAATTAAGGCTACGTATCTTGTTGATCGGGGGGATCGGGAAAGTAGAGCGGGGCGCTATAATCTTCCAGGATCCTAATTGAAGGTATGTGATGAAAGAAGATCCACATGGGACGATAGTGAAAAACTAGCCTTAACTTGTTGCGGTAGAAAATATTTCGCGGGAACGCTCTTTAGGAACCCCGTTTTTCCCGCCTTTATTATTGGCTCCTCCTGCTTCAGCGGCGAAAGCGGTGCTTCTACTAATAGCTCGTGATGTTGGAGTTGATATATTTGCTCTAGTTTTTCCTTGTGTCACCAACACTTGTTCATGATGGTCTCGGTCATGCGTCGGTAGTGGAGGTAGTACGTTGAAAGCGCCTTCTTGTAACTCCTGAGCAGTACTTATTTTCAGGTTGGCATTTCTTGCTTCAGCAAGATGATGCCTGAGAAACGAGGTGAGAACCGTAGTATTCGTTGATGATTTGCTGGCAGAGGATGTCGAGCTACAGGAAGGCGTTACAGCAGCTTGGTCGTGCCAAGCAGTGTTAAGATGTTGCTGTATGAGAAGCGATGCCATCTTGCTGTATTCGCGGATACGCTTCTTGATGTCGTTGTTTTCGCTTGAAGATGTAGTTGTTTCGTTGTAGTTGTTTCGTTGTAGTTGTTTTCGCTTTGCTCTGCTCTCTTAAAGCAAGAACATGAGTAGGTACTTACTTGATTTGAAGCGTGTTGTACTAGTAGTTATTACCTAATCTCGATGATCTTCTACTTCTCCTTCTTAAAAAAAAGACCAAGACCTCCTACAAGTTTAGCAGATGCTGAAATATATAATTGTAGTAGACTGTATTTTGGTAGTCTTATTAGTTTGGTATCACGACCTTAATATCGATGCCCCACGAGGAACGATCGAAGTCGGAGGGTGAATGAACGAAGCCAAGGGTTATTTTTCCGCATACCTATCACCATTGCGAAGCCGAGCAAACTTTCTCCCTTTCTTGACAACGATGTGTTGACCACCAGATCGATTGAACAACGGCTTAATAATATCTTAGGCCTCAGGCGAAGTTTCACATCAGCGTGAAGATGTTGACGAACCTAAAAATTTGTCCTTCCGAGGTGAAAACAAGAAAATGTCTGTACTTCTAAGCTCAGGTGCTATATTAATTCAGCAAATTGCTCATGATTTTCTTCATCTAATCTTCCTCTTCAATTTGATTTCCACCCGATAAAAGCCCCTCCACGAGCGGAGGCACGAGGTGCCGGATTGGCATCTTTTCCACTTGATATTCCAGTCCAGCTGCTGCGTGCGATCTGTTGTCCAGGAAGAGAAAGACGACCTGACACTCCACCTGAAACGCCTGATGGTCCGCCTAATTCTAGAAGATTTCGACCCGCTGGCTCGACGTCCTCCGTGTTCTTGTAGGTTGTTGTTGTTTTAGCAGGAGGAGGACGTAGCCTACTGTCAATATTACCATTTTTATGAGTTCCTCTGGTTGACTCCATCCTCGAAAAGGGATCTTCATCTCTTCTGTAGTCACGACTCGCAGAAGGAACTTGAGCATTTCCCCCCTCCCCACTACTTCCATTTCCTCCTTCGACTCGCCTACTAGTTGTTACTTGACCAGTCTGCGGATCGCATCGTGATGTTTCGATAATCACAGTTCCATCAGGCTTCTTGATTCGTGTCGTTTTTACGTCCCAGTTGTTTGTAGTTGCTAGTGCACTTCTGGTGGAGCTAAATCCACCTGCACCTGCAGATGCTGCCACTGAAAAACCATCAAATGGGTCATGCCCTCCGAACATGCTGTCAAAAAGCGAAAAAGCATCGTTCAGGGTAAAACTCCTTGATGATGGTCCTGTCCGCCCTCTTCTATTTCTAGCAATAGATGAGGATGATCCATCAGACGAGGCGTCGAGATGATGACCACGCAAGTCCCCGTGGGATCCAACTCTTGCAAAAGATGCATGATCTGCATGAAAGGACGGCCGCCTAGTCGTGCCAGAGCTACTCTCGAAATCGAAGTCAAAAAAATCGTCTGGTACACCTCGACGTCCGTAGTATCCTCCATCTGCAGCTTGGGCCTTTCGCGGTGGACATAACTTAGACCTAGTAGGTAGAGTCACATTATGCGATGGCGTTAACACTCAGTGGTTGCGGTTGTGGTGAGCAGCCAGTTTGACTTTTGACAAAAACATCCCTCTATGAAGATGAACTACAAAAATTCATACAACAACAAGAAGGCTGCCAGTTTCAACAACATAACGAATGGATTCACGCCTGGTCCTTCACCGCGTTGACGACCCCAATACTGGAAATCTGCATCTCCTGTTGGGTAATGATCCCCTGGGCAGCCACCACTAGAAGAGGAGTCACGACCGGCCGCTAGAATTTGTGCATCATATTCTTTCCGCTTCTGCGCATCTTGAAGAACAGAATACGCTTCCGCCACTCGTTTAAAGGTTTCCTCTGCTTCACGGCTCCCCTTATTCTTATCTGGATGCCACTTTAGGGCAAGCTTTCGGTACTGCTTTTTGATCTCATCACCTCCAGCACTCTTGCCAACACCGAGAGTGTCGTAGTGTGTGCCGCTGGACTTGTTCGGAAGAGGCGGAGCACGAGACGAGGATGGGGCCATGGTGAAACTGAAATTTCAGCAAGATAGAGTTGTTAGTACAAGTTGATGCAACACTTGTTGATCTTATAATATATTCACAATAAAATGGAAGACCTAGTGCGATTCATTGTATTTGTCGCGACGAGAAATAGAAGAAGTGTAAGTTGTGTAAGTAGGTACGATTTTACGTCCTTCGTTTTCGTAAAAAATCTCGTGTTTTTTTGGATAGGTCCGAGGGCGGGTAGCAGGGAAAGAAGGAGGGGTCCGTCGACAACGACAACAACTTGCTCGACAAGAACCACAAAACGGTTGTTGTGTCACAGACATAAGAAGGACCGACTACGATCTTCGTCAAAAACCTGGCCATTATTTATTTTGGGACGTTATTGTTCTCCGTGGCCTCTATCTTCGTGCTTAAGAATGGCTTCAAGTCAGAGGGAAGGTTTGTTGCAGTGTGTCTATTCACGCTCAGTTCAGAGGGAATCCGACGCTGCTAGATCTCATCATGCTTGCAACAGCGCGAGACGCGTCCAGAGCCGCAAATCGAAGCAGAAACTCCGCCTCAAAAAGACCGGGGGTGTTGATGTATACAAAAGGAATAGAGCCCGCAAATATCAGTTACGGGGGTCTACAACGGTCTTTCGTGAGTCTCCTCCTCGACGGTGAATGTGAAGGTTAGTTTAGGCCAACATGGATCCTGCACATCGAGCTCCACCGACACCTGCTCGATTCAAAAAACTACAAAGAAATTACCCCGGGGGAACAAACACAATTTCTGTACCCTCTTCGTTCTTGAATAAGCCTCATCCTCTACCTCATTATGCACCGACTTCCCACTTGTTTGAGCCCGAAGCTTAATTGACATCCCGGTTGTTCTCCTTGTCTAGTACCAGCTAAGCATCTGATGAAGACTAGTGAACCTACTGAAAGAATAAACTGCGTACCTTACGACTGCGTGACAAGTTGTAAGAAGTTCTACGTACAGTCACCTTCGACTGCGTAGCGTTACGCCAGAGAGTTGACGCCTCAAGCTGGCACTTTTCTAAGACTACTACTTAGCTACACAACACGACCCAGCATTGCAGATTCGTTTTAACAGCGTTCAGAACCAAGAACAAAACGACACTCACTGTAGCGCATGCATGCCGTTGTCCCTGTTGCCGTCGTTCATGATTGCCGTAGAGACGTGGTCTGACAGTAAATCAGTGTGAGCGTACTAAAGCAAACAAAACTCACAGCTTCGATTGCTCCATAATTTCCCGACGTCTTCTACAAGAACTATCTAGTACGCTGTTCCCTTTTATCTTCTCTTCAAGTTGAAGGTGCAAAAAGCTGCTTCATCATGATCATGCCAGTTCATTCTGGTTGTACGGCAATCCACACCTCACGTCACGACAGAGATGAATCCACCAGCCACCACAATCCCCGCAACAAATCCGCAGTTGTGAATCGCGTGCGATGGAGTCATACTATCTCCGTACAACGCTCCCATCAATACGCGTCCTATTGTTTTAGAGCAGCAACTTTTAAATAGAGGTGATCTTGAGAAGAAGACACACTTAGAACTGGTGGAGACACACTTAGAACCCTAACCCTAAACCCAAGGCTTAGAACTTCTTAGAACTGACCTATATTCCTCGTTCTCTCCGCTTGGGGGCTTAGGGCTTAGCACAAGACCGTGGTGGCCTTGCTCTACTTAACGTGCGTTGATTAGTGGTCAGAAGATGCCTTTCCCGAATAACAAGATGGAGCAATTTAACCCCATTATTAAGATGGATTAATTTGTTAAGGGAAGCAACATAAGAACTGGAGGGTCCGGCGCGATGAAGCTGATACATAATCCCACACCAAATATGCGCAAGCACAACTCTACCAGGTTTGGATACTTGAAAAGGGCGTCGTCCAGGTATGTCTCCCTCTTTCTGTCTTCGTCGTTCAATGTTTCTTCAGGGCGTTCTTCTTGATGCTCTTCCTCTTTGGACGAGGACGACTTGAATTAAAGCGCAGCATTCCTTGGTCATCATGACTCTGAACGGCAGGGACCCCCTCCAAGACTCGTCTCCCCTTTCCCTTCGTTTTCCCTTGTTCTCTCCAGGGGGCCTTCTTCGATTTCAGTGACTCCAATCTAAATGGTGACCAAGGAAAGTTGATCCTTAACTGAAGCTCGTCTTTGAGGCGTTTTCATAGAACATGCTGATGCTCTTCCACACCACAAGCGCACTAGCAGCTCCACAGAATCCGGCTACTATTCCCGATGCTCCAAGCTCCAGCGGCGCCGTCGGATGCGCCCAGAATCCGATCGGAACGGTGAACAGATACATGAGCACCGTGAAGGAGCACCAGACGAGGTTGAGACTGGGCACTTTTTGTTTTCCATTTCCATCACCATGAATGGTTAAAATTCCTGGATCGATCTACGAGGGATGTCATGTGTGCATCTCAAATGACTACCCTCAGTCATTAG
This sequence comes from Amoebophrya sp. A25, assembly GCA_905178165.1. Lineage (NCBI taxonomy): Eukaryota > Dinophyceae > Syndiniales > Amoebophryaceae > Amoebophrya > Amoebophrya sp. A25. Next base: position 1,369,362 of record CAJINU010000019.1, on the reverse strand, counting down.
TGAGATGAAACAGTGGTCCCTGAAGGCGGGATCCAGCTTTTCTAAGTCGTGACCATAATAAACACCACAGCACTCTTGTTGAGAGAAAAAAATCTTCTCCACAAAGAGGGAAGCATACAACAACAAGGCGATGTTGGTCAGAAAGTGCGCAAAGTTTGCATGCGCGAAAGCTCCTAGCCATCGGTGTTCGCCGAAGAAGATGACGTTCCAACCTCGAATATATACAGGAGTCAACGCTGAAAACCGTTCTACATCAAAAACGTCGACAAATCTCGGGACTGGGAATGGAGGCCAAACTCTGTCCGGGATCGGATCTCCAGGATTAGAGCTCTCTCCACCCTTGTGGATTGGGGGGGGGCGATCTCCCATCTTGGAGCTGTTTTCCCCTTAGAAATATGGGCGGGCAACTACTCCAAGTTGTAGAGCAAAAATATGCTTCAGGAGATGGATTGTCGTAAGCCTTAACAGGAGGAATCTTAAGCAGCTCTCCGTACAGTGTTTCGTATATGCCCTCCGTTTCCTCCATGACTTTTGGCCAAAGTTCTAGGCTCTTCCGGTACCACATCAAGTCGAACTTCAGAAGAAACTCTTCCCAAGTTGTAAATATGGACGTTGTACTTGTAGTCGTGAAGAGAAATCGAAGTGTCTCGAGTGATCGGTAGAAACCGAAAATATCGTCTTCGCCTTGATGTGGTCTGGCTTGTTCAACATCATGCAATTGCTTCTGTTTGTTGATCTTGTGTTTTTGATGTTCATCTTCCTCAGCTGGTTCGCGTTCAACTACTTCAGACGTTTTCCCAGTTGTATAGATTAGAGTCTGCTAGATTGCATCTCGGCTGCCTCATCTTGACCCCTTTACTACCCTTGTAGCATTTCATAGGAATAATACAAGGGAAAAGGGGACCAAGATGCCGAGAATGATGGACACTAAATGTTGACCATACGGCGACATCAGAATCAACTGGAACGTACTGCATGTTCTTCTCTTCTAGGACACATGGAGGAAAGTACTGCATGCTCTTCTCTTCTACTTCTCCTGCTTGGACGAGACCTCCCAGAAAGTCAGCTACTTCTCTCCTGCGGTGACGCAGGACCTGTGATCCGATATCTCTGTAAACGCTTACTGCTTTCCTGATGTTCGGGAAGGAGTTGTGGTGTGCGTTAAATTCACTATCCCGCAGGTAGTCTGAGAAACGATAAGGTAGTTTCTCATTTTGTAGGAATTCCGGAACGTCGCTTGCTGGATTGCCCACTTTGTCGTAGCAGTTCGATGAAGCAGAAGCCGTTGAAGTACTATCCCTCGCTGTAGTTTCGTTCACTTTCGATTAAAGCTCAGCACTCAGTGGCCACGGACTCTGAACGGAAGCGACCCCCTTCAAAGCTCTCCCCTTTCCCTTCGTTTTTCCCGGTTCTCTCAAGGGGTCGCCTCTTCGATCTCAGTCACTCCAATCTAAATGGTGACCATTGAAAGTTGAGCCTTAATCCGAGGTTCCCATCTTTGCTGTAGTTTCGTTCACCTCCAAGGTTCCCATCTTTGCTGTAGTTTCGTTCACGTCTCCCATCGTCTGCTCGTCAGGTTGTTGTAGTCCTACGTCGCTTTCTTCACATTCTTGCAGTAACGACCCGCGTGCTTTCCTCGTCTCTTCAAAGCGAGTCTGCAGCCGAGCGACGATCGCATACGAGTGGAAAACCGGTATTTGATTCAACACTTCGAAGGCAAGCAGGAAGAGAATAAGCAAGGAGGTCAAGTTGGAGCAGAAAATAGTTGTTCATCGTACTTACTTACTTGTTGAGTGAGGACTCTGATGCTTAACCCGCGAAGTTTTTTCCGACAACGAACCCTTTAGAAGGATGTCTCCCTGTCACACAAAAGTATCACGCCAGCAGTACGATGAAAAACCAAAAAACTGTTCATCTTTCTTAATATGGGAAAAGAAAATGGGTCTGATGTGCCGCCATTTCAAGCGCGGGTCCCAGTGGTGGCCAAAGTAGTACTGTGTAAAAGCTTTTTCGTCATGAACCGGGTAGGAAACTCGAGGTTTTGTATTTTTGGAGATCATTGATGTTGTTGAGTTCATCTCCTTTTGTGTTTGTCCTTCTGCTATCTTTTTACTTCTAGATGAGGACCCTTCTCGCAGAAGCTGAGGTTCATCTTGCAGAATTGTTGTCCTATCAAGCAAACTGGGTGATTTTACCAGCATCGTAGAAGGCTTATGCTTACCCTTCTTGTCCATCATCGGCAAGTAGAGCCAAGCTGCATTGTGCAGTAAAAGTCCAAGGAGGACCAGAAGCCGGTCGCCAATCTTCAGCGTTGAGTGCATGGAAAAACGGTAGACTGCGTGCAATAAATGCCCAAAGTTTGCCGGCAGGTGCATCCTAGTTGCGCTAACCGTGACATATCCATACCCCTCCAAAGACTTACGAATAAGCGCACGGTAATTAGAGCTCACCCTGATCCACCTTGGGAAGCATCCTGTTCCTCTTTTTCCTTTGCAGGATGCTTCAGTAGAGCTAGAACTGTTCTACAAACATCAAGATGGATTACGATTATCTATAGCTAGGGTACTCGTTAAGCCTTAAGATAATGTGCGACAACGGCCTCATCGTTCGTCAAATCAGGCTGGCCGTCGAGAACAGGGACGCCACCAATCGCACATATCTCCGAACCTGCCAAGATGTCACCGAGGTAGAGGCGTTCTACTTTCTTCCGTTTTTTTTTGCATAGCTTTTCATGCCACGACGTCGCGATGTGGCTGGCATTTTGAAATCTCATCTCCTTGTTCTCGCCTTTCTTAGCTGCTGAATAAGATTCTCGTCGTCCTGCGGCACCGACCTGATCAGAAGAGGAAGACAATTCTGTACTTGTTCCAACATCTCCATGAAGATTGAGATTGTCATCAACAGCAACACGACCAACTACTTCCGTAGGAGGAGTTGTCCACGACGTAGGATACAGAAAAGCCAAGCCCATGTATCGTAGGAAAGTCTGGAGTTTCGTCTCTTCCTCTAGTGGGGCTGAACCGTGAACATGGTAAACCGGAAGTCCAAACCGCCTCTTTGCACCTGCGAAGTTCAACTTCCCAAGGAGTAATTCGATTTCAACATCAACTTTTACGTATGACGCGAAAAAGTGTACTCATACTCAAGAAAAGAGGCTTCTTCCTACTTAGAAAGTGCCTACTTTCTTGAGGATGAGTACACTTTTTCGCTTCATATTACGTTCGCAGTCGCATTGCTGGGATTTTCACCTTTACATTCACCTTCACCTTGTTTGACGAGAGAAGTAGACGGCGTAGTCGGAGCTCTGTTACTATCGTCCTCGTCTTCGATGTACGTGTCATCTTCCTCACCCTTGATGAAGCCAGTTAGCTCGCTGTTGTAGGGAGGATGATAGCACTCCCATTTCTGTCCGTCGATTTCGAATTCGCGAACGAGAAAGTTGGAAAAATCGATCTCTTTGGAGTGGTCGGACATCTTGTTGATTTCCCTGTAGTTTAGCTTTAGAGTTGCACGCGGGTTGTCGTTTCTTAGTTTACTTTACGTTTAGCAATCGGGTGAGTAACATTATGTAGATTTGCCTGGGTGTACTAGAGGATGATGCTGAGACACACGATGTATATTCTTTTGATGGCTACAACGTAGTATTAAATAAACCAGTTTACTAGTACAAGAATATGGAGTATTATGAAGGTGTCCTTCTAGTTGTCCAGTTTACAAGAAAAAAAAGACAAAATAATCGACCTGTGTAGCGAGAATAAAGCATGATCGACGCACGCAAAGAGTATCCTTCAAGGATTTGCTAACAGATGAGGAGTAGTGCGCGCCGCTCTCTTGCTGCCATGAGAGGAGGGCCAATTCTTCTATTTGCTGCAGGTGGAAGCGTCGTGCTTGCCGCCTGCCTTTCTTGCATGAACATGACGTTCTATGTTATTTGACACCATAACCGATCGTGATTGTTTTTTCAGATCAGCCAACATCTTTGACGAGGAAAGTGGACCATGGATGGATCATGAGATCAGAATCACATCAGCTGCGCCACTCTCTTGCTGCCATGAGAGGAGGGCCAATTCTTTCATTTGCTGCAGGTGGAAGCGTCATGCTTGCCGCCCGCCTTTCTTGCATGAGCATGACGTTCTATGTTATTTGACACCATAACCGATCGTTGTTGTTTTTTCAGATCAGCCAACATCTTTGACGAGGAAAGTGGACCATGGATGGATCATGAGATCAGAATCACATCAGCTGCGCCGCTCCCTTGCTGCCATGAGAGGAGGGCCAATTCTTCTATTTGCTGCAGGTGGAAGCGTCATGCTTGCCGCCCGCCTTTCTTGCATGAGCATGACGTTCTATGTTATTTGACACCATAACCGATCGTGATTGTTTTTTCAGATCAGCCAACATCTTTGAAGAGGAAGGTGGACCATGGATGGATCATGAGATCGGAATCACATCAGCTGCGCCACTCTCTTGCTGCCATGAGAGAAGGGCCAATTCTTCTATTTGACACCATAACCATCTACAAGTAGGTGAATGTTCTTCAAGACATCATCCACTACTCATATATTAACGTCGTGTCCCTGATGTCCGTGCTTCGCGCAAAAATAAACCCTATCAAGTAGTCAAAACTTACGTGGTCGATCCTCAACACATCTGGTGTTTCTCTAAGTCTCAAAAGGTCTCTGACTCACCAGTATCACGGTTCAGAACTGAACATCTCAAAGTACCTAAAGGGTTTGAAGCCAGATGTTGGAGATCTCGATCTGGGAGGAAAATGCTAGTAGAAGATGCGTAGAAAACATCTTCGTCAGAGGAGTCGGATCCATGTGGCATCCCGTTGGCAAATGCTCGAGTACTTGTAGTTTTTTGTCGTTCAGAACCGTTGTTGTTGGAGAGCGTTGTTCGAGACTGTGCGGGTGACGCGGGTCGTCCTGCTCTTGAGGAAGGAGAAAACAAATTGTTGGCATTATTTGTTGATCCTTGTCCTTCTGCAGAAGTTCTTTCACGAGCGGGAGGTCCTCCGTGTCCTTCTGCACCCGCTGCATGTTGTTGGGGCGGAACTCGTGTTGAAGAGGAATTTGATCCTTCACGATTTGACGAGGATGAAGAAGACGACACGGACACCGAATTCCTGATAGATGAATTAGGCGGATCTCTCATCTGACCTCCATTCGCATTCCGCTGAAAGTCGGTCTCATCCACCGCTCGTCCTCCAGCACCACCTGTAGTGGTCGCAGTACTACTGCTGCTCGTCCGTCTCCTCTGTAATATCGGGATACATAATGGCGAACTATTTGACGCCTCTGGGCTTGTATCTGGGTCTTCATCGTCTGCTTGTGCACCTCCTGCGCCTCTGGATATTTCTGTTCCACCAGAAGCGCCAGTGCAGCTTTTCTCCGGCAAAACCTCTACCGCCCAATGACTGACGCCAGCATTCAGGTCTTTCCTTAGAGCTGCTACCGCGTCGCATCCCTGAGACCATCCGGCCGGGCTCTTTTTTCCCTTGAAAAAGAGGCCAACGATGGAGGTGCTGAGGCGATGGAGGTGCTGAGGATGATGCTCGCTTGGTTGCCTTAACTTGGCGATGACTAGCTTCATCCTTTCCCTGCGTTCCTCATCAGAGCTGGTTTCATCGAAAAATTTGTCGAGAGCTGCCAGCAGACCATGGGAGACGGGGAAATGAGAGAGAGCCGTGTGCAAGAGCGCCTCAACATCCCAATTCTTCAACAATTCTTGGGGACTCATCCAGGCAGGAAGCTCAGAGTTTTCGGAGGTTCCTAGCAATTTTGAACTAGAAGAGCTACCCCCACCTCCGCTTCTTGTCGAAGTTGTTGCGGGAGGAGCACCTTGCCGTTGTCCTAGGTCCTCTTGTCGTTCTCGTTCTCCTAATTGACGAAGCTCTTCTTGGTTCTGGGGCTTGATGTGCTCCTGTTGGCTTGATGTACTTTGGTGCTCTTCATTCGGACCTGCTAAGGAAGCCGATGACGAGGCCCTCGAGAAAGCTCCAGGTTTTTCATCTTGTCTGGACTGGGAACGTTGTAGGTCACCTGCTGACGTCGAACCGCCACTCGTTGAAGATGAACTGAGGCTCGCCGAACTGCTACTGCTCGTAAGACTGCCATAACCCTGTTTCAAAAACGTCTTCAGGAATTTCAGAAGGTGCTTGAATTAGACGAAAATGGGACGTCGCCTACTTCCCTTATTTCCGTTGATTTATAACAGGAGGCAGTAAAAAAGCCAACAAGATGAAACATCTAGCACTACTCAAATCAGTCTACGCTGTGTGTTCTTCTAAATCTTCTCCTCAAGTACAAGGAAGTTGTGAGTACTCAACACACTGCAGTAAACTCAAAAATGCATAATCAAAATTTCCCGCCAACGCAACAATATCTCGTTGAACCCTATACAACAACGCCAGCGCTACTTGATGGATAATGCGTTCACCGTGAGCGAAATAGAGGTCCCACACGCGTCTCACGATTTTCTGCGGCAAATCTGCCGAAAACAAAGTCATAAACCATGACAAGGCGTAGTACACAGCGGAGACGCCGTGTTTCTCGAATGTTGCCGCGACAGGGGTTAGAGGTATCATCTAGGGCGTTGGGCTTGGGGTTGGAAGACCGCATGTTAAATAGTGCACTATCATTTGGGACAACTGGAGGAAGTAACATCTTGCACACACGTCCCACAGCATAGTCAACTACATTGTATTGTTGAAAGGGTTACACGCTAGAGCTAAAAACGAACCGGTTGTTTTAGTTTTATTTAGTCAACCACATTGTGATAGTACAAGACGAGCGCTCCAAGACCTCGACATGCGTCGTCGCGCACGTTTCCTGGTAAAACTCAAGTCAGCAACATAACTTCGGCAGCAAAGCTTTGACCAATTGGTCGAATTTCCAGACGGTTGGTCGGATCTTGCGAAACTCATTGGAATAAAAATCGATCAACTGGAAACGCCACAGCATTGCGATGCTCGCCTGAAAAGCAAGCAGCTCGTCTCCGAATCATTAAAGAGGCCATTGCAGAGTAAAAGTAGAAGTACTCTAGATGTGAGGACTACAACTTAATATTTACGAAAGAGGGAGAACTAAACGAAGTAGATAAGGAACCCCCGGTTATCCGCTCACCAGAGTCCACGTGGTTGTCTATTATTTTCAAGCTCGTTTTACTTGTTTCAAGGTTGTACGTATTCGTAGTGAAGAAGTAGCACAACCAGCCATCTTACTCAAATTGCAGCAGGAGCGTCGCCACGACGAAATTGAGGCCTTGGCAATACCCCACTTCCCACAAGCGTCTGGAAACAGCCTTGAGAACTCGAAAAAGTCTTTGCTGACCTTCATGCGTTTGAAACAAAGGCTCCGAAGGTAGCGTTCGATTCACGTCACGCTTAATCAGCGACGTGATGTTGCGGTCCCGCTCTGACGACCTGTCACGCTCTATCTTGTTATCGGAAGTACTTGCATTAGCGCTAGCTTCATTTCACTATGCGTGGTTGACTGAGTAGAGTTCACGTGTACCCCACCTTGTTTCCGCTTGATTTTTTTTTTCCATAGGAGGACTATATGCTAATTCTAACTCTAAGGAGAACCCACTGCTCAGTATAGTAACTTGACATGGAATAGCGAAAAACTAGCCTTAATTGCAGTTTTCCTATCACTTGTAGTTCTCGTAGATGACCTAGTGTTGCTGTCTTTTGTTGGAGTCCTTGTTACATCCTCTGTGTCGACGTCTGTAGGTCTTTCCTCTTTTCCGGCTCTGGTGGGCGATCGCCGACGTTGCTGAGAAGTTCTTTTCGAAGTGTCTCCACCACTATCTCGTCCCGGAATTGAGTCTTCTCTACTATCTCGTTTCGAAGTGTCTTTTCTACTATCTCGTACTCGTTTCGATGTGTCTTCTCTACTATCTAGGTGTTCTGAAACTAAGTCCCAATACTCGCAGTCTTTAAAGGTGACTCGTTCGAGCAAGAGTGACTTCCAGCACAAATTACGCAATTTCTGGATTCGCCGCTCCTCATCTTTCACATGTTCCAGATAGGATCATTAGAGCTAGTATGATCGCCGTTGCATCTTAGCATTCTTGACCTCTTTTCCTAGTTGAAAAAGGAACCAAGACCGACATGGAGGAAATTCTTGACCTCTTTTCCCAGTTGAAAAAGGAACCAAGGACGACATTGAGGAAATTCTTGACCTCTTTCCCAGTTGAAAAAGGAACCAAGGACGACATTGAGTATGCACCCTGCGTTGCCTTAATAGGTGGACACTCTTCGTGGTTCAGCATCTTGTGATGTGACTTCTGTTGATGTAGAAGATGTCCTCCGCGTACAACCAGGTTTAGTATGTTGTAAGGCTCTTGATGACGACGATGAAGGGCTTTTTACTGCGCCGCGGTCTGCGGCTGAGGAGGACGAAGACGAAGATGCAGACTCGCAACTGTGGTACGGATCATGATCATGATCCGGAGGCAAATTATCTTGGCTTAAATCCTTCACATCATCATCAACTGCAGTTTCGTCTTCGACCGAGTTTGTAGTAGAACTAGCCCTTTGCAACTGAGACAGAGCTGCGGACGGCCGACTCGAAGGACCCAGTTGTGTCGCAGTCACAAGCCTTACGGCGATGGAGAAAGCTCTTCTGTATTTCTTGCCCAAAGCCTTACAGCTCCAAAAGTCGGGTACATGTAGGTATCCGAAAAAAGCTTCCTCGATGAAGACTAACAGCGGATGCGGTCGGCGACTTCTCTCAAGAACTGAGAAGTCCTCGTTCCTTCGACTATCGAACGCGTCTTGAGTTAGAGCTCACCATAATCCATCCCGAAATGCATCCTAGGTGCCTTTTCCTCTTGAGAAGCCTCTTGGGGATGCTTCCGGAGATGCATTAGGGTAAGCCTTAATTGAGCGCTACGCTTGCTGAGACACTTGCGGATCTTCAGACAGGAAGCAACCAACTGAGGAGACGGATCGCTTCTCATTTTGGTCGTCATGTCGTTTTTGATGGTGTGCTGTAGTTGATAATAGTGTCCACATAGTCACTGTTCTATTGATGTTGTTCTACTATCTTCCTCCCAAAATTTGAAGATCATGCGTCTAAAAATTTCATGGACCACTGCCCTAAAAATTTTCCGTTTGAGCACCAGTACTACCAGAGAAACGGCACATTCTAGTAGAGGCCCCTTTATTCTTTGTAAAGCTGCATGCGAACCGATTCTGAGCTGCTTTTCCTCAAGTGTCGTACTTGCATCCATGAGGCCGCAAGAGGAAACTGCATTTTTATAGAATCATGATCCAACAAGATTAAGACAGGCTTGGGAGCTTAACCGTAGTACAAAACAATCCGCCGCACCATAACCACGTGAACAAGCTTTCAACACCGGTGCTCCTAGATTGCTTCGTCCTGACGAACACCGCTCCATACTACTCTTATGCTTCCAGCTACTGGAAGGCAAGTTGGTGGGTGTCTCTCTTTGGAATGGTCTTTTGATCTTTAAATATCTCAACTATCTCAAGAACAATTTTTGATCTAAATTGGCGATAACTATCTCAAGAACAATTATTCATCTTCAAATCCATCGCCAAGTAGATTGAACGTGACAGAAGACGGAGGACAGGGGAGCCATATGATCGTGGTCTTCCACATTAATATGGGTCATCATGATCATCTTCAATCATATCCACATCGAATATCATCCCGTGAAATTGACGCAACATAGTCGGTCGTCAATCAGATCGAAAATCCTCCCGTGAAATTGAAACAGCATAGTCGGTCGAGCCTAGTACATAGCTCGACCTAGAAGTACTTACTCATCAAACCAGCCACCACCGCCATCCCCATCGCCGCCAAACCAGCTGCTCTCTTCCTGGAAGTAGGAGCCTCCCTCATCGGATGCAGAAGGTGGTGGAGTAGGTGGTGCGTCAGGCGGTGGAGAGGATCCATCTTCGTTGCGGTGGGTTACCTAAATGATGTCTAGTTGTATAATTAAAAGGGTACTAGTTGTAATGATGTCTAGTTGTATAATTAAAAGGGTAGTTCTTGTTAAAACGGGAGATTGAGGAAAAGAGGACATCGAGTTTGTTGCTATTAAAGAGGTTGTTGCTGTTGCTATTAAATAGTAGGCAACTGTCTGAATGATTGATACCTGCCCGGCGGAGGTCAACATGATTATAGTCATCATACACTTTTTGATCAAAGGATTGTAGTACCTCAACACTCCTCGGTCCCATGATCCCATCCATTGCGCGATGCATGAGACTGGAACCAAGCCCGAAGGCCATCCCGTCTGCTATCGCACCCATCAGGCCACCACGAGTCACTGCTGGAGGCTGTGCGTTTTGTGCATTAGCCAGCTGCTGGTTATCTGCGCCAGGTACTGGCTTAGCCGCACCAAGTGCCGTTACCTGGTTAGTCTGCGTGTTCCACCAATAGGTTTTGCCGCTGCCGGCTGGGTCTTTCACCTGACATGCGACAACGTCGTTGTTGATGTACGAGTGTATGTAAGTACAGTACGAGTTGATGTAAGAGTGTATGCAAGTACATCAACATGAATAAGAACGATGTACTAGTTGATGATGTACATCTTCAACATGAATAAGAACTCGTAACCAAGCGTGAGATACTTACATTCATGCCTAATTTGCTCATAAACTTCATAGTACCTCCTTCCACGGATCCACCGGTTCTGGCGCTGGTGGTGGTGGACTAGTCGCTGCTGGTGGAGGTGCATTGCTACCATCATCTGCTCCTCCTGCTGATTTTCGTGCAAAAAACCGGGTCTGTTCTTGTTGGTGGACCGATATTGATTTTCTACCAGAAGTTCTAGCTCTGAATCTGATGCTCGTATTGTTGAGCGGACCAGTTGTAGCAGTATCACGACACGGCAAAGCGGCCCCTCCTCGTGCGGGGACCAGCACTACAGGTCGCGACGTAGTTGAAAGACTGCGTTTAGACGAGGCCGCGGAGGTGTGACAAGACACTGCCATAACCCCCTGTGAGGAACGTAACAAGCTACGCTGTGCTGGGATCAACATCTTTGTTATCGAAGGTCTGTCTGAACAAGAAGACAAAAATTGGGAAGGTTATCGAAGTGCTAGTCGCAAATTATCCGAAAAAGAAGACAAAAATTGGAACGCTTTGTTTTGAAGAACTAGCGACACATCAACGCAACATGATCAACTACAAGCGTGGCATTGCCGGTGGCGGTGACGTTGTACAATTTATTTGCTACTAAAAAAACTACAAAGTGCTTACAACAAAGAGAATGCTCGTATCAATGGACATAAGTCGAAGGGATCGATGCTCCAGGCGGCCCAGGCAGGGGTGGAGCGAGGTTCTTTACAAATAACTTGGGACAAGATCAAATCTCCTGTTATCACAAGTAAGATCACGAACCCGTTCATCTTCCATCTTGTGCTGCCACTTCTAGTATCATCAGTGCTGCCTCAGTATCTTCATCATCAACACCAGTGCTCACCATCGAGAAAAATACAAGTACCAATCTTCTCTCGTCGAAATTTAAGAACACACCATGACCATTACGAACACAATCTGCACGCAGACATGTCTTTACCAATATCCTTCTCAGCATTTCAAGTAATCCGCAATACTGTTGATCACATTCATCTGGCACATTCGAGTCGTGTTTTGAAGTGTTTGTGCCTTAAGCTGAGGCGTGTATCTTGCGTATGCGTGGTGTGATAAAATGACTAAGTAATTATGGTAAATGCAAGCACTACATGTGATTTACTATGTCTACATTCTGAATCTGAAGAAGATGGACCCTAATTTACAGTATTTAGTATTCAATGAGAAGACATTATAACACGAACAAGTGTATGTTTGGCTCAATACTGGAATAATTTTTCAAGTATTCATAGTCTTCAATATGCTTTTGCTTACTTATGCACATTCGTTCCTCGTCGTTTTACGAAATAGAGCACAAATTCGGGTCATTTTCGTGTCACTATTCAAATCTATGCAGTTAAGAACGAGGGGCTCTTCACTAAGGCTACTTATAATGCGGTACTTGTAGTTCTTTTGGTTCTTTGGTCTCAAATAATTGCTAAGAGAATCGCAAGACTTCTTCCATCCTAGTTTCCATACTAGAGGACTCAGAAGATTTCTTCGGTCGTAACTTACCTCGAGCAAACTTAGTACTCCTATTAGAAACCACTACAATTGACCATCTTTTCCCTCATCTGTGTCCCTTTTTCTACTTGAAAGCAGCCCACGGATGAGCTAAAAGGTGGATTACGTGAGGCCGCGATCCTAAGTGTTTGTCGCGAAATGTTTGTCCCACGTGCTTCCCGGTTGCGCCGTGTAGTGCACTTGGGGCGGAATATCGCTTTCCTTCGCCTTGAAATTGCTCATGTCCGTTGGCGCTTTCACATTCGGCTTGTACGGCACTTCGTTGGTCTCCCATTCGTGCGCTGCCCAATCGAAAGAGCCATACCACTCGTGTTTCTTCACGTTGTCTACGCCACCTGCCCTCATGGGGAGTCGCTCGTGCGGACTTCGCTTCAGAAGCTGTGATTAGAACTTGCAGAAATCCATGATTGGTTGAGCAGCATCTTGGTGCTCCTGGTTTCAAGTCCTTTCACAAACAAATGGGATCAAGATGCTTGTTTCCCTTCTGATCAAATTCAGGTTACCAAATACCGGAACCATTCATTCTTCTGAAGATGGATTTCCTCAAGCCTTAATGTATAACTAAATCCTTGCAATGGGGCTCTTTTGCGGCGTAGGGAAACTTCACGTACGAAACGCCTTTATTCACTTTTTGGTATATCTTCGACGGACTGGAATCCTCAAAAGGCGTGTGCCCGCACATCAACTCGTGAACCAGAACTCCAAGAGTCCACCAATCAACCGCAAAATGGTGGCCAGCACCTGAAGAAAATTTAGAGAGAGAAGCAAGTAATTAGTGGAAGTAGAAGAGGTCATTTTTTTACTTGATAGAATAGATTATAGACACCCGCTATACAACTTAACACATACAACCGAGCAATAGTTAGTGGAATACAGATAGAAATACCTGCAATGACTTCAGGCGCGAAGTAATCTGGTGTTCCACACGTGGTCATGGTTTTCAGCTTGGTTTGTTTTGCGAGGCCCATGTCCGTCAGTTTGCAGCGACCTCTATCGTCGAGTAGCAGATTCTCCGGTTTCAAGTCTCGGTATACCACGAACTTTCGTTAGAGCTCAAAACAATTCATTCCACCGTAGGCTCATTCACGCAATATCCTTATAAAGGAAAACAGTGAAGAATGACACGTAGAAATAATGAGTCATATTTTCAAATATTGAGCCGTACTTTTGGTGCAGGTGCTGGAACGCGAACAGCACTGATGCGGCGTAAAAACGTGCCCTTGACGCGGAACCGTGCAGCTTGTGTCGATGGTAGGTTGCGTACAATTCGCCGCCCAAGGCAGCTTCGAGGAGGAACCAGAGACTTTGGTCAGTGTTGAACGTGGCGTAGCACTTCACAATAAACTTCGAGTCGCAAAGCAGTAAGATATTGCGTTCATTCATGGTGCTATCCTCCATGTGCTCCTGGACTACGTAGCCCTTCGACAGCTGTTTCAGTGCATAAACTTGTCCATCCGGGGCTTGCTCCAAGGTCACAGCGCCAAAACCGCCGCAGCCTAGTAAGCCCAAACGCTTCAGGTCGGACCGCTTCAAGCTCGTCTGCATGCCAACAGGAACTGGAAGATTGCCTTGCGTCCTCCCTTCTCCACCACCGCCTGCGGAATCCTGCTTCCGAGACGCCGCCGTTAGACCTTGGTCGAGTGGCGAAACACGTTTTTCGCCTAGAGTCGCATGTTGCTGCAAAATGTCCTCGAAAGGTTGCAGTAACTGGTCAAAATCGTGCTTCGTCAGACAGGCCACGAGTACGTCCGCAGAATGGGCAATGACGGTGTCTTTCACTGGGGTTTTTCCGATGAGACTCTTTTCTCCGAAGTAGGTTCCGGGTCGGTCCACCACTTTCCCAGCTACCGCGATCGCGCCACTGAGGAGGATGAAGAAAGTGTCGCCCAATTCTCCCGCCGTGAGCAGACGTTCTCCTTGCAAATAATGTTGCTCGTACAAGGTTTCGCATAATGCTTCGCGCTCACTCTCGTACAAGCACGAAAATTGCTTGATCGTGTCCACGCACCGTTTGTACTCTTGGATTTTTTCTTTAAACGATTCCCGCAAAACTTAGACCCCAATATTCATCCCCAAATGTTGCATCTTTGCCGTGCTTTTCCCTTAGAAAGGGGATCAAAGATGCCTCTTGAGATGAATTACGATTACAGTAAAAAGCCTTAAATAACGTGCTGGAAAGTGGCCCGATCAATCACCCAAACTTTGCTGTTCTCCACCGCCTGCACGGTGCAATGCCGTGCGTGCGCGTGCAATAGGGTGACCTCGCCAAAGCTGCCGCCACGACCGCAGTCCTTTATCAACCCAAACTGATTCACGCGGTCCACTTCTCCGCTGCCGTGATGCTGCTGGACGTGGAAGTGAAACTTACCACTCTCAACTACGAAAAACTCCTGTTGTATTGTAAAAGAGGGTTGAGTGGAACTTACCACTCTCAACTACGAAAAACTCCTGTTGTATTGATGTGGAACTTACCACTCTCAACTACGAAGAACTCCTGCCGTTAAAATGTTGACACAGAAAGTAGTGGTTCCGCATTTTTTTAGGGTAAAAACTTGTTATAATGATGGTCCATCTTGTTCAGCCACATGTACATAATCTCATAATCACAAGGTATAGCATCTTCCTCTGCTAATGCGGTCGTTCTTAAGGCATCGCTCAAGTAGGATCGGAAGAATCAGGGGGGTCCATCCGATCCATCCGATCCATTCAAGTCCATCCTACATCCGTTCTATAAACTATCCTACATCCGTTCTATAAACTACTCTACTAATATTAGATCTTGTTTACTAAGTTTGCCGGGACTGAACACTGTTCTTAAGGCATCGCTCAAGGAAGACCCTAAGTCAAGGAGTTTGGCCTTACGCTTACCTGCCCCGCCACGTCTCCTTCCTTGCATAAGACCTCGCCGGCGCGAACCGTGCGCGGCACTGCGCATCCTGCTAGTATTTCGCACTGTTCTTCCGTGATGCTCACCATTTCGTGCAAGTATTGGTTTTCAGCTAGCGCGTCTATGATTAGTTGTGTCGCTTCTTTGCTCTTCTGCACAGGAGTCAACTTTAAAGGTTGCCACATTAGTACATTCTTCAGCACATCCCCCACCTCTTTCCTACTAGAAAGAGAGTGCGGGATGGTTGTGGAGGATGTAATTGGTTAACCCTTAACAACTGGGCTAGACGATGAGCTGCGATGACTGCATTCCTCTTCGGGAAAACGACGCCGTGCCGCAAGTCAAGCGCATCGAAGCGGCTCTGTAGTAATTTATTTTCAGCTAGTAAATTACATTTTTCTTCTTTATCTAAAGAGTGTAAGCGATTGATTATCACAATCAACTCAAGAGTCGCATGTTGCTGCAAAATGAGTTGATTATGAAGAAAATTTTCGACTCTTGAGTTGACTCCTGTTTCTTGAAAGGGGCGCGAGGGTGTTCTCGAAAAAAAAAACGACGCCGTGCCGCAAGTCAAGCGCATCGATATCATGAGGAAAGAAAAAAGTCGAGAATAGTACTTTTGCTAATCGTGCTAGACGCAATGTCTGTTGTGGTCCCGCAACGACCGTAGCTTGCCTTGTGGTGTGCTTGATGAGTGCAATTTCACCGAAAAATTAGAGCTTGATGTTTCATCCCTTAGACTTAATATTGTCCATGATCCTAAGATACAGCAGATGCATCTTCTTGGTGTTTCTCTGTACTGTGTCCTTAACCTTATCATGATATGCTTTTGAAGCATGATCCTTCTTCAGTGAACAAGCATCTTCATTTAAGCATGCTACTTCTCAAAATAAAGATGCTTGAGATGCTTCGAACAAACTCTCAAACAGAGTTGGAACTAACAAACTCAAATACAACAACTCAAATACAAGAACAAGTTAATCTGAAACAAAGTTTCCGAACAAACTCAAATAGTACAAGAACAAGTTAGAGATGAAACAACCCAGAAAAGCACAAACAACCCAGCAGAAGCCTTAAAAGAAGTCCCCTGCACGACAAGATGCGAGCACCTTGTCTTCCTTCCGCTCTGGTGAGTTATTTTCGTGCTCTGGATCCAACTCTAATTCCTCTGGACGCACACGGCCACGATCACCCGATACCGGCAAGTAGATGTTAGAACTTCTAATGGAAGTTAGTAATCTCCCATTAATTTTGAGAAGCATCTTCTTGGGTCTCCTTTTTTGTTTTAAAAAACGGGACGAGGACCAAGATGTTGATGACAGTGAAGATGATCGGAGATTTCTTGTACTGCCCTTAAAGATGGTAAAAGGAAACGCCCGTCCGCCATCGAAGTTGTCTACTACCGCTGGTGTCCCCTTCGGATAGAGTTTTCCTGCAACTTTCGTCCCCTTCGCGAGTCGGCACATATCTCCTACTTGCAGAAACAAAGTGGAAGAAGCTTTTACGAAGGCTTCGCCCTCTAGTATTACGTAGAAGGCATCGCCCTCATCGTGCTCGCGAAAGATTACGGCATTTCGAGGGTACTCTTGGACTTCCATCGACTCCGCGATCCGCGTCAACTCCGACTCCGGGAGGTCCTGAAACAGCGACACATGCCGCAAAAAGCCAGCAATATCTCCTGTACACGACATTTTGGATTTGCTTTGTTTTCCTCGGGATGAAGGTGGGATATTACAAGATGAAAATGAGCCAACTTGCAATTGCATTTTATCAGATGACAATTTGAATTTGGATTAAGGAGGTTGACATATGCAAGAAAAGGTATCAGTGGCTACGATCATGCAACGAACTATCGTAAAACTAAAAAAATGCTCGTGGGGATGTCGAAGAGGTGTGATAGAATCGAAGAGGTTTAAGGTTAAAAACATGGAAAGTTAATGCAGGCGGCTGCTCGTGATGTCATTCATAATAATTGGTAAAGGAACAGCCTCAAGAAATGTGTTGTACAACAACTAGAACTACAACTCTCAGTTAACAGACCATAAAAAATAGAATTACAATTAGCCTCACGTAAATGCCAACCGAATACTGCGCAGCTAGGTCTTGGACAGACTGAGACTGCTCAACAACTCGGGCTTAGACCACAGATTAACCTCTTCACGCTGCTCAACTAGGTCTGACAGAAGACAGAGTTTATTGTAAGCACCCGAGTCTCTCCTCACCTACGGCTGTTACACTCACCTACGGCTGATACAGACTCAGATACTACATGACAGAAGATTCTCGTTCAAGCGTACTCTCAGAGGCACTCTCCCTCTTTCTTCCAGACTACACTCAGATGACAGACGATTCTTCTTGCGGGCATGGCCTGGCTTCTATCTCACGTATTCGAAGAACTGGAATAGGCAAGTAGACAAATAATGGAATAAGGGAGCTACTAAAGAAAGAATAGCCTTAAGCTACCTCGCTTATTTCAGTCACTAACTCCGATATTTTCAGTTTTCGAGTAATCACATGATTTGGCAGCAGAACAAAAGAACAAAATTAAAGTCATTGACGCAACCAGACCAGTCAACATCCCAAATATCCTCAATATCCTCAATCCGCATCGTCATCAAGCAAGTCGCGACGAATGCGTTCGTGGCGCTCCAGCTTCTGTAAGGCTCTGAAAGTGCTCATCAGATCTGTCGCAGCAGTTGACTTTGATCTAGAAGCTGTAGCAGCAGCAGGAGGTCCTATAGCACCTATCTTTGATAGTTGTGAAGACGAGTTAGGCTTAGAGTCAGCCTCCATGTCGATGTCCTCTTCCACACCTCCGCGTATGTCATGCTCATGTGCTGTCGCAGAAGCTTTCGCCACAACAACGGCTTTTGTAGGGGCAGCTTTTGGCGCTGGTGTCCCACTTACAGCGACTTTTGACGCTGGCGTCCCGGATAGAGAGGAAGCGGCATTTGACTTTTGCTCTTCTAGATCGCAGACTAAACGCTCGTATCTACGCAGTTGCTCCTGAGCTGCTTGAAACTTACGCTTCCACTTTTCTGTGGCTTCAACCTGTCGTGGAAGATCTAAAATATTTCGAGTAGGACAAGAGTATCTGTAGTGTCTTCAGTTGTATCTCATGCTCTTCTAAGTAAATCTGTATATATAATAATACAGCATCCGCCACTCGTTCCGTGAGAGCCTTTGTCTGACGCGCAACCTGGGCCTCTGTATCAGGAACAACTTCTGCTGCCGCAAGACGCTGAATTAAATCGGACTTGTCCTCCCGCAGTCTATTTATCGTAGCATGCAATTCCGTGATTTTGCTTGCCATGTTCTGATGCTCTGCTATAGATAGAAGACCAATTGTTTGGGCAGCACTCGAAGATGTTGTCGGAGGTGCTGGGGCGAGGACTGAAGTTGCGCTTGTGCTGGCTGCAGGAGTTGAAGTTGACCTACACCTATTTTGATTTTCATCCTTGTTCATGTCAGAAGCACGTGCTACTTGTAGTGCTTGAGAATATTTAGCTCCAGCGACAGTGAGTAGGGTCTCCAGTCCTCGTAATCTCGCATCCTGTGCCGAGAGGCGTGACGCGACAGAACTGTCATGAGCTGAAAACGCTTCTAGGATTTTCTTCTCCCCCACTTTGAAAGCGCTCGATATTGCATCAATTTTTCCCTGCAATTTGTCCTGACAGTAAGCCGCGAGGTCACTTTCATCAAAGAGAAATTTCTCCTCATGCTCATCTTCAGTTCTTCTGCCAGCACTGCTCGTCCGTAGTTGTACAAGTGCCCCATGAGGAGCCCCTAGTACTCTACTTTCTCCATTCCCAAGTACAGCTGCAGCTGCTGCGCCAACTTCTTGCGGCCGCTTGATCTTGCTCGCTGATCTTGACCGTTCACGTTTCTTCGCCAAGAGTGCACTCTCACCAGCTGTCGGGGCATCGTCATCCTCCTCGTCACGGATCCTACTGTGTCTCCTGGAACTCTCTCTCGGTCGCGAACCCCTATCTGTAGAGGAGGAGGAACCGCCTATCTGTTCCTTATGTTAGAGCTTCAACCTCTAAAAATCCATGATCTTGAGATTCATCTTGAAGCCGCTTTCCACCCATCATGGAAGGAGCCTAAGTTGTCAGACGCTTCTGCCGATAAAAGAGTATGGGAAGCCTTAACGATGGTCATCCACTCGCGAAGGAGACAAAGCAGCAGAAATTTGGCGACTCGTTTCCAATTCGAGGCACTTTTTCTCGACTGCAAGAGTCCAGACTGCTTCTCGCCATACCTTCATTTTTGGAGAAGAACGATAACAAGTGTCAAGAACCTCAAACTGCTACTGCTATTCTTTAGCTTTAGCTTCACCGTAATTAATAAATCGGTAGTATTTGAGTAAATACTATAATGTTCAGGACTAGCTAGTACTTAAATTCTGTGTCCATCACTTCATGATTCGATCTTTCCAATCTTCATCTGTAGGAGCAGGCATTGCAGTACCTCCTCCTTAGTAGTGGTTGCAGTACCTCTTCCTTAGTCGTTCCGCGTGCGACTTGTGCATCGAGGCTGTCGAGATACTGCATTGCCCAACGATGGACATCAAGGACTTGCTCGAAGGGCACTTCGTTTGCTGCTGGCTTGCTGACCACAGACTGGCTGTGCTCGTGTTGTCTTATTTAGCGGTAGTCGCGACACTGCCTTCTTCAGATCATCCTTGACCCATTTTCCTGTACTGGAAAACATCAAGTCAAGGATGCGGTAGTGAAGAATGCATTATTGTGGTAAAAACCCTTAACGTATTTGCTCATACAGTTGCTGCAGTCTTCCTTCGTCTTGTTGAACTATCGACGAAGCTGCGGCATGGGGAGCTGGACGAGGCTGCTCTTGATGTGGTAGCACGACGCGGTCTTCAAAGTGATCTGCGCTAAAGAAACGATGAGGACGACGTGTTGTTGACGTAGAAGGAGCTGCAGCTCTACTGGTAGCAACGTCGGGATGATGCTCTGCCACCTCGAAACGTGTTTTGTGAAAGGTTGTACCACCACCTCGAGAGGCTTCATGTCGTCGTGGTGGTTGTATACCAGATGTGGTATGAGAAACCGTTGCTGAGGACGATCCACCACCGAAGGTTTCCCATTTTGACCTAGGATCGCTGGCACGTTCTTCCTCACTATCCTCTATCACAGGAGAAGGACACAGGCCCATCCATGATGTGGAAGACGAAGATTTTTTATTTGCAGTATCTGCAGGGTATACGTTGCCCTTAGTGGTCGTTGCCGCTGTACTACCTGTAGTTCTTGTAATATTATTATCGAAGCCAGTTGTATAGTGCTCATCCTCGCTAGCTGTCGTCGCGTTACCCGAAGTGGTGGAGTCGCAAGCTCCCGACGTGTGCTGACTTTTACTCCCTGTAGTAAGGGCGTTCGAGTAAATTCGAACGCTATTCAACAAAGAAGTCGAAGAGTCTTTTGGAAGGCCAGTCGGGTTTGCATTTTGCTGTGCCGTTAATGCTGGTACAACTACTGGCCTTGTTTGATATTGCTGTACTAGTGCCGGGGGAAGAGCAGCCGTTCCTCGCACAATAAAATTGTACACGGCCAGTTGTGGCAGTTTTTCGAAGACATAGTCTTGCCACTCGCTAGTCTCCACTTCTGAATCCTGCTCGCTAAGGTTCAGGTCCACCAGAGAGTCAAGCGTTTCGAAAGGGGTATTAGAATTGTGAAAAAGAAAGGACGAGGTTACTGTAAAAAGTACGAGGGGGAGTAATACCTACCACAGCATGCGAGTATCATGATGATGATGATGATGATGATGATGAATGTCATGTCAGGCCATCTTTGTTCCTGAACTACTGGTCAGGTCTAAGGCCTTTCAACAAACTCGTACCTCACAACCAAATATTCGATAAACTGAAATAAGCGAGTAACTAGACTTAAAATAAGCTACCTCCCTAACTGTAACCGTCGACACTCTGTCCGTGAGCTGGTTATTGCTCAGGTCCAGACGGATGAGCTGCTTGAGGCTCGTGAAATTCGTATGCGACAATGATGCGATCTCGTTGTGCGAGAGTACCAAACACTTCAGGTTGACCAAGCACAGCAAACCAAAACCCACGTCCTGGATGCGGTTCCAGCTTAGGTCGAGCGAGACCAGGTGCTCCGCAAGTATTTCCAAACTCGAGATTTCCGAAATCTCATTTCGAGTTAGAGCTCCTAGAACAACCGCGTTAGCATCTTCCCTGAGAGGATTCATTTGGATTATCTTTTGAGCAGGAGGCATTTTTTCCAGTAGAAAAAGAGCCACGGATGGCGCTCAGGAACAGGATGCTTCAGCGGTAGCCTTAAGCGAGCTAGGTTCAAAGTGCGAATATCCGGATACCCCTCCTTAATCTCGCGCACCAAATCGCGCGAAAGCGATGTTATCGGCATTCTTTTTGTTGTAGCTAGAAGTACAAGTATTGTACGATGTTTGTACTTAACTAAGTTGTAGCTCGTTATTTACGTTTAGTTCTTTCCGAATCGTCCGAGAACTACGAAAAAATGGATGAAGTGGATTTCTGTTTTGCGAATATTTGAGGCTTCAGCACTTTCGCCACTTTTATTTTTCATCCTTTCGTCACGTGGGTCACAAGGCATCTCAGCTGTTCGTCAACATGTTTCTGTGCCTTGTTTTTTCTATGCGGAAGCGGAAGAAAGAGTAACTCCGTCAGTTGTTCCTGCACAGAATATCTGATGATGTTGTTTATGTTCTGATGTTGAATGAAGAGGGGTGGCCTTAGTGAGACTAGATGCGTTGTCATAAACTTGTTCGTATACTGTTAATTTCAGAAGTCAGCATGCTCGAAGAGATCCGTGAAAAGATCCGAGGTTACGTTAAAGGTGGACCATGTGGCATATGTGAATCTACTCCACATGCACTTCATTGCCTTTGAGTTGTATGGTTTACAACGAGGCATAATTCTATGTATGGCACGAACGATTCAAAAACAACTCGACAGAATATGATGACAAAGCAGCTACAATATGGACAAAAAATTACACAGATATTGCTTAAGAAGTTCAAGTATCTCAAGATTTTCACTATTTCCCAAACAAAGACTAAAGTTCAGCAGTCAGTGGTCACTGATTCTGAACGGAAGAGACCATCTTCAAAGCTCTTCCCTTTTCCCTTCATTTTCCCCTGTTCTCTAAGGAGAGCCCCTGCTCTGCGATCTCAGTGACCAACCCCAATGAGGAATGAAAGTTGAGCCTTAAAAAGAGCTCTACGATGTTCAGGTATTTACTCTAACAATTGCTGCTGTTGCTGCGAGGTTCGACGATTGGCGGCTGATCGCTTGACGATCACGCCCACCCCCACGGCTACACCGGCGATGAAAATTAGAGCTACAACCGCGTTCGCATCTTCCTCTCATCTGAGAGTCATTGAAATTAATCATCAACTTGCTTATTGAAAAAGGGTCAAGGATTGAGGAAGAGGACGCATCAGGACCAGTAGCCTTAAGAAAATTGCAAGAATAATGTGCCACGGATCGACGTAATCCATGAAGCTCAACTTCGGTGCCCTCTCACTACGCTTTCGACCTAACAACAGCTGATTTCCAGTTTCTCTGTTTACCTGCTTGTTTGAGGTTTGGTTTTTAAAGTTTCTTGATTCTCGAGGTTTCTTAGATGAGTGACGTGATGGAAGATGACGTTGTACTTGAATGTGAAGGACGAGTGGCTTTAATATTGTTTTGCTCTTTCATTTTCTCTTTGTTTTGTAGAACTACGGTTCTATGTTCTTGAGCAGGCCTAGTTGCAAGTTATATTACGAAGGTGTAACATCATCATGATCATAAATCTTATAACGATATGAAAATAGTACCTTGATAATCGCCGCAGCCTCATCAGCATCTTGCGGGCAAGCACCAGTGGTCTTGCCGTATTGCCCTCCGAGCATCTGTCTATTCTTCAAATCGTCATAGCCGGTGCATGTTTGAAGAATCTTAAGACAACAGGGTATCATCTGCGCTCCGTATCCGATGTGGAAGCAGCAGCCGGTGTATTCCTTGTCTGCTTCGGAAACTTCTTCTAGCAAGCTTAGAATAGAAGATGTTGACACTACCTCTCAATAGGAATGTTGTGGAAGATATTTGCTAGACAATAGGAGGCACAAGGATAGGTACAAGACACTACCTCTCAATAGGAATGTTGTGGAAGATTCTTTCTAACCTAGGAGGTTGAACTACTTTGCTAGACAATAGGAGGTACAAGGACGAATCCTCTCAATAGGAATGTTGTGGAAGATTCTTTCTAACCTAGGAGGTTGATCTACTTTGCTAGACAATAGGAGGTACAAGGACGAATAACACGTCGCCTACTACTAAGTAACTTACGATGAAATGAAGCTTCTTCATCATATGAACGGGACTCAACCACACTTAGGCAAAAATTTATCAATCCCGGAGTAGGACACTTTCTCTCAGAGGAGGCCATAATTCTGTTCTTCTTGACAACGCCAGAAGTCGTGTTTCTGGTTCCACGTCGTCGTCACTTTCCTCTCGAGAATCTTCGGCGTCCTCGTATTCTACGCCTTAGAGATTGATAACAAGCGGTTGTCAGAGGACATAGATGTTCATACAACTAGGAGTCTTAATCCTAGCCGCAATCGTTTGAAGTTAACCGGAGCTTATCCTTGATTTCTTATAAAGGTAGTTGTACTTGTCATGTCATGTGCCCTCCTTATCCATATGGTCTAATGTATTTGAGGTACTCAACATG
This sequence comes from Amoebophrya sp. A25, assembly GCA_905178165.1. NCBI lineage: Eukaryota > Dinophyceae > Syndiniales > Amoebophryaceae > Amoebophrya > Amoebophrya sp. A25. The sequence goes on along the minus strand of CAJINU010000019.1, from coordinate 1,345,609 downwards.
ATGCATAGATCAGCATACAACAAAATATTGAAAAAGAAATCCTCGCGACCTTAAACCTGTTCTAGGGCTTCTGTCTCGTCTTCGATCTCTGGCGCAGCATCGTCATCTACTACTTTTTCTGGCTCGAATGATTGACCACTTTTTCTCCTTCTCCTTCTCCTATCCACAGCTGATGCTCTCAGTCTAATTCTGGTATTAGAAGTGGATCCTTTTGAAGTGGATCCTTTTGAAGTGGATGATTTTGAAGTATTATAAACCTCATAGCAACCCTGATTTTTTGTGCTTGAAGATGAAGTTGGAGCAACAAAGGTGGACCAGGGTCTTCCTCTCACTCTCCCTCTCTTGCGACCCAGAGAGAAAGAAAGACCCAGAAGTAAAGTTCATCAATCTCAGTGTAGTCGTTGTTCCTTAATGTTTTCACTAATCAATCTCAGTGTAGTCGTTGTTCCTTAATGTTTTCACTAGGTGAAGAAACTGGTCCTCGCTCGTTTTGCCGATCAGCATTATGTGAGATATCGGCGCTTGCGACTAGGGTGCTCAAAGCAAGAAGGACAAAGACACTATTCTTCGTCCTACCTTTTGGCCTCGTCGGAGATGTCATGGTATTTTGCTCTTGGTTTCGTTTTCAAGATAATGATAAATATATTTATTCTTGTGAGTACTTACTTACGCATAATGTAACTGAATGTATTTCTTGGATATTTATTAGTCAACATGAACTATCATTTTTTTTGGTCGTGCTAGCAAATTTAGAGCAACATGTTGAGTCGCCAACCAGGGGAAAAAAGTAAAAAATTTTGGCAGATGCTTGCTCAGAGCTCCTGCTGAGACACGGCTTTCAATTTTTCAATTCCACAATCATGCAAACACAGTTCAGTTCATCGTCCCAGTACTAGCGTTTGTGTCTCTCAGGCGGGTCTGCGATCTCTATTTTGTTGGTTATCCTACCTTCTAAAAAACGAGTCTCCTCGCGCGAACACTTCTTCGTCCTTTTCCACCTCGGCAATCGGCATAAAAAGTAACTGCGTTGAAAATGAATAGAGCGCTGAGCACCTGGAAGGAAACCATTCTGCTTAGAACGCACAATGACGATTGACACCCGCATAAAGTATTTCCGCGGCTACGCGCCTGTAATACTTGTCACCGCACCTGCGTTTTGATTTCTCAATGCTTGACGTGCTTTTTTCAATGAAGTATAGTTCCGATTCTCTTCTTTCGCTGCATCCATTGCGGATTTCAGTGTATAAAAGAGCTCCTCACCTCGTGCAGTAGTTGCCGTACAATCTGCATCCTCAGGCGGCGGCGCAGCATTTTCTTGTTGTTGTTGTTGTTGTTGAACATAGTCTTCAACGATGAAGAAACCAGTTGGTAGCTCTATAGGATGCGCGACTAAGGTCAACCTCAATTCCAAACGCACGCCCATGTTATTCGCGATATACCGTGTCATCACATGCCCTGCATCGGACCTGGAAGTTAGAAATGGAGAGGGTAGTACTTCTAGTAGTGTACCGTCGTGGGATGGTAATATGCAGAAGAAAATATGACAGAGTAGTACGAGATGTAGATCGAGATGTTGGCTGACTGCAACGTGCTACATTCACGAGATGGTAAGTAGATCGAAACTTGTTGTTCCACAATAAATCTGCAAGTTCCTTATAAATGATCATTGTGACAAGTTATTAAGTCCCAGTATTAGTACGGCGTCATCGTCTCCGTCCCATAGTCTGCGCAGTATAACCAGCCCTCCCACGCGCAGATATGTTGTCGAAAAAGATCGCGACAAACCGCGAGCGGCAACATCATGTGGTACCGCGGAAGGGTCGTGTCCTCATCCCCAAACAGCTGAATTTCCCAGACATCGTGCTTTACATTCCCCGCTATGAAACCAAAATATGTTATCATTATCATACTTTTCTGCTTAAGAAACTTGATAATGATAACAGATTTTCTGTTCATACCCGCCTCTAGTACAATATTGGGGTCGTCACCTCGTCCGCCACAAGACCTCCAGGCTTTCGAAGACGGGGTTCTGTCTGGAGGATCCTCTACGGTCCATGGAGAAACAATGAGAGCGCCAGGACTGTCGTGATCTTGTTGTTAGAGGTTAGGGAATTACTCTAGTGATGGATTGAGTGAACTACCCATGTTAAAGTCAGATTATAGTTTTTCATCTAAGGCACAACTACAATTACAGAAGCGCTCGACGCACCAGCTGGGGTGGGCGCAAAGAAAGCATGCGTTAGCAGTGTCTTATGTTGTTGCCATTCAGATGCTTTCCTTACGGTGCCAAGGCCTCTTCTCTACTAGGAAAAGAGTCAGGGAGGGTAGTGAGGAATGCAATTCGGAAACCCTTAATGTTGACCTTGTTGTGGTTGTCCTTGCGCTTGTAGTTGTCCACTCTCGCGATCTGGATCTAATGAAACTTCTTCGTCTCCAAAGTACCGTCGGTACACGCAGAGCCTGCGCACACCTTTTGGTATGGTGCGTACCTCGAGAGTGAACTCGTACATTCTGATGTATTCTTTGGATCTCTGATGTATGTAAAAATTGAATTGATGTTGTAGTTGTAGTTGTACTTGTCCCAGTAGCTATAACGTAGCTAGAAGTTCTTGTACTGTTTATCAGTTACTTATGCTGGAGAAAGAGTTCTGCCCAATGCATAACATGGACTTTTGTTCTCCTACGAAAAATTTTTGTCCAAAAATTTCATCCCGAGAGCGAGAGCGTTCTTCACCTTCAGCGATAAAGAATAGATCATCCACAACTACAACACAGGGAAAACATATACACACCTCCGCCAGAGCCAGAGGAGGCCACAGGTCGAGTTCATAAAACGGGTGAAGGGTTAGGATAGGATTTGATTCGCCGTCCACAGTTTGACCTGTATCCTCGATCGAAGTAGGTTGTAGTGCTTCATCAGCAAACGTAATATTGCAGTTTGATTTGTGCAGATTTCTGAAACAAGGTGAGTTTTGCTAGGGTGGTGACGCTCAAGCGGGCATATATAATTGCGAACGTTTTCATGGACCTAAGGCTTACTCGTCATATGAACTATTTTAAATAAACTTTCGACTGAATATTGATGCATTTTCATTTTGTTCTATTTCATCAAGGTAATAACTCATCTTTCAACTTCAAGCCGAATTCTATATTGTGCGAATAATAATGGCTGAACCTGAAGCTAGCGAATGAAGCTCTAATGCAAATCATGTGTATGTGTAGTGCTCCTATGATTATGCAGTGGTCGATATGTCTTGTAATTGAGCGTGAGCCCGTAGTTCATTTGACATAACATGTATGACACCTCCTTGTTTTTGAGATGCGTTTTTCGTCTCTTCTATGTATTCAAATTTTCTTCAGTACTAGGACTAGCACAATGCAGGATCACTAGTATGCACAGAATGACGACCACAACTCGGCGCTTTGCATTAAACTTCTAAAATAATGAAGGTGGCTTTTAAAATGACTAAGAAGTACAATACGAAGCTAGCAACCACCTCTAACAGTGTTATTCTATAATATTTCTACCTTAAGCACCGGAATTTACGACTTGTATCTTGCACTTTGTTGGTTCACTATCTAGAATAGATGACGACTTGTATCTTTCACTTGTATCTTGCACATTTCTGTCTTTATTGGTTCACTATCAAGATTCATGACTTACTCATCTTGCTCATTTCTGTGGTCTCTATTGGTTCACTATCTAAATCTAGATCTATTTACTAGTACTGTTACATTGCGGATGCAACTATCCTCGTGCCATCGAATGCACTCTTTTCAGTCCTGTTCATAGTCTTCATCTGACAGAGGCGGATCGTAGATATCCGCGATCCGTTGCAGCTGCGTTCTAGTTGGACGCAAAAGGGCATCAATCTTTCGATTTTCACGTTTCGATTTTTCACTCAGCCTAATGCGTCTTCGGAGTGGTGATTCGAGTTGTCCAGGCTTGTTGTGATTCGAGTTGCCTGCTCGACTTGCCTTAGCGCTGACCCCAATCCATATCGAAGGAGGCCGCTTCTGAGGCCGTCTCCCCTTGAAAACGTACCTCAAAAATGCTTCCGAAGATGGATTAGGGTAAACCTTAATTGCCGCAACAGCAGTTTTCTTGCTTGGAGGCGAAGCGCCATTTTTTTAGAGGTAGGCTATTGGTGTTCGTTTAATACCCCGCTCGTTATGCCTTTCCCCCTTCAGAAAGGCAAAACGAACGGTAACAGGAACACCTTTAACCTACCCTTAAGAGAATATGGTAGCCCTACCGCGTCCCAGAGATCGCTCGTGCGGTTCGTAGCGTGCACCGAAGGCAAAAGCCGAAGCGTCAGTCGATGATGCACGTGGTTGCCTGTTTTGCCGGGTTCTTCGAGAGGAGTTTTTGGCTTCTGAGGAGTCTTTCGTTGTACTCTCTACTTCACGAGTAATATTATCAGTATTCTCCTCGCCTTTTTTTGCGCCAGATGTTGTTGATGATGTTCTTTTACTTCTACTACTACTGGTTTTGTCAGTTTCTCCCTCCTTCTCCACCGCTTCTTGTGTCTTCTTCATCCGCAGAGGCAATACCCCACTGCCAGCGGTGAAAGAGGCTCTGCGACGACGCAACAGGTCATCAGCTGCTTCCTTCGACACCTCAAAATCCAGATACGCTACTTTACGTGGTAAGATCTGGTCTGCTGGGTTCCTTAGGTCAGCTCGAAAAGCAGCCGTACCTTGTCCTTGCTGTGCTTGTTCATGAGCTTTCGCTATCGCCCTCTCAGCATACTCCTTTTCTTAGAGGTAGGTTTTTGGTGCTCGCTTACCCCGCTTGTTAGTATGCCTTTCTCCCTCCCCCTTAGGATGAGAGAGGCATAAAAAGCGGTAAGAAAAGCACCTTTAACCTACCCTTAATTTTCCCATCCTGTCATAGTATCGTCCTTTGGCGCTCCTCCGCCAAGCACATTGCCTCCAGACGTACCATCCATCTGTTTCAGTTAGAAGGAAACAGAGGAGCAGCACATTTGTAGAAGAAGAAGTAATTATAATCTATTACAAAGTATGCGATGAAGCCCTAATTCAATGTAGCTGCAGCATTTGCGCGATCTAAGAACGACTTTAGAGCGTCAGCCTGCCTACTGCGGACGCCAACCGCTGAGGAATCGCCTTCGTCCAGGACCAGAGCAGCTATGTCAAGTTCCCCAGCAGAAGGGTCTGAAACCTGAGCAGGTGGATATACTAGGTACACTTAACAAGCAGATAGCCCTCAGACAAAAAAGAATCGTGTACAAGTACTAGGTGTAAGAAAGAACAATAATGCAAATATACCGATGAAGATACAACATACAACACTTCTGAATACTCCGTCGATCAAGAACATAATGTCACAATTAGGTCAACTACAGTACCTTATGCGCCCTACCGCTTGTTCCTGGGTGTGTTGGAGAGTCGTTTACTGTTCGAGCGGCTGCTGCGCGGCCGGCTCTGAGCCATCTGTGATGCTGTATCGGAAACTTGGCGAAAACGTCATCAAGTACGCCTCTCCTAGTTAGAGCTCTAAATTACTAATGATCCATCTCGAGTCCCGGGCGCAGCTTTTTCCCATTGAAAAGTCTATAAGGATGCTGCTCCACAAGATGGATTTTTAGAGTAGACTAAGACTACTTAAATAGAGCACCGCTACTAGCGCACAGCCGCGACAGGTGACAGTAATGTTACTACTCCTACCGAAGAGCAATAGGCTCTCATGACTCAGAATGGCACCGCCTGCATTGTACTGATGAGCGGCTGTCGAAGCAGGGTTATTCATTGAGGCTCCAGTGTTAGTAGAACTACTCTTAGACCTTCTAGGAATCCATCTTCAGAAGCATCTTCAGAAGCATCTCCTTGGACCCGTGATTTCCCCCCTGAGCACAGAAGAGGTCCAAGAAGATGCTACTTCTTCTGAAGAGGGGAGATTTCCGGAAGTCTTAGTACTAGACGCGGAACCGCCTGAAGCTCCTTGCTGTGCACCAATCGACATTACATGCTGAACTTGACAGTTTTGATGCAGATGGCGAATGATCACTCGTCTTATTGAAGTCGCGCCAGAGCCTCCTGCTCTACTTCCTGCTCTACTAGTAGTCTTTTTAGTCCCTCCGGCGTCAGATGTCGTGTTATTCCGACCAGGAGAAGTTGTACATTGCTGCTCGTTGTCTGACAAGGATAGTTGGGAAGCTTCCTCTGAAAGGACGCCGCTGGAACTGCCAGGAACACAACTAAAAGTAGCTAACCCACCTGCTCCATTTGAATTTTTAGAAGTAGTGTATTCGAAAAACTGAAATAAGCGAGTTGACACTACTGAAAATGAAAGCGAGATACTGAACAAGGAAGAGTAGCCCTGTCAGAGCTACCTCCCTTATAATTTCAGTCAGTAACTCGGTTATTTTCAGTTTTCGTAGTGTACTAGGACCTCTTCATCTGCGTGCCTTTTTCCTCTTGCCTTGTAGATGCCTATGGACGAGATGAATTCTCTACACCCATAAAATTTGTAGTTAGGAAACTTCCTCCAACTGCTCCACCTCCAGCGGAGCCACTAGGTGCGGGACCAGGCACAAAAGCATTGCCGCCACCACCGTCTTTGAGGAATGAGAGGTCTCCAAAACAGTCTCCATGCTCTGCGAACGAGCCTATATTAAAGCCCGAAAGTCATTGACCACTGATGCTGAACAACGGGAGAGACTAGTTGTACCTTCGAAATAGCTCTCTATTTAAAAAAACACACTAGTGCGTAACCCGTAACACGAACCTCAACAAGTCAAAAGTACCCATTTTCCCCTGATGTTCTCAGGGGGCAGTCTCCTCGTCTTCAGAGTCAGTGACCAACCCTTGGAGGACACGGAAGCGAACATCGTGGACCATGCTAGTCCTACGGATGCGGCTTCTCCTGCGACCTCAGTATCCAATGAAGGTTGAGCCTTAACTATAACGCCTTTATCTTGAGACTTCTCCAGCGGGCCTCCTTGAAGAAGCACGAAGAGCGAAGAAGTCGTGTTCCTTTGGTGCTCTCGAAGCACTGGCTCCCCATTTTGATAGACGCGAAGTCTTAGAGCTCTATGTCATTCCAAACGTCGCGATACTTCTTCCAGTTGTAGATGGCACTTGTAGAAGTAGAACAAGTTGCTTCATTATTAGTTGAGGAAACAAACCTGGGTGCTTTTTCCCCTTGAAGAAAGGCCTCTCCAGGACGTCGCCTCGGAAGATGGATCGATAAAGGTAAGCCTTAAAAGTCTCAAGTATTTTTGCTGTATCAAATACCAAATTAGATCATCTGGCAGTCTGGAGACACGTTGTAGCGCAGAGTACAGTAGCATGTTCATCAGAGTTTCGTTGCTGGTAATTTTCTGGTCGTGCATCGCGTCGAGCTGACGCTGATTTTTGCCATGCAGGAAAGCGTGAAGGCGTTGCAGCTGGTGCTGTTGTGATTAGAGCGAGTGGAGGTGCCCAGGCTCACTATTTATTCGGCGCATATTTGACTAAAAAAAAAAAGTGCATTTCATGATGGCTGAACAGCAGCTGCTCTGCTTTTACCAAACTAGGACTGTTAGCCCAAGTAACATCGCAGGGGGAAAACTAGCAATAGTTTTATGTGCCTTAATCCTGTTGTGCTTTCATCTCAGCACTTTTTTCTCGATCAACCTTCTGGTCATCGTCACTTCTTGAACTACCACTGCCTTTCATCTTCACGCCAGAGGTACTCGATGTAGCGCTATTGGAGCTTTTGTCTAACTCCCCTCTAGGAGTTCCACTACGACTCCTACTGTGTGTCGCGCCACGATATGAATGGCGTTCTTTCTCCCCTCTAGAGGCAGACCATCCTGGCAGGTCTTCCCCTTGAAATGAGTGGCAGCATGACCCGTTAAAGTAGATGGGAGAAAAAACATGATCCATACAAGATTCAAAGGATCTAAAAGCTTGTTCCGTCGCTTCCCTTCTCCTTCGCTCGAAGACCCTGTCGTACTCGCATGACCAGAGACGCGTAGCATGCTCTTTCGCATTTTCAACGGTGTTTAGAGCAGTTGGTATTGCATTCGCTTCTTAGCCTCTGAACATAAACTGAAACATATATTTCTTTTTTCGAGAATGGTATTGCGAACTGTAACTTTATTTCCTCTTAGTACTTTTCGAGAATTCGGTATTGCGAAAACATCTTAAAGATCTAACATAAGTACCCCAGCCATAAGATCTAACATTGCTATCGCTGCTACTCTTATCTACGCGGCTATCCGACTCGTTTCCGCCTGCGCCTCCACCTGAGGCCGAACCAGAAGGATCCCTAGAAATGTGCGCATTTGCTGGAACTCGTTCTTGATCATGTCCACAGCCTTCAAATCCACCTGCGAACAGTTTCCTTTCCAAATTTTCTGTCCCAAGTAGCTCGCTTCTCAAGAATGTCATGCGATCTTGGACATTCATCTCGAGAAGGCGTTCGAGCAGGTTCGCAGCTTGATGTAGTCTTTCGATATCCTGTTCACACGCTTGGCGCCATGTGGTCCAGGATGCAGATGTTGAAGAGGATTTTTCACTTTCTACAACAGCTCCTGCTGTCCTACTAGCAGTACAGTTTCCAGATGCTGTTGAAGACGAGGCTGCAAAACTGCCATGGATGGGGTTGCGAGTTTGATTGCCTGTTCTGTTGTTCGCCATCCCTCCTTGTGGTTGTGCTCCTCCACGAATGGAAGGAGCATTAGTTCTCGTACTACCTGCAGCTCCTCCGAACACTGCACCAGCAGCCGCTGAAAGACGTGGCCTGCCTCTGAGAAGAAGCTCACCATCTGAGTGCGTAGGCTCTCGATCGGACAGCGGAAAGCGATACTGTTCGACATCGCTCATACTCACGTCAGAGTGAATTTGCTTGTCACGACCTCCATCCCTGCTCTGTATCAGAATGTCGATTTTTCTAGCGGAGGAGGTACTGATGTCTTTGTCTCTTTCTCCTGGCGTAGCAGATGCGCTACCATTGGCATTGACAGGAGTCATGGGTTCTCGCTCAGACACAGACAGGGACAAGTCTTCACCAAGGTGGGAGCCTGATGGTGAGCCCTGATCAGATCCGTTTTTCCTCTGCGTGCCCAACGAATTCTCAGTGTCTGAGCCGTAAGACGCTCTCTTAGTTGTACCCGTGGTTTTCGTCGTCAGATTTCGTGCAGCTTTCGGTGTAGTCTCTTCTTCGCAGGATGACAACCCCCCATGTTGCTGAAAATGATGCAAGTCTGCTGCTAAGAGCTGTTGCGAAGTCGAGAACTTCTTTGGTTCTACAACAGACTCTTGGAAGTGTTGGCCTGTATTAAAGGATGGCAGTCAGTGGCCACTGATTCTGAAAGAATAGGGCCTCACGCCTCGTTCTCCCCTTGTTTTCCCTTCCTTTTCCCCTGTTATCTCACGGGAGCCCCTCGGCGATCTACTCAGTGACCCCAATCTACTTAAATGGTGACCAATGAAAGCTGAGCCTTAACTGTAGCTTTATTCCTTTCACTGTGATCGTTTGACCGCTTCGTCTGCTCTAGAACTACTTGCTGCACCATGGATGTTGGTGGGACGGACATTCGAACATCAACCTCATCTGCATCAACTTGAGAGGAATTGGTCACATAAGCTGCTAGAAGTTGCGTATCAACAGATGTGCAAACATCTACCAAAAGTCTGTAAGCCGAACTGCAAGACGAGCTCGCTATAGAGCAGTTGGGCTTACTTTGTCGCCTGCCTGTGGTAGAGACTTCACTAGGTACAACATCACTACTGATCTCTCGATTGTGCGCTGCTGAGTCGGAGTCTGAACTGGGGCCGCCGACGAGTCCCGAAGTCCGCGTCCCCAACAGGTTGTTGTTCTTCTTTGTCTGGAGAATCTTCTCTTTCCCACTTACATTCGAAGAACTTCCTTCCAGACTGATTCCTTGGAAAAGGAGCCCACTAAGCAAGGGCCGAATCAATCCCACAACCCGTTCTTGCACTGAGGGTTGCGACTCTAGCACTATTTCCATGTCGTCCTCAGGTTGTTCGTCCTGAGCTTGTGCGTCCGATGTTGACGATGCTGAAATACGGCCACTAGTTTTAACGCTAGTTTTTCCCTATGCCTGGTTGAGTGACTCGTCCTCTGGCTCCCTATTCCCCCCTTCAAATCAAGGGGCACCTCAATCTTCCGCATAGTCCTCATGGGATAGTGAAAAACTAGCCTTAATAGTTGTCGTACCGGTTGCATTTTTTGGCGAGCTAAGTGACTCGCCGTTCGGTGCAACGATGCGCTTCCTGGACAAGTCAGTGGTGCCACGACCGCCCTTTGCAGAACCATGCTGAAGCACATGCTGTGATCCTTCGGTAGCAGAGGGCGTTAGAGACAATTTCTAGACTTTCGTTTTTAAGAACGCCTAGTACGCTGGTGTAAGTATTTACCTACTTTCTCAAGAAGTTTCATCAAAGTTTTTGTCCGATACAATACTGCCATAACAACGGCGACGAGTAACAACTACTTGAGACGGGAGACATTGTTCCACCAAGTCTATCCTTATCGACGTCAGTCGCTATCTCCGTTTAGAGCTTACCCGAATCCATCCTGCGAACGAGAAGCATCCTGGTGTTTCTCTTTTCTTCTTGAAAAGCCTCTACTTCAGGATACTCCTTCAAAGGATGTGAATTATTATAGGGCAAGCCTTAATCCTTGCTACCTTCGGTCTTTATCCCTTGTGACTCCTCGTCTCCTCGTCCCTCCATTTTCCTCGAGTCCTGTTGTTTCAGTAATCCCTCAACATATTCTAAGTCTCTTCTGACGTGTAGTAAAAGCGTGGGCAAAACGACTTGGTAACTTGCAGCCAGGAGTCCAGCAATAATATCAACGCGATCGATGATGGCATAGACACAGGTAACCGACTCGCAGCGGAGAAATACTCGACTCGTTTTACTCCCCTTCAGATGGTGAGGACTGCCTTCTCCTTGGTGATGAGGATTTTGATGTCCTAGTTGGTCACCTCCAAATAAATCGTTCGAGTTTGTCTTCCCTGCTGCAGCATCTGACTTCCATCCCTGGCCACCACCGCGTCGCATCGTAGATGATGTTGAAAGTGTCTTCAACCTACCTGCTGTGCTGTCACTTTCACTTGTCGCGTTGTTGCCTACCTCTCCGCTGCTGCTAGTTTCTTGCTCTCTCTGTTGCTCTCGCCCACGTGAACCAGACTTTTTCGTTCCGTCTTGGTTCTCGACGGTTCCAGAAGGTTGTACATTTGAAGACGTTGAGGAGAGGTCCAGTAATTAGCGCTCGCCCTTATCCATCTTGAGATTCATTCTACGCCTCTTTTCTTATTGAAAAGCCACTCCAGAGATGGATTAGCAGAGATGGATTATAGGAGAAGCGGCCTTAAAGTTGTAGGTTCTTATCGATGAATGTAGGCCAAAAGAACCTCTGCTCACCTAGCGTTCCCCCCGGCGCGTGAATAGAGTAGAGATACGACGGATGTGGATTCTGAATACAGCAGAAGCAGCTACCACTTTGAAGCACGAAAAGACCACGGCGTTGATTGTTTCCTAAACCGGTGGGGGCAGAAGTGTTGCCTGCAACATCGACGTTTTTTAGACCTTCCCGAAATCCATCTTGAAAGTCATCCTGGACCACTCGTTTCTCCCTTTAGAACAAGGAGGTCCAAGATGCTTTTGTTCAGAATAGGAGATAGCCAGATGAGGCCCCCTTAAGTTATGTAGTAGTTGCTGCTCGTCTTCGAAAAGAATCTGACCTCTGAAGCCGACGTGAAAGCGGAAAACGTTGCCAGTAGCTAACAACCGCAAAAACTGTTTTGCACACGACCTCAAGGCGCGTGGATCATAGGCCAAAAGACCGCTCCTAGATCTAGGAGAAGGAGGACCCTGCTCACTATAGTACTGCTGTTGTTCTTGTTGAGTAGCTGTTATGACTGAAGAAGATGTGCTACCTTGATGTCTTCCTTGAGGTTGAGGCGCATGAGCTACTGTTGTCGTAGGAGCAGTGCCACTAGTAGATCCCCCTACCGACTTAGACTGGGTGGCTGTCTTCAAAATAATGAATGGTTATAAAATTACTGGACCTGTCGCTTCTGGATCTGCCGTGGCTACCCTTGACATGAAGGGGACCACGACAGGTCAGAAGTCGAGGGATCCAGGCTTCCTAGCCATATACATAAACTTGCTCTGTGTCGAAGACCCAGAAGCTGCAGACGGTTTCCTATGTTGCTGGATTGACGATGTTGTAGTTGCTCCCTCTGTAGCCCCTTTGTTCATCGAGTTGCTCGACGTCTTCAAGGCACTCTTATTTTTCGCTCCGCCATTGTTTGTATTCCCGCCGCCGCTACTTGCTCCAGTTCCGGTTGCTTTGCCTCCACCACCGCTTGCTTCTTTTGAAGATGAGGAATAGAAACTCTCATCTAAGGCTGAATCTGTCCATGAACGACTCATACTACTTCTAGTAGTTCTTGTAACGATTGCTGGACCGAAGAGTAGAGGAACGTTTTCAACGCGAGAGTTCTTTGCGAAAAGTGATAGTTCTTGCGGTAATTCATGTCCCGCCATGTTGCGAAAAATAGACGGAGACGAAATAGTCGCCGCTGCTAGCTGTACACCTCCTGCTAGCTGTACACCTCCAGCTGTAGTTGAAAGTCCACTAATGATCTTACTTTCTGAAGTGCTGGAAGGAAGTTTTGTAGCAACTTTGTTATTCAGAGAACTTGAAGTCGCATGGCCGCGAGGCGGATTTTCACCTCCTGTACTAGTTCCTAGTAAAAGTAAGGGCATCTCAGGAAAAAACCTACGAAAAAAGGTCAGCAAAGCCTCTGACTTTGATGCAGTCGCGAGCTCGACTGCCGGCGCAAACCAAGGCATCCTTGAGAGGCAGTACAGCACTGCTTCCGCATGCGCTGCTCGCTCGGCTATTGCGGTACTGGCTGTACTGCTTGTTGTCGATGAGGATGTGGACCCTCCAGCTGCTCTTGTTGGAGATGAAGAAGGCTCATTATGATTGGACTTCTGGTCCTTTGTGTAGGTGGACGTTGATGAGGCAACAACAGTAGCTGCCGACGATCCAACCCGTTGCTCTTGTTGCTCCTGCGCAGCCGCTCGAAGGCAAGCAGGACTCCTGTAAAAGTCCGATCCCATGATGATCCTCCCGAGTCGTTTTGCCGTGAGCTTCTGTCCTCTAGTATGTTGCCCTGTAGTATTCGCGTTCTTACCACCTCCTAAAGTAGACATCGTAGTACTATTGAACCCAGCGCCACCTCCAGCACCAACAAGAGTATTGTCGTCCTCCTCTTCCTCGTCATCTGCCTCATCGATTTCAAACAAAGGCACTGGCTCATCTGTTTCCAGCAAGCTTCTACGGACAGGAAATGTACCTCCGCGGCTTGTGTTTGGTGTAGATGAATTGACTAGTACGTTTGTGTTCTTTCCTGCTAGTATAGCAGTAGGATTTTTTTGCTCTCGCTCTTGCTCTTGCTCTTCTCTGATCATCTGCCGTATAGCCAGTGCGTGTCCACTGCTCTTCGGCAACGCACCCATCCGAGTGAGGTGGTGGCAGAAGGCAGTGCCCATCTTAACGCTAGTTTTTCAATATCCGTGGGGGACCCTGGCTTCTCTTTCTTCCCCTCTCATTCTCTCTTTATGCTGAGTGGCTTCTCCTTCTTCCCCTCACTTTCCCTTTGAATTGTTCTAAGCGGAGCCCACTCAGGAGCAGGAGTCCGCATGGGATAGTGAAAAACTAGCCTTAGCTATCTCTGGATTTTGCTGCAAAGCGTTTAGAAGCGCATGTCGTGGAATCATCCAACCTCGCACCGTTGCGTCCATGCCATTGGACGAGAACCCACTGAGACCAACTTCATTAGAGCTACCGCGTCGCATCCTTGAGCCCATCCTCCCTGGTCCCTTTGTTTTCCTCTTGAAGGCCAAGGACAGTCCTGAGGATGCTTCCAGCGGTAGCCGTAACTCCAGCTCCACTCGTTGCCGTAAATTTCGAACCAGAAGTAGTGCTACTAGCATAAAAATTGGTTCTTCTGTGTAGTCTGGCGGATGAATATTCGGTATTTCGAGTTCCTCTGATACCTGTTGCAGCACCAAATCGTGATATTGGCACTGGTGCCATGTGATCTTGGCTATCGAATTTAGCAGCACGTAAGACTGCATACCGTGCCTTCTCTACGTCATTTCCAAAGGCATATGAGAAACCAAAGACTTCTCCTACGTCTAGCTGAAGCTGTGCCGGCTTTCCCCATACGCATGCGTCTGCGGCGCCTCCCTCAAGCACAAAGATTCGATTTTGAGAGGGCAGGAAAATATGCGCTAGCATATTCCTTTCCATAGCCTGCGAATAAGCAGATCTGCTTGACTGGGCATTGTAGATACTGTCTTGCGCGCTCCCACTCTTGATGCTGCTGCCGCCATGCTCCCCATCTGCACCGCGACGTGAACCACCTGGGAGAGAGGTTCCGCGAATACCGGTCGTCCCATTAGAAGAGGAGCAAGAACAGAAGAAGCAACCAAAGTCTATAAAGGGTAAGGGACAAGAATACATACATCATCATCGTCCTTGTTTTGAAGAAACAAGAAGTGCATACATCAACATCGTCCTTTTCTCTCTTTTTTAGGGTCACTAGATACAACAGGCTCGCTTGTACTAGTCTTAAGATTCGTACCGCCGCCCGACTGATTATAGAAGTTTGTTCCACGTGGAGGGGAGTAATAGGCACCGCCTGATCCACCGCCTAGTGCTTGTGACCCTCCTCCTTGATTCGCGAACATTTTGTTTTGCTGACCACCTCCAAAAAGTTGATTGCCAAAGACCGCAGTCATAGTCGGAGAATCCATAAATGAACCACGCTTACTCAAGTAGCTTTGAAAAGGAGCCGCAACAGGTTGATGCAGCAACCCCCGTTTGGAACTGTGATTTGTAAGTGCAGCAAAGCCTCCTCCACCTCGTCTTGATGTAGTACCTTGATGCCTGTGCCCACTCGTTGCGTTCATAGCCGCGCCACCTCCCGTACCAGATGACCCTCCAGACGAGGTTGATCCATCACCTGGAACCTGAAAGATGGATAGATCCACGACCCCTGCTGCCGACACCGTAAGCGCAGAGGCCATTTCATGCTGCAGCGTAACCAAGGCGAGAGTGAGGAAGAAGTCTTGTCCTCCATGTAAGAGTTTGAGGACCAAGTTTTGTGGCAACGAGGCGTCCCGGTCCGCGCCAAAATTTTTCGCCCAAAAGGGACCCCGTCCAGGCAATCGGACATCTATATCCCGAAAATAGTTCTCCGCGAAAATGCTGGAAGAATTAGAGAAGTGGAAATCATGCAATCAGGTACGTAGTATAGATGGAGAAGATCATCTGTGTTGATGCGCGGTAAAGATTTGTAATTATCGTCGTCTCGTATTGCAAGGTTGCAGCGGATCCCTCAACATTGCAGCGCATGTGAGATGCTGAAGGCTGGCGTTGTCTGCTGCTGTCTCTCTTGTTAGAGTTATAGCTTTTATTCATCTCGGTCCCCTCATCTCGACCGCCCCTGTAAGCATTTCCCACGAAAAGAATACAAGGGAAACAAAAACGCACCGAGATGCTGAGAAAGACGGACACTGTACTAAATCTTGAGCTTAATCTTGATATCTGCGCATATCGCGACTCTACCTTCCTTTCCCTGCCTTCCTCCTCGTCTATCTGAAAACAGACATCGAGCCAAGAACTCTTACTTCGAGGAGCAGCGAGCCCGGTTGTGGTCGTGAGCAGAGTCGGAGGTGCTGATTGCTGTAGTACACCTCCACCTGCTCCTCCAGAAATGTTGTTGGTCTCACTTCTTGATGCAGCATTTTGATCTTTCGAATTCTTTTTCGTACTGGCACCAGAAGAGTTGTTTCCTAGGTGAAGTGCGCTTGCTGTTGATATGATGCTGGCTCCAGATCTCGGTGTCGTAGCCGAAGTATGCGTATTCGCATACGTAGATGAAGTTACCACGGCTGCCTTATTTAAGCCGGTCAGGTCTAAGAGATGCATTTCTGGACCACCGGCTGCTCCAGTTGCAAAGCCACCAGAGGCCACTCCCTGAATTCCATGACCCGTTGGCGTAGTGCCGACACTCCCCGCGTTCGCTCCTGCGTCAGGGGCGAAAGGGTTAAAAGCGTGGTCACCACGAGACATCGACAGTAGCATAGACGACAAATGTTGACTGCTTGATGAGTTTAGACCTTACCGATATTCATCCTCAAGAGCATCCTGGTAGTCATTTCCCCCTTACAAAACCCTTCCAAGATGCTCCTTAATTGGAATATAAGTACTTAAGCCTTAATGAATGGTTGTTTTTTCCAGCACCATGAGAGCCACTTCCTTTGTGACCCGCGCCGCCTTTTTGACCGAAAGAGTGGCCAAACTGGTCTAGGTGTTGCAAGTGCTGCAGAATCAAGTCCCTTTCACTCACGCGCCGCAGATTAAGTGGTGGAATGAGAGTGAATCCAAGCCGAACGTCGAAATCTAGAAAATTCATGATCGGCATCTTCGAGTCACTAGTAGAAGTAGAAGATGAAGCTACTACTCCGCGCGCAGTCGGACTAGCAGCTGCAACAGCTAGACGGAGACTTGGGGAACAAGCACGCGAGGGGTTCGAAGCTGAGGGTGATAACATCCCCACTGCTGCGGCGCCTGTACTATGGTGCGAGGTTTAGAATGTAAGTCAGAGCGTTGTCCGTCGTTGTCCTCCCTGATCTTCTTGTAGTAGAGCACGAGCAGGTCGAGGAAGGAACGAGCATGATACTCTCAACTCTCGTTATGTCACTCTAAAGCATAGGTTTAGAATATCAAAATCAAGGACATTCTTAAATTTCAGCTTATATATAAAGAACGAGCAGTAGACGACGAATAAAGCGAAACCAAGATGCTAAATCTAGTACAGTCACTTCATCTACGTAGTACCCCCTAGCGCTAGCGATAAAGCAAAGATCCGATGATCAGGGCAGCAAGCAAAGATGAGATCATCTTCAGGTAGCGATTTAAACCAGAGATGAAAGATGATCAAACAGACCGCCTCCATAAGGCATCCGTCCCCCAGTGGAGAGTAAGTGCTGTTGCTGGAAGTTATTCACCGCTGCTGCACTGTCTACCCGCTCTGACAGAGGTGCTACTTGTGTGAAGAAGGAGTAGGAGCATTTTTGAAAAAGCGCTTTCCTCCTCAGCAACTGTGCAAACTCTGCTCTGGCCTTTTCGATAGCTTCTATCTCGTGTGCAAAGTGGGTACGAGCCAAGGGAAATCTTCGTAGGAGCTGTTGGTAGTCGTCCCGAGACAAGCTGAAGAAAATGCAGTCGGTTCTCGTGATCAACGTGTAAGTTAAAGGTAGTTTTTCGCTATGCCTGGTTGAGTGCATTGCCCTTCTTCGCTCTGGTGACGCCTTTAAATCAAGCGGCATCTCACTCAGCAAACATACTGCACATGGGATTTTTATAGTCGTGGTGGAGCAGACCTAACTTACTAGAAAAAAGAACGACTGTAGAGGAAGATAGAAAAGGGTAGTTATCATTAGGTATAGTACTTCACCTATCTGGTTACTTACTATAGTGAAAGACTAGAGCCCTTAAGTAAGGATACTGCGACTGCACTCCGCAAAGGACGAACTCGCCTATGCAGGCGCCATCTTGGACTATCTCAGCTAAGTTGTTGCCAACGTACACACCGCAACTGCCGCAATAGAGGAAATAAAAACGCTTCTCTTGTTGTGCCAGCATCATCAAACCACCCCCAGCAGCTTGACCAGCAAGAACGTTCCTCTGCTCCGACACCACTAGCGTCGTGTCTTTTTTCACCAACGTCGGTACGAATTTCGCAACAAGAGCTGCCAAAAAACGTGCGTCTTGGCCATGATTCAATATGCGTAAGCCCGGGTTTCCTATGAACGGTTTTGGGAATCTTGCTGCTGTCACCAAATCAGGCAGCCAAGGGGCATGCACAGCGAGGGCAGCCTGTTTTTGGCTATGTTCTTGCTGAGCAAGCATTTGCTGTCTCGCTTGCGCTGCAGCATTTGCTGCAGCATTGCTAGATTGTTCCGTTATCTTGTTTTGAACATGGGCTGTTGATGAAGACTCCCCTGCTACCCCACGAGGTGATGTGAGGCCTCCAACTGCTGCTCCCATGCTAGGTGAGGACGGTCCGTCTGCGAAAGTTCCTCCGTACGGATGAGGAGCTCCTGAGGCGGCACTTTGTTGTTAAAGGTCAGCAGTCACTGGTCACTGACTCTGAACGGAAGAGACCCCCTGGCTCCAAGGCTCTCCCCTTTTTCTTCATTTTCCCCTCTTCTCTCAAGGTAGAGGGCCCTCATCTAAAAGAAGTAGAAGTGACCCCAATCTAAACAAATGGTGCGCAATAAAAGTTGAGCCTTAATGTTGACCAAAGGCGTTACTTAGCAGTCCCCAGTTGAAGTTGTTGCGCAATTCTTGTAAGAAATTCCTTAGTACGATCCCCCTTTCTCTGCGCGTGCAGACCGCTGCTTCAAACTGAGCACGGTTAAGTTTCCAGAGTCTCACGTCGCGTGTTTTCGTTTTCACGGTCAACATTAGAGCAGCGAGCTCACGAGGACCCTAATCGATCCTCCATCTGCGTAGTAGAGGTGCATCCGGTAAACGCCTGCTAATACCCTTGGAACAAGGATGGTACTATGATCCTTAGGAAGGATGCCTCCGAAGATCATGTACTCCTTAGGAAGGATGCCTCCGAAGATCATGTAGTTATAGTTTATAAGGGGAAGGATGCATGGATCTATCAGGGGAATACATAGGGAGCCTTAAAAACAAATGGCTGCTGTCGACTAAACCTAGGACCACTTGTGCTCCCACACATTTGCCTGGTCGGCAGACGCGCAGGACGTGGCCCTTCAACGTGACCTCAAGCACTCCGCGCTCTAGCAAGAAGAGGCACGGTTGCTCCCACGCATTTAGCAAGCGCGCTCGCTCCGCAAAAAGTACCGTGTTCGGTGCGTCGACGACCTCCCGCTGTAATCCTCTTGCAATGTGCATGAGGTAGCTGTCCGGGAGGCCTTCAAACAGAGTTTGCTTGCGGACTACGTTTTTCATCAAGTTCAGACACCTGAGCAACTGCTGCTGTACTGCGACGCCTGCAGGCAAGGATGGCAAACCTAGAAGTGCGAGGGCGTAGGCAAGGTTCGCCGACACAGACGAGCCCGGACCGGGTGCTTGCATGTGCCCTCCATGCTGGTGCATGTGATGTCTAGAGCCTGCAGTCGCCCCTCCTGTGCCAAGACCACCAGAGCCACTTCCTAGTGCGAAAGTGATGTTATTGTTTCCACCACCAGTTGTAGTAGGAACCCCTGAAGATGGATTCTCTAAGTTTGAGTTTCCTCCTGCCATTTTTGTACTAGTACCATTTGGTCCCTCAAGCAAGCCTCCCCCCCCTGAGGATCCACGTCCAGTCGCTATAACGTTGTTTCCACCGACTCCGGCTGATGTTCTACTGTAGGCCATCTTCCTCCCTTGCCTTAGACTCAGAGTTCTTTGCACTTCTGTAGTAAAATCTTTATCATCATGAAGTAGTACAGATGGAGAGAACAGTGACTCCATTATGGAGAGATTCCTTAATTTCGCAGTGACCCCATGCTGCAAATACTGTTCTAAAAGTGCATCGCCATCGTCCTCTGTGTCCAGGTCAAGCAGATCAGCGTTCCCATCTTGGTCAAGTAATTCCAAGTCGTCTTCATATTCTCTGAAAGGAAAAAATGCACCCACTCCCACACTCATCAGTTAAGTTGTATGCGTCTTAGGATTAAGTGAGTCGGAAAGTATCTATTTTCTTTCTTTCAAGATACTTTCCGACTCACTTAAAAAGAAAGAAAATAGATACTTTCCGACTCACTTAATCCTAAGACGCATACTTAATTGAGTGTGGGAGTGGGTGCACTTTTTCCTTTCATATCTTCTTCCCTGATTACATTCCGCGCCCATGCTGAAGTACCAGACGAGTTCCTGGGTGAACCCGGACTGCTTTTGCGAGAGGTGGAACTGCCGCCAAGACTTAGATGAAGAACACGATCATGAAGAAGATCATGAAGGAACAAGCTAGTGCGTGCAGCACCGTGTTGACCGATCTTGTTTAAGCACAGTAGTTACCTGTGACGTCAAGGAAAACATAACAAAAGAGATCCTGCAATTCTTGTAGTCTTTCTCGCGGAGCTGCTACCAAATCCCAGCGTGCCCATCATCACTGATTGTCTTCTTGCTGCCGGCGAAGTCGGGCTGTTTATTCCACCAGCGCCAGTCGCACTAGGTGAAAACATCAGTGATTGGCGACGTCCGCTTGGACTTGAAGAGGCGTTGTAGGAGTTCAGATTCTCAGAAATGGAAGACGAGGTCGTGGCACCTTGTGCTCCTCGCGTGCTCATACCTTGTGCTACTCGCGTGCTCCTACCAGGTGAAAGAACGTCCGTTCCCGAGCCTGAGCCTGACGCAGTTAAACCCAGACCCGGAGCAGAAGAGCCACCTCCACTTAGGCCGAGTACCTGACTTGCTGTGTTAGAGTCGACCTCAGGTTAATCCATTTCGGTGGTCCCCTCATCTGCACCACCCCTTTTAATTACTTACCCGTGTATTTCGTCGCGGGAATACATGGCAACCCCCCTTTATAATTATACCCTTGTATTTCGTCGCGGGAACAATACATGGCTAAAAAAAGGGTACTTACCAAGAAGATGCTGAGAGTAAAGATGCCTAAGAGGTGACCATAACTGTGGCGCCTGATGCTGCTCCACCAAAAATTACTGCCTGTGGTCCTCCTTGCTTGCCTCCTACTGACCTAGTCGAAAACTTCCCGCCCAATGAGGGAGTCGACGCATATTTTGTGACCGCCATGTTTTGCTCATGGCTGTGCATGAAAGCAGCTGCCGTCGTGATTCCCGCAGTGCCGCCTCCTGGTGGGTTGCCCAGCAATAAACTGGTAAGCCCACCCCCATTGGGCGAGGAACCTTGCTGCAACTTCGAGTCTAAACTGCTGAGCCCACCCCCATTGGGCGAGGAACCTATATTACCTCCGTTGTAAGCAATAGACGACTCTATCGCTGCCGAAGAAAATGGAATCGCAGCAATATTTTCTAGCGAAACTTTTCGATGCAGACTGAGCGAAAACCCTCGAGAGACGCTGCACTCGTACACGTCGACTCTGTAGATCGTTTTCAAGCCTGGGAACTCTGTTTTCGCACCGAAAGGAGATGTTAACCCACCTGACAAAGGCGGGCCTGAAATTCGTCGTGAATTAGTTCGCTGCTGAGAATGGGAGATGGAAGCTCCTGGATTTTGGTTACCGCCGTCCACCAAAAGTTGTTGCTGTAGTTGTACTAGAGAACCCGACTCTTGGTCTTCAGCATCGGTCTGCAGCCCTGACATACCAAGGACATCTCGAGGAATATCTTCCATGTTGTTGACAGGGGAATTTTGTGAATCTCTTGTGGTGGATTTACACTTTTTGTCCTGATCATGTGCAGAACTACTAAATGTACCCCTTCCCAAAACAACAAAGGAGAAGGATGTAGGCACTTCGCGTATGGCCTTCAGCGGTAGAGAAAAATCGGTTTCAATCGCGGCGCGCACACCCTCTCTTCCGTCTTCAAGGCTTGAGTGCACACTTCTGGGCCAAGTCGGAAGCCTTTGCTTTTTCGCATTCACCAAAACTTAACGCTAGTTTTTCACTAAATGGTGCCTGGTTGAGTGAGTACGAGTTCCCCTTTCGCCACTTACTTCTATCTTCCCCGTTAAATCAAAGGTGACTCCACTCAGCATATTCATCCACACGGGGGGACAGTGATAAACTAGCCTTAAAAAACATGTTGTTGAGACCCACCGCGAGAAACGACGCGTCGAACTGCCGTCACCGTTGCCAAACCAGTCTGCTTTTGAACGATCATAGGCTCTACTTCCGGTTGCTCTGAAGATTGTTGTTGTAGTTGGTCCGCACTAGCAATCGCATTAGCGACCACATTGTTGGACGCGTAACCACTGGGTGCGGCGACAGAAGAGACCACGATTTGCGCGGCGTTCAAAGAGCAGGCGATTAGAAGGTTGAAACATGATTTCCATTTGCTCCCTCCTTTTAGTAGATAGCAATGGTGCTAAGGTGGGAGAATCTTTTAGATAGCAATGCTAAGGGAGAAAAGCATACAGAGAAACGAAATGTTTCCACCCTTAAGCTCAGTACTGCTGTTTGTGGGGTTTCTTCGTCTAGACGGAAGAAAAACGCTTCTAGCATGAGCCCTCTCGTGAGCTCGTTTAGCAGGTCGTCTGAATAGACGCTGCTCACCTCGGGAACCCCATTCTCAAATAGAAAGTCTCGCAGTATGCCAGGAGAGTCCCAGGGGAGGCACTTAATCGAATGCACACCCGCAAAGTTATGCAGAAGGAAGTTATTGTTGGTTCGACAGTGGTTAGAATGTAGTTGCATATTTCTTTTGCTTCATTCAATCATTGGTGTCTGAGACAGTACTACTCCACTGCCAGCAAGACAGTTGTCAAAAAAAAAATTATACTACTACAACTACTCTGTGTAGCCTTAATGCGGTTAAACGCCTTGGCGCCAGGTGATGCGTCCTTTGCACTATAATGTTCCCCTGCGTGTCGCATGGCAGTGCCAGCAGAGCTCTCCTTCTCGATATTAAGAATCAAACTTAGGACATCATCTTGCAACTCCTGCTGTCCTCCTCCACTTATACTCGTTGTTGAGGTTGTGATCATTGATGCGGTCGTGGTAGTTGCACCTGTAAAAGCGTCGGTGTTAGCTAGGAGCAGGTCGGAGGCGCGTTGAGTCGGAATCCATTCAAATCGGATATGGTCTCCAGTAGCTTGGTGTTGACGAGAGAACCACGTTTTTGCTTTCCTCCTACTAGGAGGCGCAGCAGCAGTTCCAGTGTCAGTGTGTGAGTCATCTCCTAGTACGACCCCTACTAATTCATCCAGTTCTTGCCATTTTTCCTTGTCTTGGCTGTCATTCAGAGGTGGAGGCGCTTCGTCTGTGTGTTCCGCTACTTCGTCCTTTGTAACAGTATCGCTTACTCCATCTGCGTCTAAAGCTTCTAGTCGACCTGCGCCAGGTCTTCCAGTAAATTTGCCGACAGCCATCAAAAAAGTATCCCAGCTTTGCGGTTCAAGGTCAAATACGCGAACTTGATAGACCGTAGGCACGGTCGGATAACTCTCGGAACTTTCGACGGCATGAGTATAAGACGCTACTTCCCGGAATTGGAAAGAAAATAAAGGTGCAGAAGAACCTGGCGGGTGTGGATGAGGAGGATATACCTGAAGACAGGCCGTGTCAGCGGAATCTTCGATGGAGAACTGTCAGATGCACAGTGAATGAGCTGCATGGGAACGCGAATTCACGATTATAAGTCTTCCTCTTCCACTCATCGCTTTCGATTATGAAAGTAACACCATCTCAAAACTTCATTACCTCCTCCTCCTCCAACACCCGGAGTGGAGGTTGACGCGGCTACTTTTGACAATATAATCCCATCCGCAGCATGATCCGCATCTCCTTCATTCTTAGTTAGAGGTGTAGGGAATTTATCTCAGGGATCATCTGGGTCCCTTTTTCCTCTTGTCGTTTTCTTCCAGATGACTTTGGAGATGAATCCCCTACACCCGTAATCTAGAAAAAGAAGTAGTCGAGTCTAGATCCAGTGTTTCCTTGAGTACGCGATTAGCAGCTTGCGTCCAGGTTTCGGTCGGTCGTCGACGTCCACCCGGCAGTCGCATGCGTCCGTCGATGAGGTTTGGATCGACACTAGAAAGACAGCTCTTGACTTTTCTCGAAGACGAGACTGCGTGCTCTTCGTCAATTAGAAGCAATTATAGGATGGGACTCCTAGTACCTAATTCTCTGCATTTCACCTTCTATTGATCTTCATGCTTGAGGCCAGTAATATTTTCTTCATCTTCATGTGCGCGTATTCATCAGATGAAAAGCTTGTCCTCTACTCGTTACGCGTATGTCGTATCGCTTAACTTACATTTTCCGGTGATGAGCAGGTAGTGCGTTTGCTCAGGGGTTACAGCAGTTACTCCGTCCTCTCCCTGTCTGGTCCCACGTGAAGAACTATGTCTTCTATTCTCCTCATCACGCTCCCCTCCTTCTTGCTGGTCCAAAGGACGTGTCGCTATTCGCAAAAATAGGACCTCTGTGTGCCGGACGAGGCGGCCACCCTCATCGACGAGCACGCACTCACCTAAGGCCAGCTCACGCGTCAATTCTCGCATCGTCTTCGTCCGACTGTTCAACATTGCACTCGCATCGTCTTCTTCCGCACGTTGAGCGGTTGACTCGACGGTCATAGAAGTCATATTGGACGCCGCTACACTAGCTGTCTTTGCGCCTGCCTTCGCTTTGCGTGCCTTTGCCGCATTCGGTGTCAAAAAGCGTGGTGAAGGAGGTAACACGGAGGAGGCTTGGCTTTCACTAAGACGAATTAGAAGAAGAACAAAAGTTGTCGGCAAGAACGACGTAGAAGTACTCTTAGTTATTAGCGAATTAGAAGAAGAACAAAAGTTGTCGGCAAGAACGACGTAGAACAAGGCAGTACTACTTACAGGATTGACAGTGACTACTAACTAGTACTCTTTGAATTGACGCTCGCCATATCGACGAGGACCCATATGGATCTCCTGCATCTCCACCACTCTTGGCCCTTTCTGCTTGTCGAAACAGGGAAGCTTGTCGAAAGAGTGAAATATCGATGCCATGATCATCGAGAACCGTTTCAACCTGCTGTCGAGTCCAACTTTGTAGTGTTGCTCCGGCTTCTTGCTGCTGGTGCTGAGAGTCGGCCAAAGAACTTGTGGTGGATGGAAGCCCTGTGATGGAACTTGTTGCTCCTCTTAGCGCAACAATAAAGTTCAAGACAGCAAGCAAGCTATGCTCTAACCTGATGAAGAAAACACTTGATGCAACTTTTAACGCTGAAAGAATGACAAAAAGGCACAGAAGGCTTGAACGAGAAAGCAGGTACAACAAGACGAGAAATCCTGTAGTACAAAAAACTCAAACTATTCAAAGCAATGCGCGTAGTAGTGATGACGAAAGGAGGACCAGACGGCGATCAGTGAAAAACGGGTGACCCGCACATGAGGACACAAACTACACGACATAGACATTCAAATAAAAGAATCACAATCATATCTAAATCATGGCATAAATTCTCAGCAGACGACGAGCTTGATGGGAAACTTTGGAACTTTGAAACTGCCTCCCGAAGCGGCCACCAGGCAAAGTCCGCCTGCTCTGGCCCTACCCCTGGTGCTTGGTCGCCAAACTCCATCTTTTAATTTTATTCTTGTGATACTTTCTGTTGGGGCCGTACAACCGGTGCTTGGTCGCCCATTCTTCTGGTGACAGGGTTTAGGGTTTGGGTTTAGGGTGTGGGTCTAGGCTGTTTAGGGTGATCTCGGTGTCTCGATGTACTTCTAGTACTGGGTAGTGGTAGTGCTATTAGGAGTGCGGTAGTCAATTTTCGAGGAGTCAATGCTTCACCGAGAAGGAAAAAAACAGCTCAAAGAGACAATGCGTTCGCAAGTAGCTTCCACTAAAATACATGATCCTCAATAGAACAAGTATCAACCTCTTGTTCGCTCCGGACCGGCACGGGATACAAAAAAAACATGAGGACATACAGACATCGACTTCGTGCTCCACAGGTCTGCCCGGGGCAGGGTCACTGAACCCTGAAGCAGATCCTTATTGCCTCTCTCTCTCTGTCCGAGTCCTATTCTGGATGTCACCATCATAGGTATAACATGGACAGACCTTTAGATTTTTTTGGGAATACGACTAGCGACCTACGTACATCGCACATAGTACTGAGTAGATGAGTTCTGCTGGACAGCTTCAGTTCGCACCAGACCAAACACCCTGGGAAAGTGAGTGCTCTACTTTTCGCTTACGGTCTCGCCGGATTTCTTTGTGCTTCGTGTGTTTCGTGCAGCTAGGAATGGTCGAAGAGCAGTAGTACGTTGTTGTTATGTTGTAAATGAAATTGACCAATGATGATTGAATGTGGTCATGATAACGTCTTGTATGGTAGGTCATGTTTTGGTCATGGTGATGATGGTGTATAATGTTCTCTGTTGGGGCTATCGCTATGCAATTTCTTCCAGCTATGCAACCTTGTACGTCGAAGTAGATGACTCCTCTACTGTTCACTTTCTGTAACACCAGCTGTTCAACATCTATTCAGGGACATTTACCGCTCAGAATGCTTAAAATGCACAGCATTAAAATAATACTTCTAGTACGTCTACGAGTACGTCAGGGTTCATAATACGTCACCCGTCCTCCTCAACTTTGCTAGTTACGTCCTTTTCACCTTACGAGGTATATCAGAAATACAATGAGGCCAGTACCAGGTACGTCAGAAGTACAACGAGGAGGTACTGCGTCAGTACGACTTGGTACGTCAGTACGACTTGGTACGTCAGTACGCCTAGGAAGTGATTTTTCGATTGATACGTATAATTTCGTTCTATCTAGCTGATTTCATTCATTCATTTACCTGTTCGCGAGGTGTAACCCAGAGTGTGGGGACTCAAGTGCAAGAGCAAGGGCATAGTTTGGGGATTAATAGTTGCAACGGGAGGTTTTTCAATGCTTTGCTAGGGCTGAGCAAACTGCTGGCTGTGATATTCAACTTGCGGTTAATACGAGGCTGTTATGTCATTATCATTTCATATCTGAGTATGCGTTATCTATGTGCGGTTATATGTGCGACTATATGAGTATGCGTTGATGTGCGGTTGTTATGTTTAGGATTGGATTGCATTCTATACGTGCTTCTGGAAGATCGACGAGAACGACCTTGATAATCCTCTAAGGTTCCTCTTAGGAGTGTCGTACAACTCGACAAGAACTTCTAGTTTAGGTAAAACTACTCTACAAGAAAACTCGCAAGAAAAGTGGAGATGCTCATCTACTTTTTTTAAAAAGTGCTGATAGTGTTGGAAGGGTTACACGCTAGAGGTAAAAACGAACCGGTTGTTATATTTAGTGCTTAAAAAGTACTTATAGTAGCAAGCTACACGCACTGCACCACTCCGAAACTACAAGGGCCTGCCTCTTCATCAGAAGAATCAGCCGCAGTTCTTGCGTATCCATATTCCTCGCCAGCGTCTCCATCTACCTCGCGAGCCTCTCCGTCTCCGTTACACAGCCCCAACAAGGCCAATGCGATACTTCTTAGACAAGAAGAAAGAGAAAGATGATTGTATTTCTCTCAGGTTTGCATACCTTTCTAAATACGTCACAGAAATTACTATTGATTAGGACTTGTAAAAGAATCAAGGTGCGTATTTCTCTCTTAGAAAGGTACGTGTTTGCATACCTTTCTAAATCCCTTTCTAAGCCAAAGAAAAACAAAAGCAAAGGATGGAGTAAAAAGTGTTCAAAAACTTTGCTTCACCTATGTTCAAGATCGATTTTCCATAACCGTGGGACGGCATGAGTCAGGAACAGAAGCTGCAGCTTAGAGGATGATGCTCATTTGTAGTTTTGAGTTGATCTTCTTGATGATGCAAATGATGTGCTACGAGAAAGATTGTTGAGGTTGACGTGTTTATACGTTCAGAAACAACAAGAAAACGCTTTCAATGAGGAGCCACCTAGACTTACTAGTAGAGGTAAGAACTACTAGTTAGTAGAGGCAAGAACGCCCTAACTATATATAAGATTCAGAATTGAAATTAGTGGAGGGCACTTATCAAGATTTCATCGATCTAGGTTTCTATCTATCGCTACTATAAGTATCATCTATGCGCATAAGAAATAGCGTCAATTGCGTTATTGTGTATTCGTTTTCGTCCTCGGGTAATGAGAGCACAAGGATCCCGTCCAATGAAGGCCTGCGAAGCACCCATACCGTGTTAGAGAGAAAGAAAGACGAAGAAGCGGACGTAGCTATAATCTAGCAACGGAGACAGTTCCTGTTTTAGTCCATCAGCCAGAATCTAGCAAAGGAGACAGTTCCTGTGAAGACCTTCATGGTGGAACAACAAGTGTGAATATGATGATCCGTTTCCTGAGTTCTTGTGTAGCTTCTAGTAGCTTCTATTTTCTTCTACAAAAGAACGATCGTAGTATGATGTTGAAGCTCTAGTTCTTCTGTAGGTAGAAGATAATTGGACATTAGCTTCTACTACTGGATGTTATTCAT
This sequence comes from Amoebophrya sp. A25, assembly GCA_905178165.1. Taxonomy (NCBI): domain Eukaryota; class Dinophyceae; order Syndiniales; family Amoebophryaceae; genus Amoebophrya; species Amoebophrya sp. A25. The sequence goes on along the minus strand of CAJINU010000019.1, from coordinate 1,317,436 downwards.
CGTAACATCGAGTTCGCAAAGCAATACGAGCGACAGCGCCAACTTCACGACAGAATGCGCGCTGCCTGCTTTCTGTGTCAATATTAGAGGTGTAGGAATAAATTCGTCTCCAGTAGCATCCTGATGCTTCTTTTGCTTTTCCCTTACAAAGCGGCACCACGATGCTGAGGAAGCTGGATTCCTTGAGTCGCCTTAAGAATGCCTGGAGGCATGAGTAGTCCGCGCCAGTGCAGAACCATCCCGCAACATAAAGCTGGAGGAGGCTGCTGGTCGAGAGCACGAGCGCGCAACAAGTTAGAACAAAAAACAGAGCTGCGGATATAAATGAAAATGACAGTGGAGGAACTTCTAACTAAGCCAGCATGTCATGTCATGTCATGTCATGTCATGTCATGTCATGTCATGTCATGTCATGTCATGTCATGTCATGTCATATCATTTCATGTCACGTCATGGTGCCTCTTTTATAGCAAAAGGTGTCCATGTACGAGGGGAGTCAGTGAAGTGGTACCTCCTAAGGAGAACACGCTAGTAGCAGATTGATTTTTATTGCCCCAGGAGTAGACAGCAGAAAATTGCAACCGTTCTTAACCACAAGGCAACCCAAAGATCAGCGATGATTTGCCTCTGCCTGTGCGTTTCCATCTCCATGGCGTCCCGATGAAAGGTATAGAGCTGAAAGATGCATCCCAACACGCAAACGCAGTCCAAAGAGAGCAGGAGCCTCCCCGTTGGGAATGGAAGAAGATGTTGTTTTTTCTCCATACTAGAAGAGACAGAGGGCCATCGAACAGGGGTCCAGCTGGATGATGCTGATGTGTTTTCGACCATTTTCGTCCAGAGTCGCAAACTATACCTACGACTTTTCTCCCTGAGGAACTTCTCGAAGCTATTCTTTCTATGACGAAGTCTTTGTGCCTACGTAGTCAAAGATCGTGCCTACTGCTGTTCTTGAAGCTACAAATACTATGTCCGTTTTTTGTTCAAGAGCGTTTTTCTATTGTTTTTTGTTCAAAGTACGTGCCGCTTTTCGTATTCTTTTTCAAAGATCGCGCCTACTTGTCATCGGTGTAGAATAGACGGCCGATGCAGGATGATGGGACAAGCTAAAAAACACTACTTCTCGCGTAGGATGAGGAATGATTGATTGAATGTAACATGTTAATGCTTTATAAGAATCTAGAAAACTGGGGTGGGGTATTTTGGAGGTTTGGAGGTAGAAGCAGAGGATGAGAGTAAGACCGAAGGCGCACGAGGCAAAGCCAAAGATCGCGCGTGCTTATAATAATACAATTGCTAGTGGCTTCTTTGTTGATTCTCAGGGCTTTGATGATATCTTACAGCCTCATCAAAGTGGGGGTCGAGGCAACCTTATCAAAGTGGGGGTTGAAGCAACCTTATCAAAGTGGGGGTCGAAGCAACCTTATCAAAGTGGGGGTCGAAGCAACCTTATCAAAGTGGGGGTCGAAGCAACCTTATCAAAGTGGGGGTCGAGGCAACGGACACAACTAGAACGATTACCCATCAAAACCGAAAACATATTGACTTGTTCGATCATGCTTTGGTCGATGTTTTGATCTAGTATCGATTTGACTCGCTCGATTTGACTCGCTCGAACGAGTTGATTTTGAACACAATGTTTTTCGGTGGCTCCTCATCTGTTGCAAATTAATATTATAGTCTCCTGGTAAAAAACTGCCGACAAATGTTCGACCCCGATCGATGGATCTTTACAACAGAGTTAAAGCAACAAGCGGAGTTGTCTACGCTAACTTGTAATTCGAATGCTTTGTCTCTAATCAATGTTGATACGAGCCAAAGAACCGTGGACTTTTCCCATTTTGTCTCATCACCGTTCAAACAAACGAAAAACTATTTTCGCTAGCGCATACATCACGCGAAACTCATCACTTGGCTGGACCCTCCTGAATTCGCGCCAGGACCTCCATGACTCGTCTCGTTTGCTGCCCCGTTTGTTAGAGCTTATAGTACTCGATAAGGTAAGTACCCGAGAAACTGAAATAACGACTTAGAATGACCGAGATACTGAAAGAAGAAACATACCTTGCATTTTTTTTAGGCGCTAGGAATCGGTCCGGAGAAAATACTCCTCCTTGTAGTACTTTGTCTGTGTCTTCGATTCAATTGTTACTTGCTCCACTGGTTCTGCTTCCTTGCTCCACTGGTTCTGCTTCCTAAATACCAACATACTTATTCGCTCAAGTACGAAAAATAGTATTGCATCTACAGCAGGAACGCCAAATAAAGATGAGTGGAAAGAAAACGGCAACTCTGCCATTCATAAATTGAAAAAAGAATTATCGTTCTTCTTCCGCACTTCCTCTTCAAGCGCTTTTTCTGCCGTCTCCAATTTCTGCAATGTCGAGCTCAGCTGTTAGACAGAAACACCTACAACAAGATTCAAGGAATAGGCTTTTAGAATGAAATTGAAAAACCTCAAAGTCTGTCAAGGTGGAAGTGGAGAAAAGATTTAGATTTGTAAAAAAGAACATCTCTCGCACGAGTGGCGCCTCGTCAAAGGTCTCTATTGAAGTTGTATGCTGAGTCTTTTTGATAGAGTGTGAAAGCGATGCAGGTCATGCGGGTAGGGATGAACCAGGTCCAACATCGTAATTTAGAGGCATGATTTTCGGTTTGCAGAGCATCTCGGAAAGGTTCCCCTTCTCGGAATAGACGAGCCCCGCTTTCGGCAGAATCTCGTTTATAACGGTGTGCGTGTGCTTGTCGGACATTTTTCTTTTTGGTGCTTGTCGGAAAAATATAGAGTTGTCACTTTATGTTGACCAGACTCACCAGTGAAGAGGATGACTGGTGACTAACTACTTACGAGAAAACCAAAGCAATTACTAAATAACAGAATAGGTAGTAGTAGTGTATTAAGAGAAAGGCTTAATTCTGACAGATGTCATCTCTCAGGAGTCACTCATCACCATCACACGTCTCTGGTGGTCATCTTCTACTACTAACAAGAAAAGATAGCTCCTCTCAATTCAATGGGCGACGGCGGCTACCCTTCATCTGGGCTGAACGCCACGTCACAGCAGAAGAAGAGCTACGATGTCCTTTTGGAAAAACTACTCCTATGGCTTGTTCCTCCGCCACTGCCGTATTCTCGTATTTTTTACGCGAAGGATGTATTGCTCCTTCTAAACTGCAATCGAACCCTCCAAAGCTGCATATACACGATCGTTCATGACGGTGTTTGCATTTGTCCCCATAAGGAGACACGCGAAGTTCTATCCACTTTCAAGTGTCCCCGTTCTTGAAAATGAACCATCCTCGTCATCTTTGTTGGTGTTCTCCGTCACCTTCCTCACGTGAATTTCTCAACTTATTAATGCAAGTAGTATCATCCAAGCAATTGCTACATAGAACAACCAAACAGGATAGACGCCCAAGGCCTTCCGGTCCTCGGGAACGGTGTCAGACATAAAACCGACGCAAGCCCCTGTTGACCAAATGAAACCCACCACGAGGAGGAATATTGATACCTGAAAGTTGTGAACGATTGAGGGACGAATGAAATTCATGTCTGCGCACACAATTAAGAGATGAAATGACGGAGTAGCCGAATGGAGGATCATGTGAAGACTGCATCTACTTCTAGAAGAACAAGAAAGTACTAAATATACTAGGCTTCACAAAATTTTGCACAAGTGCTTGTAGTTGTACCTTAAACAGCTTGTAGCTAATAAGCGCGGAAGCGAAAGCGGCAAGGACTACTGGGAAAATGCAGTAACCAAGAACGCACACACTCTGGAAGAAACTTATCTTGCCCTTTAGCAGCACTGTGCTCAGCGTAACTACTCCGGATCCGGCTCTGTTGTAGAGATAATGAGTGCGATTTTTGGTTGTCTCATTGATGTAGGCAAAGCTAGTGGGCGATGAGCTGCTGCAGACTGGAAAAAACTGATCATTTGTCAGCTATGTCACAGACACAGCGCGACATCTTATCAACTGGTTTAGTAGGTACTTCTCAAAAAGTTAATAAAGTGAGCCTAATATCGAAATACCATACGAGAATGAACCCCAAAGCGAAAGCTTTCCCTGCTTGGTCTTTAGGAGCTTGGCTTGCTAATATCGTTGAGAGTCCTATTCAAAGGAACAATGGTCCCCACCGTTTTGATTGATTGCCGTCCCTGGTGGTACTCCTAGATCACCGGCGGGACGATACAGTTTCACAAGTGTACCCATGAAGGGCGGCCGTAGAACTGTGAATATCGCAGTAGAGATCCATGCCTTTCTTCTTCCTCAATACAGCTGGTTTAGTAGGTACTTCTCAAAAAGTTAATAAAGTGCCTTAAGTGAAGATCCTCGTGATCAATTCTTACTCCAAACAAATGCTCTGGACTTTCTGAACATGCCCTTCACGAAAGCCCAGTCCCTTGAGTTTACGCCGTGAACTTTGCCGATGCTATGAAGATCCGTCGATCGCACAACGCGGTCGTTTTTGCCGGGTTTTAGATGATCATTTATACCGTGCTTGAAATGAGTTGTGAAGACTACTAATTGCAAGTAAAAAAGCTAGCCGCGCTAGATGGCCTCCTCTAACTCGATGTCGCTATGCCCACTCCTGCAAATAAAACTTCTCATGCTGAAAACAAAGGAAAAAGAGAAAAATTGTCATAGTAAGAAAGGTTAGGTTAGGTTATGGATCCCGCACATCGAGCCCCTCCGGCACCTGCTCGACTCATGTCATGTCATGGCACCTCTTTTTATGTACTTAGCTCTAAAAAGTGTCTACCAGTGAGGCCAACCAGTAATACAGTACCTCCAGAGGAGAGCCGTACTACCGGTTTTTTTTATTGTTTTGTAAAGTAACCACAGTTCTTGTCTGCGGGGTGACCTACCAAGAAACATCGCCTTAAAACTAATGCTTCCCACTCCGTGTCGGCTCTGGTGTCGCTTTTACCGGCAAACTTTTCGAAGTCGAACGAGCGATCACCATCATGACTCTGGGACGCTGCACCGTCCTTAGTCGGCCCAGAGAAAGCTCCTCCAGCAGCAGGAGATGTCCGCTGTCTAGAAGAACTATGCTTGTTGTTTTAGCCTTAGAGTTATTTCTCGTCACAGGTGGAGGTTCTTGTACTAGGATTACTGAGTTATCAGACTCAGAGCAGAAGAAGAATTCTTGCACTTATACTTCTTCAGTCCGATGTCCTCGTCCGATGAACATGAATATTACTAGTCGTTCAGTAATGCTTGCGGGACAATCAATCATGCCTGAGTAGATTTGTAGAATGGATGGAACACAACGGCTGAGCCATAACTTCTCTGCCCTCCTGTCCTTGCCGCTTCTTCGTCACCCTCGTTACGAAATGCGGCTTCGTTCACATGAAGATAATCTTTGTTTGAAAGGTGCCACCGAGAGTGGAGGCTGTTTTTAAGAATGGATAGTACCATACTGGACGACCTTCTTTGGAAAATTCCGCAGCTTCTCCACTCTCAAGCGATGGCGCCATAAAGCTTCCGTGCTGGTCCTCGAGGCGGCCTCCCTTGACCTTGTGCTGTCTGCACCGGGAAGATGCAGCTTAGAGAAGAATGAAGACACAGCAAACAGCACGTTCCCCCTAGATGACGTCGGGAGAAGGGCTTTATTCGACTTGGATTCGGAAAATGAAAATTATCTTAAGTTGATTCCGATTCTTGGCGACACTCGCAGATGCAGGCGTACAAGTGTTCTCGTTAGTGCCGCTGCTTCTGCTTCCAGCCATCTTTTAGACCTTCCCGCTATGCATCTGGGAGTCCATCCCAGGACAGCACTTTTCCCATTGAAAACGTCTCTCCCAGGATGCCTTCTCTGAAGATGGACCACGGAAGCCGTAATTCTTGGAGGTACGTGCAGCCATTGCATAGCGCGTATTCACATCCCCTCTATACATGCGCATCAACTGTTGCCGCACATCTTTCTTGAAAATACAAGCATATGTCATCCTCTTCTAGGGGTCTCAACGAGCTTGAGAGTTGCTCACGAACGTCAACAATTAGTACTTTAGAGCAGTTCCTGGTGAACGAATGATGATCGACTAACTTTTTCCACAGTACCTGGAGTGGGTACATTCATTCATTCAGTCACTTTCCGTTAACCAGAGTAGAGAAGAGCACTACTCGTCTTGCGATTTACTCTACTCTGATGAATGCGGAGAATCCAACCGATCGCACTTTCAAAATGCAAAGATTGAACACAATCATATTCTCTTATTCTCGTTTTTATAAGGATAAACTACTCTTGATTATAGCAAGAGATGGCACGCAACATATTGTTCTACGAAGATGCTGCTTCAATTCTTTACGTCAACAGGGCATTTGCATGCAACGGAATCGGGATCGCGATGAACTTTGTGCTTGCTGTGGCGACAACGTAGGTGTCGTGGGGGGTGCAGGTTTAAAAGAAGTTCATGTACTGAGACCAACTATAGAAGTTGTGTAAGTAGCCTGAAACAGGACACAACTAGAAATTGTGTAGTCCTCTGAGACCGTCAACTCTAGAGGACGTCGATGAATGGTCAGGGAAGATGTTGGAATTGGTACTAGTATCACATGCTTAAACCTCATATGTATCCCATCCTCATATGTATCACATCCTCATTCATTCACTCATTCACCTAGCAAGAGGTCGTTCATATACATGCTTAGACCTCTTCAGGTAGGAAATGCGTCCAATAAAGGGAGTGGATGCGTTTTTGCCTTCAGTTCTGAAGACCAATCCGTCACCCACTTTTTCGTGCATCCTCGTATTCTAACGAAATGGACTCGGCTAGGTCGCAGATTCGCTATGGTGCAGCTTCGGTCTGTTCCCTTTATGTCGCTAGACGAAAAAACGACTTTTCGTGGCGGAAGATTATGAACCAGGTTTAAATGGGACTGGGCTAATTTGGGCTTGGGGTATTGGTTTAAATGGGACTGGGCTAATAATTTGGGTTTGCCAAGTAGGTATTGTGAGTGAGTGGATGAATGAATGTGCCTAGCATGAGGTGGCGCAGTGAGTCTTTTATGTGGCTCTCCGACAAATTATTATAATCCGTCCTCCTTGTCATCTAAGCGACCACCTCATTGTTACTTCTAATCCACAAATAGCACTACTTATACCAGTACAACGATAGACCTGCAGCTCTTTTGAAGTAAGTACTTAAAACCTAAGCCACAATCTTTTTCCATAAAGAACATACTCCGGTCCTGTTTCATCTCGCGGCGGTTCGCCTATCTTGCCACCCGAGCCGCTGAGCTCTGCCCATGTAAGAGGGGGATATTTCGATGACGACGAAGCTGTAGGCGATGTTGTCCCACCTTGACGTTGAACTCCACCAGCACGTCCACCACTACTACTAGATGCACCACCTTGAACTCCACCAGCAGCTGCTTTGGAAGCACTCCCACTTGAGGGTGATGAAGATCCTAGTGGCTCTGGGAAATTTGCGGTCTGCTTTGGACTGAGCTTAGCGGATGACACATTATAATCCCAGTTGATAAACTTAGGCTGGTCTGGATCGCCGAAATGCTCGTGCATATTCGTAACCGCTGGTGATGCGAAATCAAAGGCTTCTACCTGTGAAGTATTTAGATTTCAGACCGATGGAGCGGCCGTCGTGGAGCCAAGGACTTCTCATGTCATGTCCTTGCTCTGTGTTGTTACAAACGACTACCTGAATCAGACTACCTAAGCAAGAACCCATATTTATCAAGTTGTACATGGAACGAAGTTCATAATTTTTTCATATACATGTACCAGTATCATAAATATCACATTTTTTTCTGTAAGGGATGCTTGTTCTGCACCACATCTACAAGAACTTCATGAACGAATTGTAGAAGTTGAACTATTGAACTATTGAACTAGTTCAATTATAGAAACTGTTGAGAGCCGGTATCGTCATATATCTTACACGAGATGAAAAATATCCTTATTACAGGACAGAGACTAAGCATCTAGAGCCGGTTGAGAGCCATCATAAGCATAACTATAGGCATCGATAATACCACAACTTCGAAGCGTTCCACATGCGGATCGATCTCTGGCGTTCCCTTGATAAAAAACTTTACTTGGATCGAGTCTTTCGTGACTTTTCCAAATCGCAGCTCTGGCGCAGCACATTTCTCAGCACCGGAAAGTTAGAAGACTTTAATTATGTATCTATATGATACACGACCTAACCATTTGTTCTTGGGTGTGCAAGAGGGTTCTTCAGTCAACGTACTTACTCTAATTTTTGACTGAAGGATTGGATCTCTTCAAGGGGGAATGCACGCCTTTGTCACATCCTTCGCCATAATAGTACAACGGTACCCCACTCCGTGCAGACCTCCATATCATACACACCTTCGCCATGCTGTCGACCATGGTGAGGTCTTTGGGTACGATCTTCTTTGGACCGAATTCTTTTTCAACTGCACGTCGGACACCTTGTAGAGTGAGAGCAAGGACACCTTGTACTAGAGTGTAGAGTAGAGAGCAGGGCTCTTTCTCAACTGCGCGTCGTACGAAACAGGAAATCAACGACGATTTAATGATAATGACGGATTGTATCTCTCCAAGTGTAAAAAAGTGTATCTTTCGGAAACAGAATCTAAAATGAAGTAAAACTCCAGCTCCTCCATAGCTTCTGCATTCCAGAAACAGAATCTAAAACAAATTAATACCCCTCTCGAGCTCCTCCATAGCTTCTTCATTCCAGTCGACAGTGTCCTCGAATTCTGGGGGTTCTGCGTCTCCATCATCGATGACCTCAATGAAGTCGAGCTCGTGGGTGTCATCCTCCTTCACGTGGATTTTCACCACACAATCCTGCACCTCAAGCTCTTCAATAGTCACCAGACGGTATAACATGTCGTCTAGGTGGGTTGCTGTAAATGTCGTCTAGGGTTGTTGTTGGAAATGTCGTCTAGGGTTGTTGTTGGAAATGTCGTCTTCTAGGGTTGTTGTTGGAAATGTCGTCTAGGGTTGTTGGAGGACTGGTGCTGTGACTGGTCGCGGATGTTGGAAATATCGTCAAGGCCCTCCAGGACGCGGAGAAGATAATTCGCGACGATGTTCTTAGTGGAGGTGTTCGTTATTCATTCATTCTTTCACTCACGCGCCCACCAATACGATTGATAGCAGCGCTCTTTCCTGCAATGGGATGCGTCTTGCCCGCCAGCTTTGCCTGCTAAGGGCCCCAACAGGGATGAGACCTTTCCCCGGCGGCGGTGGTTATCTGTACTTAAATACGTAGTTCGTTGCACTATAACGCGTTGTTGTTCTTGGGTAGGCAAAAAATAAGTTCGTCGACGTTCTTATAGGTGAATCAATAGTGTAATCATGATGAGTTGAATTTTCCTCGATGACCTTCTTGTCAGAGTAAAAACATGTGTATCTTAATCTTCTCCTATCTGGATCGGATATTTCATCTTGTTGTGCTTGACACTGTTTATACCAGATTGATGGATGGATTATCTTTTTGAAATTCGAGACGGTGGCGGGCGGGAGTTACAAGTAGCAAGTACTTCTCATTAAAATAACAGTGTAAGTATTTATTTACACTTTAGCAGGTTATTCCAAACAGTGCGACCGAATCCTCCGACGACGACCGAAAGCAGCATGGTCCCAAGATTGCCTTTTGAAGTGCAATCAGTCTCTTCCCACTCGGCTCCGCGGCCTCTGTAACACGATTGTCGGTGAACGAAGAAGATAAAGAACCGAGACAATGTCGCTCGATCAAAATGTGCCTTCTTAGCATCTCACTGGACAGACGACCATGACAAAGACAACGAACAAAAACGACAGATGACGGCCACTGTAGCTGTAGCCCGCGCGAAGAATTGCTCCGGCGAGGGAACAGGAGATCAACTACGCATTAGTATAACATTAACATAAGTAGACTTCGCGATATTATCTTGCGACCTCGTGAGTGACATAGCCTTCGCGCTTGTCGCCTTGCTGCGCTGGTGGACGAGCGACCTCCTCGGTTCGAGTTACATTTGCCATGTTGATGTCGTACCGACTTCTAGATTCATTCAAGAACTTGTGAATCAGATGAACTTGATGCATCTACAACGCACCAACACCATTACCATCTTCACAGCTACTCATCACTATCTCCATCTCATTGTGATATCTGCAGCATAAATCTCATACTTCCAGCATAAATCTCATGCTTTTTTCTTTCTTCCCAGTGATTTTCCTCACCCCGTTCAAGCTGTCAAATTCGTCACACATGGTCATATTTCCTGCTATCAGATTCATTTTTTCCTTTAGTCCAAAGCTTGGATTGAACGCCCACTCTGCGACGAATTCAGGAACGAACGGAAACCAAATTTTACTGTTTGCCCAACAGTGGAGAACGGGAAGCAGTGGCAATGTCGTGCCGTAATTAGAAGCACCGCGTTCGCATCCCTGAGCGCATCCCTGGCTTCTTTTTCGAGTAGAAAAAGGTCCGAGGATGGTTCTGAGGATGCGTCAGCGGTAGCCTTAACGTAATGCCGATTAATGTACGGTAGAATGTCGTTGTGGACGAAAATAGCGTCTATACCACCTCTTATTAGAGCTCCAGCTCACGGAAAGGGAAATCCATCGACCATCGTTCTGGGTGGGGGATACTCTAAGAGAGTACATCTTGATCTTGAACGCGTTTTCCCATTAATATCCTTATCTGGACACTGTGGGAAATCCAAATCCCGAAGAGGACACTCAGTTTCCGTTTTCGATTCATGGATGGTGAATTGAAAATAGAGTTAGAGAATTTATTTTCATGGATGGTGAATTGAAAATACATAGAGTTAGAGATAGATCCTTCAAGCCGTAATATAGAAAGCAACGTGTGCGTGGGAAAGAGAAGATCCGCTGCCGCTTGAAGCGACATACCTACGAAGAATGGATGCCCACCGGCACCAGGAAGAGAACCTAGGAAAGCTGAGTTGGAGTCTTGTGGATAATCTTGTTGTTGTCGAGGAGACTCTTCTACTTGGGACTCTTCTACTTGAGAATGCGGTAGTTGATCGAGATCGGAGGAGAAAACACCGAAGGAGGAGGACTCTTCTTGCAGATTTGCTTGTTTTAAAGGCTCCTGCAGCATTACATTCTTCAGAACATCATCGAGAATGAATGTAGTTTCCACTGTAAACAAAAGTGGTCAAGGCTGACGATGTTATACTGGAGGATAAGTGGCCAAGGATGACGATGTTATACTGGAGGATGTAACGCGGAAAACCTTAATTGTTCCAGTTCGTTCAGCCTCATTTCCACTTTGATCCTGGCACTCCTATCCAAGCCCTTGTCGTGCATCTTTGCCAACTCTAGACGCAGACTGTTGATTTCTTGGCCGCGGTCTACTTCAAATTGAGAAGTACTACTTCTACCATGACCTCCACCAGTGGCTCCTCCTGCTCTAACTACCTTTTCACCCCCACCTCTACCACCCCCAGAAGCTCCTTCTGCAGCTCTAGTACCTCTAGGATACAAACTCGCATATCGGAATGGCGGTGGAAAGTGTGTAGCGATTTCTACGTGGTAAACAAGAACCCTGATGTCATTCTCCAGCGTTTTTTGGTGTATTGCCTTCAAAATTTCGTAATCCCAGGAATCAATGTCGATAAAAACGAACTCAATTATCTTGCCGTTGATGTCGAGGTCGTCCTTGAAGATGGAGGCTTCATGCACTTGATGTCGGACTGGATGTCGGACTGATCTTTAGAGCTAGAGGTACCGCGTTAGCATCCTTGAGTGCACCCTTGGTCCGCTTTTCAAGTGAAAAAAGGCCAAGGATGGTGCTGAGGATGCTCCAGCAGTATAACCTTAACCTTGTCGCAGCACTGCTCTTCTAGCAAGAGCTGTCTCATATTCGCTTTGCTTCAACAATGGCCTCAACGCTTGTGCTATTTTCGCGTGTTCTTTTTCTTTCCTGGCTAAGGTAACCGCAGGAGTAGGATGTCCGTGGGGGAGTGGGCTTGAAGTGAGGCCAGAGAGTGGAGGCATGGTGGATGCACACGGGGCTTCGGCTTCGGCTTCGACGACGCCATATTGATGACTATTTTCCTTTTCATGTGGAAGTGATGCGTGATTATGATTTTTTTCATGCTCCTCCTGCTCCTTCGTATGAGTCGTGCCCGAAAGCCCTGCAGACGGAGCTTCGGCTTCATGCTCCTTCGTATGAGTCGTCCCAAAAAGCCCTGTTTCCTGGAGCAATCGCTCGATGTTATCTGGCGTAACACCAACGCCGCTTTTCAGTTTTAGACCTGGAATTTTCCTATTCCTGCATTCCTCTGCTCTACTCTCTAGAAACTCCCAGGCAAAGCCACGGTCCAGCGCAGGTGTCGTTACCGCTTCAGCTTCCTTTCGTGCCATGCGAAACCGTGCAGCCACACCAGGCAGGAGAACCTTGTACCAAAAATGTTCGATCTTTCCTCTAATTGTAGCGGTTACACCAGAAGCCTCTTCCATATTCGGATTCGTCTCTACTTCTATATTTTCTACAGCTGGCGGTCGTGGTCGCAGTAGTGCAAATTCTGCTTCTGTGTGTCCCTTAAACTTAACAGAAGTTGCACCATCTCCAGTATTCTGATTCTCACCACCCTCTTCTTCTACCAGGAAAGAATATTTCCTTCTCCTCAGGCCCAGCAAGTGTCTTGCCCAAAGGCTCTCGTGCTTCGAGGAGGTCGAAAGCAACCGTCTTCTCCCCATCTCCGGATCGTGATCGTAAGTAACTAGTCCGCCGATTTCGAGGAGTTGCAAGGTCATTTCAAGCAGACCATGGCCAGGGGTGCTAGATGGTGGACGATTTTTAGAGCTACCGCGTGCGCATCCCTCAGAGCATCCTTGGCTTCATTTTCAAGTAGAAAACCAGCCAGGAGGATAGTTGGTGCTGAGGATGCTTCAGCGGCAGCCCTATTACGATCGTACGTCGCACCTTTCGTGGCCTCTCCCTCCATTTGCTCCGCCATCTCATCATCGAAGTAAACACTGAAATGCTCCGTCTTACCAGCATTGTTGCGCAAACGCAGTGAAGGTAGACGTGGGTCGTGTTCAATATTAGTTTTAGTACGACCGTCATCGTCAGCTGTTCCCTCTCTTAAAGCGTCGGCGCTTATTCATCTCGGCCCCCTCATCTTGACCCCTTTGCCCTTGTATTTCATGAGAATACAGAGCAAAAGGGTACCAAGATGTTGCCGAGAAAGATGGATAAAAGCGGACCATTTAACTTTAAGATGATATGTTCGAATGCCCTCAGAATCTTCCGCAGAGCCGTAGCAACGGGATGCTCATCGTAGCCGCTAGAGGGTCCTTGTACTTTCGCTCTACTTCTTGGTCCTACTAAAACATCCGGCACTCTCCCATTATAGAGATAAGCCATATTTTTTCTATTTCGTCTTTGGAGATGTTCTACTAGTGGAGAAGGAGATCCGTTTTCGTTTTGTTCCTGTTCATGTATTTGTAGTTCCATCTCCTCCACAGTTTCCGTTTCAAAAAAGTCGCTCAGTTTGTCCAAATTCACCTGCACCAAAGCCACCAACGTCTCTGCCCAACGCTCTTCTTCGGCCAATAGTGATGAGACCCCGGACTCCGGGTTCGTGAGACGAAAACCTGGCTCTTTGATGGTATTACAGTCGCCAGCACCAAAATTCAGGTAAACTCCAGACCTCAAATGTTGCTTAGAGCTAACGCGTGGGCGGGCATCCCTGCGGAGACCATCTTTCTTGTGCCCTTTTTCTACTTGAAAAGTGGACCAAGGATGACGCTGAGGATGCAGTCTGCGTTGCCTTAAGGTGAGGAATGGCTGAGCGGACACGGAACATCGACCTCGGGTGCAACTCTTGCGTTCGTTTCGCCATGAAATCGGGAATCAAACCATTTTGAACCGATAAAAAACGCTCGTCATCTTCTTCCTCTTCGTCGTCCTCATCCTCGTCACCACCTGCCGTGTCCTCGCGAGTGCTTTGCGTAGTAGTACTTTTACCTCTCTGCGTGGTTCGCAGGTTCTTCAAGCGAAGCAGTTGCGTAACAAGTGGATGCTTGTCGTTAACACGATAAAAGTATCGCCGAGGAGGACCGCCAGCACCAGCATGATCTCTCATTTTCTCCAAAGGATGCTCCTTTTCCGTTCGCAGATGCTCTGCCAGTACTATTGGAGAATCCACCTGATGCTCATGAGAATCGTCTACCGGCAGCCGATTGCCAGCTTCTTCCACAGGTGGAACTTCCACAATCAATTTCGCCAATTGCCTGTCGAGGACCTTTTCATCTTCAGGAGCATCTACTTCTTGATGACGTTCATGTTCATCGCCAACACCATGTTCATGTTGAGCAACACCATCTACTTCATCAACTTGATGCTCCAACGACCCCAACGCTTCTGCCGCTCCAGAAGCTAGCAAGAATTTGCCCAGGTGCCGTCGATTTCGCCTCCCCTGAACGAAGTTGGTCCATCTGCCCAGAGTTTGCCCGTCCTCTTTCGCGCGACTAGCGCAAACATCCAGTGTTCGGACATGGACTGTGCGAGCGTAGACAGTCGTAAACTCTCGCCAAGGAGATATTATGGCGGAAGAAGGTGCTGGTGGAGGAGAAGCAGAAGAGATGTCGTCCACTTCTTGTTTTTGGCTCACAGCAACCGCATACTTCTGCTCCTCCTTTTCGAAAAACATTGGGGTACTTTTTCCCGAGAGAACGCCAGGTACCCACTCAGCCTCAGTTTCTAGGATAGTTCTAGTTGCTCTTTTGACGCCTCCACCATCTTCATCTACCTTTTTGGAAAACGATTCCCAATAGTCGACAGGATTTAGTCCAGAGAGCTCGTGACTTTCGACGTCCTTACGCGTTTGTGTTTGTCTTCTACTAGACATAGAAGAAAGAGCTTGAGCTGTTGTATTCGTCACCGCCTTCCTCCTAGAAGAAGTTCCCAAGAGAAGTGTGCTATCATAGAATGGCTGCGTCTTCACAAAATCTCGCCACGAGCTCGTTGCAGGCAATACTACTTCTTCAGTGCTGTTGGAATCTTCTTCGCTTATTAGACGTCCACATCAACACGCATACAACCGGTACAGGAGCATAAGTAAATTCACCACAGCAGTTATTAAAAGTCAGAATGAGGAATTACAGTGGAAGTAGAGGTAGTAGTAAAAGATACCCAAAAACAGTTACACGAGCATAAGTAAAATATACCCAAAAACAATATACCCATAACTCAAAATTAGTAGTAAATTCAAAATAAATCTACCCAAAAACAATATACCGATAACTCAAAATATACCCAAAAACATCAATATAGCCATAACTCCACATCTCTAGGCGTTTCGTACACCCTCTCCAGATACCATCCGAGACCGCGTCTTCGCTTACCCGCTTCGATCATCTCATTCCTCCAGACGCACTTGTCGTACGTTTTCTTGTAGTAGCTCGAGTTTCCAGATGAAACAAGAGGAGTAGAAGCGATGGCATCCTCCTCCTGCTGCTGCTTTTCTCCTCGTCCTGTATCTTCTCCGCCTCCTCCCCTTGATGTAGTCTTTGTGCTAATAGACGAAGTTGTAGTAGGCGCAGACGACGCTCCACTAGTGAAATCCCAAGTGCCTAGGTAATTTAATGGGCGAACGTAGGCGCTGAATGAAAGCATCACCTTCGAGCAAAATAAGCGCGGCGAAAAGTTCTGGACCGTAAAGGTCTGCGGCTGTCGAACGCGGCCACTGACATTAGAAGAGCAGGCATCTTTTTAGTAAGTATCCTTCCGGGAAGATGTAGAAGAAAAAACTGGATATGAATCTCGATAAAACAATCTCGATAAAACCATCACGATAAAACAACATTGACACTCATCTGTCGCAACCCCAAGATAAAAATAAAACTGCTAAGAAAGCCATTGCCATAACAACAAGATAGAAGAACTCTTCTTGACTGCTGTTGTCTTGTCGTTTTTCGTAGTCCAACACTGCCTGCTCGGCTTCTTCCACTGACGGGTAGTTGCTGAAAACGCCGACGTTTAGAGCTGCCTGTGTCTGCTAATCATACTTAAAATATATAATATTTTTATTACACAAGAATACGTAAACCCAAGCAGGCCAAGGGACGAACCCAAGGGGGTCAAGAGACCCTCACAATGATGTAAACCCAAGGGACGAATTACCCACCGCAGGATTGTGATTATACTACCGCTAGCATGATAAGGCGACACGACTCGGGACGCACGACATGGTGCTTGGATACAATACAATACAATTAATCTCGCACAAAGTTCAGTGCAGACTGCCTTAAGGGCGTCATAGATAGATTATCTTGATGAAATAACTCCACCCTTAAAACACAGGTTTCTGGATGTGCGAGGATGCCCACAAAGCATTTTTGACGTTTGATGTCGTACTGATAAAACTCGCAACTCACGTCAGCAAAGCATGCATCAAAACACTGTTGCTCAGGTACAGGCTGCTTTCTCGATAACAGCGCCTCAAGAATTAACGCTAGTTTTTCACTATCCCTAGTGCGTTCCCCTTTTTCCCCCTTAGTTCCCCCTTTAAACCAAGGGCGAGTCCACTCAGCAGAATTCACAACAAGGGATATAGATAGTGATTTAAACTAGCCTTAAAAGGAGCTCGTGACCTCCGTTTGCGATATCCGCGAGAAGGATGTCCTTGTGCTGTGAATAAGATGAAGAAATGTCGCACGTCCATAATGTAGTCGACAAAGTCGATCATGACGAGTGAATAAACGTGTTGCACAACTCCTCGTTGAGAACAACAGCGCAACTTCTAGACCTAGACCTCGTACAAGGTCAAGGAGAACATCTACATCCATCAAATAAATTGGAATTTATTGAGCAGCAGGTGCACATTGGACAGAGAGAGACTTGAATTTCTCCTGAATCAGATTGGAAGAGATTGATCCAGGTCATCTACTTAGTTGTATCCAGCTATACAATCCAGAATTCGCCTATACAAGTCCATCTTTCCATACTCGTGAAGCCCCGGACACGTGACTCCCTCATAACGCCGTTTCCAGAGGTTTTCTCTGCCCCCATGCGTCATTTGATACATCTGATGTTAGCGCTCACCCGAATCCATCCGGCGATTTGAAGTACCTCCTGGGCCCCTTTCTCCCTTACAAAGACATCTCGCCAGGATGCTTCTGAAGATGGATTAGGGGAAGCCTTAATGATGATGCGCGACTAATTGAAATTGCCGGAAATCTTCTTCATTTACTTCTGGTGTAGTTGATGGAAGCGTTGTCTCTTCCGCAAGCGCGCAGAAGTCTGCGAAGAGACACAACAGAGAGACGTAGCGGAGTACGTACGAGGGCAACATGATAGTGGTTTTCATGATGTTCGTCATGTTGCAGTTGGTTGTAGATAGAAGGGAACAATTCACACCAACTCTAGTGCTTCCTCTCTAGCTACAATCTCGAGTACGAATTTCCTGTGTCATCTTTTGTACTTTGACTCCTATTGTTCCTCCATTTTCTCTCTCTCAACACGCTCTTCGGGGTGCGCCTCTCCTGTGGTCTCATGGAAGTCTACATAGCTTCTCTCCTTACGCTTGTTTAGCCCAAGAGCGGAAAAGAGCTTCTCAAAAAATGAGGTGTATTTTACGTCTCAATACAAGAACGTCGACTTGCATTTACTTCGTCAAATGAAAAATATGAAGATCGAGATCCATCAATCAAAAACATGTACACCAACCATGGATGTTGTGTAGTATGTGTGCGCAAGTAATTCAAATTCAATAAAAGCCACGTCCTTCTTCAACCTAAAAAGCCACGTCCTTCAACCCAAAGCTAATGAGTCCGGTCCATGTTCTTCCTTCCCTCCCCACGTTGGCGGATACCACTTCGGGAATTGCCTCTTGTACAAGTCCATGCATATGGTGTCGTTTTGCTTTATCCTATCGCCAAAGACGCACTTCATGTAGCCATGGGTGCCCAAGCTCTCCTTGATGTTCCCTCGCAGCCCGTGCTTCGTTCGCAGTTCCACTGGTCTGAACCAGCGGATGTCGTCAGGTCGGAAGAACATGTGCCGCACCACCGCTTTGTTCTTGTGAACTCGGAACGGATACCCAGTTAAGATCGACCGCTTCACGATGATCTTTTTGGGGTTGGCGTCAATCACTTCACCCCAGCCAAGGAGGTTTTTCCTGCCTGCTTCGGTCCAAGAGGGGATGGCAGAAATATTGGTTGTTATGCAGGGCATGGACTTAGTCTTACTTGTCGAAGACTGCTCTGTTCCACAAGAGACCTCCTCCGTTTCCATCATGTGAGCTAAAGTTGTGCTACTTGAGGAAGTGCTCGCACACGATTCTCTTGCTCCTTCGCCTGTTGTAGTGTTCTTGTCTGCGATTGCTGCCTTAGTAGAGGAAGTGCTGTTGTTCTTGTCTGCGATTGCTGCCTTTTCACCAGTATTTTCGGCTTCCTCGAAGGCTTTGTCGATAGCTCCCGCTGTGGGTTCGAACATGAGCACAGTGCATGGCGGAAACAAGATCGGTGCGTAAATGCTGGCCACGCAGCTCTGTCCCGGATGCAGATATCGTTGGTACAAATGCTTGTCCTTCTCTGCGGAAGATTTTTTCGGGAGCTGCGAGAAAATTGGCTTTGCTAGAAACCGTCTGAAACCGCAGTGAAACTCGACTTCCGTCTTGCTTTTCACACTGCGATCGAGGGTTTTTTCGCCAGTCAAAGAATCTGTGCCAGCAGTACATCTGTGCACCTGCAAGTGCATGACGGAAACCAGGTGCTCATGCTCAAAGAGAGAAGAAACCACAACGGGACCTTGCACGTCTACTAGTTTCGTCTCTTGTTGTCCGGCAGAGCAAGTTGTCGCAGAAGTAGAGGATGACACTTTCACCATATTCAGCTGCTGCAACCTCAAAAGCCCATCTTCCGTCATCTTTCCCAACGTGACAACGACGTAACGACCCACCAGAACTTCGTCCTCTCCCAATTCTTCTTCCACGTTGTCGCGTTGCTGTTGCCTTGCTGCGTTCGCGCAGCTTTTGAAACCCTCAAATTCCCAAATTCTACTGTATTCCAAAGGCAACTCTTCATACCTATCCCAATGACTCGTTTTCAGGGACCTCAGACCCCTATATTTCTGATAGCGCGTTGATGCTTCAGCTGGAGGCAGAGGTGTGTCCACTTCGTCAGGAAATTCGAGATCTTCTAAGGCTCGTTGCTCAAATTCCACACTTTTTTTAGTTGGACACTCTTCAGCATAGCGAAAAAGCTCTTCATTCAAGTCAGAGAACGAGAAGTTGCTGTCCTGGTCGTCGTCTTGGTTGTTGTTCGCTTTAGGAAAATTGGCGCTCAAAAGCTGCGCACTTTCAGGAGCATCGGGGATCACCGTGTCGCCAATGTCGTTCATGCCTGATGGAGTTTAGGGAAAAGAAAATAAATATGGGGATCACGATCTGAACAATCTGGAGGAATTATCATCTTCTACCAGAAAAACCACTATTCTTGAGTCACAAACTAAGCAAGTGTCGGCTTATTTGGCCAGCCGTCTACTGTAGTATACTTTCTCTCGATGATCTTCGTTAGCTAGTTAGTTAGTTAGTTAGTGAGTGCGTTAGTGAGTTAGTCAGTTAGTTAGTTAGTTAATATAGGAAGCCTGGCGGCCCTCCAACATCACGCAGCCCGGGAGCCACATGCGGGGCCCAGTTAGTCCGCAAGAATAGCTCGCCATAACACTGACAAGGAAGCGCGAGGCAGAGGCGAGCTCACCCAGAGCACTCACGCCCCAGGAAGGCCACAAGGGCGCAGCACCCGGGCCGAGGCAGCAAACTACGTCGCACTCAAAGGGCCGGCTTAAGGTTGCAGCGCCACAGCCACTGCGGTAGAGTCTGCGGACCTCACAGCGGCAGCCAGACTGCTCGAAGGCAACCAAGTCGAGGATGACGGCGGTGAAGAGGCACCAAGGCAGAAGTGGGCCGGAGTCCGGGGGAGTGAGAAGCGCGGAACCATATCCCACCCAAGCACTGGCACAGGCGGAGCCTGGTAGGCTCACCAAGAGGCAGCCGCATCCCCACAAAAGGGCACACCGTGGGGAGCAAGCCACCCTCTGCCACGCGCTTGAACCTCGTGGCACCCAAAACGGACGCCACAGCCCGCTGCGCGGTCACGCGGAGAACGAACGAGGAAGGCACGGACGCCATTGCGCATTTTTCTTGTCGCGCTTCGTTCTTTCGTTGCTTTTTAGAAATGGGCGGCCCTTATCAGTTGGGCCCCGTTCTTCGTTTTTGCGTTCTGCCCTTCAACCGATATAAAGAGGACGAATATGCTACGAGCTCAGCCGTGTCAGAGCCAAAGACAATCCGCACGCTGCTCCCCGCCATCATCATGGAGCTCGGCGCTTCTTCTTTTTCATCGGTGCACTCAGCACAACCCTGAAGATATTCACTATGATTCGCTTTGGCCTATCTTGTAACCGTGCGAAGCGCGGCGGCCTCCTCCTGCTGCTGCTGCTTGTTCGCTGGCAGTCCCCAGCTCCTTCCGGAGTAGCAAGATACTGAGCCCAAGAACCTGCGTTACGAATTTGGGCCCATAACTCTGCGGGAGCAGAGCTATCACGCGGAGAACGAAGGAACGAGGAAGACACGGGCGCGCAGTTTGTATTTGTTTGCGCTTTCTTGTTTGGTAGGCCAATAATCTGCAGCGGCTGCAGTTCTTGGTCTTGGGTGCGCGCTTGTTAGCTTATACGTGTGCACGCAAAGCTTGCCACTGACTCAAGGCCTATAGCGTTCCACTGCCATGCTGTTGCTCATGTGTTGGAGTTGTTTGTATGTTCTTGCTCACTTCTTCACGCGTTTGCCCTCGCTTTCTGATATCTTTGCGCTTCTTCTGCCGCAGAAACTTGCAGAGTACAGCAACAGCCTGGGCCTTGAACTTGGAACAGCTTGCACCTTCCTCACGGAGTGCACTGCTTTACTTCTGTCGTCATCTTCTTCATCTTCATGGATGCGCTTCGGCATATTCACAACAGTCCCTCCCCCTGTAGCGACCGCAATGCACGCCCAAAGCCCACCCGAGAGAACTCGAGGGAGCGGAGGACGCCTGCGCTGGCCGAGTCTCTGCGGGCAAGTTCTGACAAGGCGCCCCGCTTTTCCTCCCCGACTAAATCCCAAAGAAGCGCTTTAGTTAAACAACAGGAGTAGGCGGCTGAAGCAGTATGGTTCGGGAGGGCTTGCATAAACATGCCCGCGCCCCCACAGGGTTGCGCCTGGATGAAGGCCACGGCAGAAGTGTAATAGTCAGCGCGGACTGCTGGACCAAATACATAGAGACCGTCCTGGGCTATCGCCTGACCAGCCCCGGCTTTCAGAAAGAGAGCACCCGCGAGCGCATGCGCCACCGAGATGAAAAGCGAAGGCGCGAGCTTCTTGGCCATGGATTGCTGTCCGTTCCTCAGCAGCTGCCTGCACAGTCACCCCGTTACCATTGTCAGCACATCCCACGGGCGCAGGGGGTGCGCCCTGGGCCTCGTAGTCAAAAAGTGCGCGCAATGCGGTGCCCGGCAATCCAATCACACACGAGGCGCCGCACCTTGGGCACCGAGTCTAGTGAAGCGAATAGCTGGCAAGCTTTCATCTGTATGAGCTTGAGCGTTATACCCAGCAACCAAGCCAATCGCCTGCCCGCGCAGGTGCGCTCCTTGTGGCACTGTTGAGGAAGCGCGCTGCCATTCCGCCCAAAGGACACGCCTGGGCCTTCACTGCTGTCAACTCGGTGGCCAATTCGTGGCGATGGGCCACGCATGCAAGTCGTGAGAGGGTACCCAGGGACGCGCAGCCTCGCCCGGTCTGAAGCAGTCAGGGCTATCCGGACCCGCGTCCCACTTGGCAGCGGTAGCAGGGCACGGATTTGACGCGTTTCACCTTGGCGACTGGCGGCCGTTCCATCGGACGGCGACGCCGGTCGCGTATGCGCGTCGGGTCCTGGGCTTGGCTCGCTTCCTCGGCGCACATGTGTAACCGCGCCCCCGGGTGCGCGCGGCCAGGGCCGGCCGACGGCAATTCTGGCTACCGCATCGCCGTCATGCTTTGCACGAAAAACGTGCCGAAATACTTTGCGGGCACCCAGATCCAATACCACACCCACCGAAAGATTGGAGACCATACCCCGCAAGAGGTTGGCCCCCTTTTCTCTTCGAGCAGCACTGACAGCGTTCCTGCCGCAGAAAAAACCGCGAAAACTGTTGCTGCGGAATTGTTCTACTTGAACGAACGATTTAGGCCTAGGTTTTTCCCGACTTGAAATTACTAGTCTAGTTGTCAAATCAAAGGCTCTACAAGTTAAGAAAGCTTAAGCTTGGGAATCACAACAAACCTTTGAAGATATTCTTATAAATATTGACTGCTTGATTATATATAGTAGATACCTCCTTCCATTTCTTCATCTTCTTGTCCGATGTGCTGTTCATTTTGTGACGGGTCATAGGGCCGCAATCTCGTTAAGGACGGCGAAGGTTCTGGTTCTCCATCACTACTAGAACAACGTCCCTCTACGGTTCTTAGAACTCTGCCGCCGCGCTTGTCCATGACAGCGATTTCTTGAATAGGGAAGTCGCCCACTCCCGAGATGTGAATCAAATTTTTCGTACAGATGCCCGCGCCACGCAAATAGCCGGACAGCTTCAAAGACATATTTTCTCCTACTACTTGGTTGTCCTGTGGTAGGAGTGTAGGTGTAGCACTAGCAGCTGAGGAGTTGATGATCTCAGCTTGCTCGACCATGAAATAGCCACGGTCTCTTCTAAAGGCCACGTCCTTTGGCTGCGTGTTGCTGATATGTCTCAGCATATTCACCATTTCAGAGTCTGCATCGAAGATGCGCTCCTCCGTTGAAAATTCGGATTCAAAAAATCGCTGGATCAATTTCGCCGTTGCTAATCGCTGCTTCTTGCTCATCGTGGTACCATCAGCGGTCGTCATTACATTATCCGAAGCTACTTGGGAAAAAGCAGGAGCTGCGACTTCATGAGAAAAAAGTTGACTCACCATCGTTTGATAGGAACTACTGGCTGTGTTAGAAGACGCGCTACTACTTGTACTGGAACTAGAGCCTCCTCCTGCCGCTGCCGCATTGCACGTGGCCTTGTCCAGACCCTGAATCGCACCAACCACTGTGGGAATGCCTTGACTCTTTAGGCAGGACAAAGTCTCATAGCCAATGTCGTCAAAGGGTCGGTTGTCAAGGGACCCGTTTGGCCCCATGCAAAGGACAACCACATCGGCAACTTTCGCGGCGTCCAGGACATGGAATTTGTCTCGGCTTGCCACATCCAACAGCGTAATGCGATTACTTTGGGTACCTGAAGAAGATTTCTGGTCAACTATACGGAGTGGCGGGGAAGCAGGGAAGTGAGTGGAGGTGTGGAGAAGTGATCAGAGATCGATGCGTTTTTTTCATCCTATAATATTATTGGAGTTGACGATGAAAAAAATGAGATCAACATGTTTTGCCTTAAGAATACCTTTTCACATTCCTTAAGTAGAATACCTTTCCCACTCGGTTGTGCCCATGGTGGCAAAGTAACAGTCACAGGACTGTAAGGCAGATGTTCTGTCGGTGTCGCATGTCCCAATTTTGCCAGGCACTGGGATTTCAGCAGGTACGGATTCGCTGAGTCATGGAGCGCGATGAAGGCCACCAACTTCGGTGGCGCGACAACCTTGTTTGCTCCTTTTGTTTTGTTCTTATTTCCACCTGATCCTGTTGCACTAGAGGCTGCGAGAGCTGCTTTCTTGGCAGCTTTTCCGGTAGTCGTAGCCAAAATCTGAGAAGTTGGTTGATTCGGTCCCGCGTTCTTCTTGCGGTTATGCGCCTTCTTCACCTTGTTCTGATTCGAACGGTGGCTGTGCTGCTTGCTTTTACCCATTTTTTCGTTCAGTTCTTAGTAAATGTACGTCTTAAAAGTGAAGGTGTCATCAGTGTGTAGTGCGTGAATATGAAGGAGGTGGAGGCAATATTAATGTGGGTTCACTCCTTGTAGGAACATCGAGGCAACTCCACTCTTTTTAGCTAGACATATGACATCTAGTACGGCCAAGTTACTATTCATTACTCCTCAAATACGCTGGCGACTTTACGGTTGTAAAGGGAGAAGCAGGTGAGTGAATTTTTGCATTACAACAAGAAGATTTCCTCCAACGTCCTCCATATGATCGATGGATCTTCATCTTTGTAGATCAATCTTCTTGCCGCGATCGCGTGCCAGGTGGATCCACATGCTTGCTGCCTTGTTCGAGAGCAATAATTTGATTCATCCACTCATTCGAACCACGTAGAAGCTACGAGTAACTGGCGCAATATCAAGTCAGGGATCTTCAGTTAGAGACAGGACCACGCTGTCCTTGGCGCAATATCAAGTCAGGGATCTTCAGTTAGAGACAGGCCAGATTGAAAAGGACCATGAAAACTTGTTTGATTTCCTGATCCATTTCCTGATCCACAACGCTTTTTTTTAATAATGCGCGATGAATATGCGATACTGGCGTAACAAGGTTCTTTTTGACGACCACTATTTTCGCGAATAGATATCTTGAGTTTCTACGTTTTTGCGAAAATAGCTAATAAATGAATCTGAACTACAAGCTTCTTGTTTCAAGACGAATTACAAAAAGAGTAGCTGTATTCTCCACGGAAGAGTTTAAGGCCGGCAGTCTGCAGATTAATATTGTTGACTCGCCGCTTTTACAGAACAGCAACGCGAGCATCGGCATCCACCTCCTACAATCGTTAATATGCTCCAATTTGTTCTGCCTCTACCACCTCATTAATTTTTCGTCTCTTTACATTGATTCGTTCTTTTACTTGGCTGATCCCCTCGCTTCTTGCTCCTTCTTCATCTTAGTCCTGGTCTTCTTTCTTGCCGCTCAGATCCTCTGCTGTGGGAGGCGCAGCCACACATGGTGATAGATTAGTCACGCCGACTGGACTAGGAGTATAACACAGGTCGACCATTCTTGCAATCAGGAATGTCCTCTAGAAGGAGACGCGCGCTACGATTGCCGTGCGCAGAAGCCGCGCATAGTGCTCATCCAGCCAGCTCTTACCAAGATATTCGGCCATACACTCCCTGCCCGCGAAAGAATTCTCTACGACCACTGCGTCTAGCAAAAAGTGTCCGGCTTCTTTTTTACCAGCGAAATTTTCATCCGTCGCATTGAGATCACGCAGTAAATCTGCTATCGAAACTGCCTGAACAGTGGATCCGCACTGTGATAGACTATGAAAAGCAGTACAGACGACGAAAACTTCGATGATGCAGCCCAATAAGAATCCTCAGATTAACGAGATTCTACTAAGATGGTTTGTTTCTCCATGACACGTGGTCTTTTCAGAACCACAGCCAAGATAGAGTTTCATCAGTGGAAAACTACATTGGGCTGATCACACTGCAACACTGCAGTACAATCAAATCAGGTTTTGCATCCACCTCTTCGAGTTATTTTATTGCGCGATCTGTCTCTAGTGATGCTGAAACGCCGACACTGACCTCTCATGTACTTACTTTTAGTTTGAATCAATCTGCTCAGCAGCCCTGCAGAAATCGCCAGGAAACAATGAAGGAAGGAAGTCGATGCATTCCCGAGCAAGCGAAAGAGGAGAGCTGGTGCTTTCCCGAAGAAGGAACTAGAGTGAGCGATGCCCTAAGAACTAGAGTGAGCGATGCCCTCATTATAATAGGGTCTGCTGCATTCTGCAACGCCACAACAAGAGCACGTGCCTTTATTAGTGGCAGACCATATCGAACCAGCTTTTACTCAGCATGCTGATGCCCTAACCCGTCGACCATGAACGAAAGTCTCTGAACTCTGCGCGCATGCATTGGCTCTGCGCGCATGCATTGGCTCTGCGCGCATGCATTGGCTCTGCGCGCATGCATTGGCTCTGCGCGCATGCATTGGCTCTGCGCGCATGCATTGGCTCTGCGCACATGCATTGGCTCTGCGCACATGCATTGGCTCTGCGCGCATGCATTGGCTCTGCGCACATGCATTGGCTCTGCGCGCATGGGCCTTCTCACACTCAGAGGCGCCTCCTAACAGCCTAAGGCTATTCCATTTTCTTAACATCCAAGAACATAACACTACACACGCGAGTTCCTTGTATCCGCGGTCTTGAGATGCAGGCTTTATATCGGTCCCTGGCCCTGCACAGCTACACGTACTAGTAGTCGCCGGGGGCATTTCTCGAGAAATCCCTAGGCTTCCTTGGTATCTCGGCAAACGCGATGCTTCTTTTTCCGAGTCTCTGTCGCTCTTCGGGATTCATTCTTCACTACCCCTTGATGAGCGTGTGCTGGGAAGACGCCTCCGCCAACAGGAACCCCAGCGAGCGCGCGCCCGCTTCCCCATTCTTAATGATGTTCGATCGCTTCGCTTCGCCTCACCGAGTCGCAGCACTTTCCCCAGTGCTAGTTCGTCGGTCGCTTCCACCAATGACAGGAGAAGTGTACGGCCACATGAGTCAAGTTGAGGATCTACATATTTATCAAGACCATCGCGAATCACATCAGAGTGAGCTGGGTTTACGGATTGGAATCAGAGGCTCGCGCCTCATGAGACCATCGTGAGAAACGTATCTTCTCATCACTGTGATAAAAGGCATTGGTGACCTTGAAAAGCAAAAGCTGCATCAAATCTATCAACAGAGTCTTGACAAGAACGCCACCGTGAAGTGGTTTCACCTCTGAATGAAACGCGTCTCTATTTCTACTCATTCGGTCAGAAATCTCTGGGACTCAAAGATGGGGACTCAAAGATGGGGCACCCCTGGCAGGGTGAGAACGGGGCAGGCGAAGCAGGTCTTGCGGGGATAGGAGAAGAGAGCTCTGAAAAAGACCACTGCGCGTCTCCTTTCCCTCACGACGGAATCGTTCCCGAGTGCAGAGGAGTCTAGTTGAAGAGTGTTGCATCGGCCCCGTCGCCGTTGTCCGCTCCATTGCTTGGCTGGAAATAGAGCACACTGGCACTTGGCACTCGCTATAACTCTTTGAATACAACTTCACAAACCGTGTCAGACCCTACTGTTGAATTTTTCCCAACCAGTGTGACAGTGCACAGTCTTGGAGGAGTTGAAACTTTATCATCACTTTGGGTTTGCTTCTCGTCACATGCAGCAGGCGTGGATCAAAAGGAGCTAACGACCGAAGACTTATTGTCATAGGATTCTGCAATCCCAAAACTTGTGGTATTGGCTCCTTCATGACATACAGGTGAGTCCAGTTTGAACCCACAGCGGTGCTCCTTGATTCTTCTTCGCTTGCAGTGCAGGTGATACTGTTTCCCTGAGGTTTCAAGTGCAGGCACGAGTTGCTGCGTTGTGTCCAGGTATGATCTCAGTATCCCAACTTGCTAAGTAGAATATCCGCACTTCCTAAATTTCTGAGCCCCAGTAAATGATATTCAATGGTCAAGATCCGTGCCAATCGTAATCATAATCTTCGCACAGCGAGACGGGCCCCATGTACAACACAAGCGATGCGTCGATTCGGAAGCTGATGCACAGGTGGAGATCCCCACATCGACTTCAGGTGATGATCAGCCTCCACTCTGGCCGGTTGATCTCGTTGCTCTCATTCGCAGAGGACGGCGGTTGAGCCACGTAGCCACTCGCAACATCGCCCCAAATTCAGACACGAGAGAGACTGCCGGCATTTGTCATGGTGTTCAGGTAGCCACTTCCATCTAGATTATGTCCAACTTTTAGATCATTAATGCAGTAAGGCGACTACCTTCATTCATCACATCAGAGTGAGCTGGGTTTACGGATTGGAATCAAAGGCTCGCGCCTCATGAGACCATCGTGAGAAACGTATCTTCTCATCACTGTCATGAATGGCGGTAGCAATATTCGTGATCGACGAAATGGAAATCTCACCTGTATTTGGAGAAAGTAAAGTGTCAAGTTTCGTTCTAAGCAAACGAGGTTAGGGCTGCAGATCAGTAGTCGAAGGGATTCTGATAGACAAAAAAGAGATCGGAGCCCTCGCTGAGTAGACGATAGGCTAAAGACGCAAGAAAATTTAGAAAGCAGGTGCGTGGGACGGGGACCTAAGGGGCCACTATTCAATGGCTCTCACGCTGAAATCGCTCCGCAAGTTCCCTCCAAGTCTTCGCTCTCTCTGCTTCGATATATGCGAACCTAAATCAGCCTCATTTCACATCGATCAAAATCAACCTCACGCGAGCGGAACCGACCGAACGTTCGAAGATGAGTGGCAATGAAAAAGGACAGAGACAGGCGGTCGGGTCGGGCCACAAAGTTGATGGACAAGGGAATCTATGATGAACTGATTTGATGGCAAAGAGAATAATGATGGACCGACAATTCACGAACGGCTCAGGAGGACCTCCAGTACTCAGGGGAACACGCGTTTGATCTTCGTAGGACAAGAGTGCCTGGCCTCGCTCGGCCATGTGACCCGCGACCTTCCCAGCTGAAGGTCAGAATTTGTTTTCTCCTGTCGTCTTCCCGTGCCGAAAATCGTTCAGAAGCCGTTGTTGTATAGTAGTAGCATTGTTTGTGTTCTCCTCTCACTGTTAATCTTCTTTTTCCACTACCAGGGATAGATAGGTCCCGAACGACCAATCAACCCCGTTTCGTCCGCTTCGTCAGCAGTTGCAGTAGTTGCAGCACGAAAGTACTCCTCCTCTTTCGTGATAGAACCTGGACTTCTTCCCTACAACTTCATTTCTCCATGGCGACATCAAGCAGAAGAAGTTCTTATGCGGCCTTCTTTGCAGCCTTTCCCTTCTTCTTCTTGGCGAGCAGAGCAGAGCGCTTCTCCTTCTGCGCAACGTGGTAGTCGTGGAGACGGTGGATGTACTCCTTCTTCAAGTCACGGTTTTCGATGACCTTCTTGACCATGGCCTTGCGGACGCGACGCTTGCGCTGCAGACGGGAAGCAGTGACCAAGCGCTGGATCTTGGGAGCCTTGGTGTTCTTCTTCTCCTCAGAGACCTTGCGGCGGATCACGAACTTGCGCACGTCATCAGCCTTCTCGAGACCGAACCTGCGGAGAAAATTGGGTGATCAATTTGAAGAAGGTAACGTTTTAGTAATTTAGCGGTTTCATGCCTCTTTGATACGGAAGAATGCTGACAGTACGTATACATTTCCGCTTGAGTAGGCGAGGATAAAAGTGCTTGATTTAGAGAAACAAACCTTTTCAGACCCTACTGTTGAATTTTTCCCAACCAGTGTGACAGTGCACAGTCTTGGAGGAGTAAAAACTTTATCATCATTCTAGGTTTCTTTCTGGTCAGATAGAACAAGAGTACATTGAGAGTTTTTAAAGGCCTTCTAAAGAATCTGGATATTATGCAAATGAAGCTAGTACAATTTGCGGATCTTGGAGGCACGCTTCGGACCGAGGCGCTTAGTGGCGACGGCGTTGGTGAGTCCCTCGATATCGGAGTCTCCCTTCTTGACGATGACCAAGTTGAGCATGGCCAAGTCGTGACCGACGATGCAGCCACGGACGGACTTGCGCTTACGCATACCACCACGGCGCTCACGGTAGCAAGACATGCCATCCTTGAAGAGGAGACGCACGCGACCGTTCTTCAAGACTCCCTGCTTCATCGGGAAGCCCTGCTTGTCGTTACCTGTGTTGTGTGGGGTTTTAGATTTTAGTGAAGGAAAGCCTAGTAAATGGATTTGAATTTAGGGTAAACGCGGGTCGTCTAGCAACAAAACCTAAACCCAAGAATCGTCCAGCGTTTTCTAAATCCCAACATTGAAATCTTCCTTGGATCTAGTATCACGGATGAGTCACACACAAACTCTGTCTGTGAGTGCCTCCACTACTCTTCACGATGTATCAGTCTATATATGCTAATATGAAAATGAATACCTCCCGAAATCTTGACGACGTATCCCTTCCATTCGTCACCGAGGGAGTCGGCCGGGAGCTCAGCTCCCATACGCTTCTCCCAAAAGGGCATCATTTTGTGCTCGTCATCGATCTCGAAGACCTTCTGGAGGCCACTCTCCGGGTTGGCGACGTTGATTTTCGGCATCTTGACGTTTTAGATCTTGAACCTCCACTATCTCAAAAAGAAGTGTTGTTCTCGTTTCCCTGGTGGAGTTTGTGAAAGCGAAAGATTAAGATTTTGATATGCGAATGGAGCTACCTCACTTAGAAGTGAATGAGGAAATTATACGATGTTCGTTGACAAGAGCGTTGAGTGGTAGGTTAAAGAATGAAGAGCGGTAAACGGCAAGATCGCCTTCTATTCTCCTAGACAGACCAAAGCGATCCAGTTCTTTGAGGGTAGACCTTGTGCGGAGATCATGGATTACAGGATTACTTTCTTTTTCCAGTGATCTTATTCAGTGGGGTTTATCGTCTTTAGATCTTGTGTAAGACCCAACGCTCCGCGCGATTAAGCATCCAAAGTGCGGATCTTCCTAG
Organism: Amoebophrya sp. A25; assembly: GCA_905178165.1. Lineage (NCBI taxonomy): Eukaryota > Dinophyceae > Syndiniales > Amoebophryaceae > Amoebophrya > Amoebophrya sp. A25. The sequence goes on along the minus strand of CAJINU010000019.1, from coordinate 1,287,056 downwards.
CTTTTCGGATCGTGGAAACACAGGAAGATCTTGTTGTCCCAAAATCAGCTTGCTTCGAAACGAACTTACAGATTCCCACATCTATCGATGATTTCTAAATCTAAGTGATCACGGTCTTTTTCATCGCGAGTCTGCACTGTGATCTTCGTTTCTCATCCAGAAACCTCGATCTTGTTTTCTAAAACGAACAAAAGCAGCGCCTACGTTCCAAATTATATGAGTGAATAATAGTGATCTTGACTGTATGTATCGTCGACAAAAAAGGGTCAACTGTATAGAGTTGCCAAAAGATCCCTCTCTAAAACGAATTTCTTTAGGTCCAATGATAGACTGCGGGCCCACAAGATTTAGGAACCACAGGACAAGAATGAACCACAAGCTTAGTAGAACGCCTCACTGGAGGTGTAGGAAAGATAGGAGATAAGAGTGAACCACAGATCGAGATGATCACGGAAGTCTTCAGTACCGTGATAACCGACATCTTTATAAGCTTTAGGCACAAAACTCTCGGCGTTCGCGTTGCTCGAGGAAATATAAGACCAATGATAGACTGCCGATCCACGGGACAAAGAACGACAGGACAAGAATGATCTCTTTGCTTTTGCACCCTTGTTTAGCGAAGTAGCTTATAGCAAAAGCAACCCCGCTGATTGAGAATGCTATTTCTTATCTTTTGATCGGTTTCAAAAATTTTAGATCTTTCGACAAAAACATTTCTCGTCGACCTGTGACCTTAGCCTATCTTTAGATCTTTTTTTGCCACAGGAACATCCTTCAACAAATTTCTGAACACGATCTGAGCTGAGCTGTGACTCCTATTTTCACAATGGAAGGGCGACCAAGTACGGATGAGATTGGGAATGGGGTGGAAGGGGATAGAGTGTGGTGTTGGGAAAATAAAAAATCCAAATTTCATGTTTGCTGATCCATGCTTTTGCGTTCCGTTTTCAAGTTCTTACTGATGGCCATGTGTGAGCGATTGCATGCTAATGAAAGTTTTTTGTCAGCGTCCGGCGGGCTTTTCTGCGCCAAAAACCCGAGCGACCGCCCACTTGCTCCAAGAACAGGGCCCCTGGCGTTTCACTCCGCGACGCTCATCAATTGTCATGTCTGTAGCTGGTGTCTGCAGATCTGCAAGCTTCAATTGCTCACCCGCGGGCGCGGACCACTGACTATTTGAGGCTTCATCCAAGGCACGCGATGCCGCTGCAATATCCGTGTAGTTTTCAATTCATTCATTTACCTAGCACGAGGTTAAATAGGATAAACCGAAAGGCCAGAGTCGACTCGGATTTTGACAGGAATAATTGTCATTCTGAGTCGAAAATCCTAGCTGATTGAAGCCCTTAATCTACTTAGCTCATTGCCGCCGGCATTTTGATTTCTCCCACTTTTAGCATCTCCATCTCTGTGTCCAAAAGCTGGAAGGTCTCCTAGTATTTGCATCTCAAGTGTCTCTTAGTCTTTGCATTTCGACGCTTTCCTCTGCTTTTGGTCGACCGCCATGCGCCTCTCGAGTGTTACCCTGCATTAATGTGCCACAATGTTGCCCGCTTCTGCTCCGTCTCGACCTTTCAACCCTTCACATAAGAAATTGAGCGTAGTTCTCGTTAGCCTACGACATCACCCTCTCTCTGCGACATCAGCCTCATATCATATTCCCCGTCTCTAATTTTGGGGCCCGTAGAGCTCTCGGTCTCGGTCTATGCCGCGCCCAAGTCCACCTTTGTCGCTCTATTAGTTTTTCCTCCAAGATTCACCTGCAGATCGGCGTCTCCACGCTGGAACTACATTTAGGTACCTTGAACACGACAACGACGTCACTGTCTCTTTGCTGAGCGCTTGTTCTAACGCTTGTTCTACTTGTCACTTTTAATCGGTCGGATTTATTAGCCATTCTGATATCCGACAACTTGTGTTATGAGTAGGTCTGTCCAATTATGATCTGTCCAGACTCCTGAAGAAGTTTTCAAGTTCTGCTATTCAAATGCGGCTCAAGTTGTACAGTGGCTTCAAACATTTTGGACATCACAGTAGGAGCCTCGAGAGCGCACAAACGCTCTCAACTCAGTCACGTAGTACCTGGAGGAAAAGCTTCCGCGAACCACGTAGCAGCTCCGAGTAACTGCGTAGTTCCGTTGTGACCCGAAAAGAGACTGCATAGTCTACATGACAAAAGAACAAAAATATACAACGCCAGCTAGTATGAAACGATTAGACCTCTGCTATTCTAGTAGTCTGATTACTTGACTGTTCCCTTAAAATGAATATCCGATGTTGATACACAAAGATTCGGACGCAGAGTGAGGGCTTTTATTGTCACAGATTTACACGGCATAGCGCCTCACAGTGATACAGCGGTCCTGGGAAAATGACAATCATAGAAGATCATTACGACGAAGTGAAGACAAAAACAAGGCTCTTAACTTCTAAACGACTTTGGGCGTCCTTGAAATGAAGAATCTACGATATTCGACCTACCACTGAATGTTTCTAGACCGTCCACAGTTTGACCTGTATCCTCGAACTAACCATATTAAAGTTTCATGTCATTCTTAGCTTCAACTTTTGTTAACGGGACGAAACGGGAGGATGACAACAAGACAAACGTGATCCAAGATGAACCAGGGTAACTAATCTAAAGAGAGGTCGACAGCTTAAGGTTAGCGACCTCAAGAACCCGTAAGAACTTCTAAGGAAACCAGGAAATAATTGGAAGATGAACAAGAACTTCTGAAATCGCACACTTAGATACAAGAACAACAAACTATTATAAACGCATTTGCGTGCACAGCACAGGCTGAAATTAAAAAATAAGAACTACTCGTACTACCTCTTGTCCTTTGCTTACTTATATAGATGATGTTTACTAGGTTGTTTGCGATAATATCGTAGAAGTTTAATACCACGAGAACCAAAATTCTACAAGCGGGCAGACTGCGGCATTTCTCGCATTGCCTGTCGCACACCCAGGTCGGCCATGATCTCTTCCGAACCACCCAAAATAGAGCTAAACTTGAACGTTTTCTGCAACTTCTCCACTCCCGCACCCATACCACCTCTCGTAATACCGCGCCCGCCAAAAATCTGTACCGCCTCGTCACTCATCATCGTCAATAACCGAGTGGTGTTGAACCTGGTGCAGGCATACTCAAGCTTCGACGAGTATCTATCGTACCCTCAATAAACAGCTCAGTCATCATATGTGTACTAGCCTTAATCAAACATCTGATTTGGTGAGCGTTGATCGAGTACTTGGGAGAGTAGAATGAAACTTAATCGAGACTTGTGTTGATCCTTCTCAGATTCAGAATGAAGAAATTGGTTCAGATACCCAGTTCGGATAAGATCTGGTGTAGGATGAATTATCTACTTAATAGGATGAAAAAGTTTATGTTGGCTCCTCGAGAGAAGAAAAAACTACGAAGACAGCTGTAGTTCAAAACAACTTACCTCGAGAAGAAAAACCTACGAAGACGGTTGTAGTTCAAAAATGATCGACTTAAGTACTTCAACAATGCGATCGGTCCTGCTAGCTTCATTGCTTGCGTGAAATAGTCCATTTCTTTCATCTGGTGTGTAAGCGATTCGATGTGCGCCCCTTGACTTTCTACTGCTACCATCAGTTTCGCGAGCTTTTGTCGGATCACTGGTTCCTTGATCAGCTTCTTGCCGAACACTTCTCGTTGCGAAGACCAGAGTTGGCAATCCTTCACGCATTCGCGCATGCAGCCGGTCATAGCAGCGCAAATCCACCATCTCTCATGGTTGAAGTTGGCCATGATCACTTTGAAGCCACCGCCTTCCTTGTCGAGGAGGCATTCCACTGGGACCTTCTTTAGACGAGGGTGTGTGTGGTCAAGGGCTAGCTCAAAATGGAGGTTCATTTGACATCTATTGCGGACAGATAATGAAGATATCCTGTGAGTCATATCTTCTAGGAAGGGGGTGAGCAACTTCTGAAATAGTTTTTGTTATAATACAATCTCAACTCTAACGAGTTACAACTCTGACAAGCCTTAACTTGAAATCGTCGAACATGACCAACGCCGTGCCCGCTGCTGGGGAATAGGAAGTCGGGATCGGCTTTGTAGTGACAGTGCCGCCAGCACCTTCACGGGGCACGCAGATCATCGAGATTCCCTTCATGCCCTTGCCTCCAGTTCTAACTGCCGTGACGAAGTAGTCAGCGAACATGCCGTTCGTAATCCACTTCTTCACGCCATTGAGGATGTAATACTTACCGCACTCAGACTTCTTCGCAGTCGTCTCAATATTGGCGACGTCGGAACCTGTAGGTGCGGTGTGTAGGTGCGGTCGTGTGGGTCAAGAAAAGGTAGATCTAGGTCGATCGCGATGTTTGTCGTGAAGTAGGTACTAGTTCATGAAATATCTTGATGTAGTTTTAGCATGAGATGACTAGATATGTGAAGAAACTCTTGCTCCACCAGGTGGTTCTCATGATCGATCCTGCAAAATGTATCAAAAAGAGTACCAGCAATCGGCTCACTGATTGCCAAGCAGATTCTCTTGTTTCCCAGAAGCACCTCTGGAACCACTTGCTTCTGCAACTCTTTCTTCGCAAAGTACAGCACTGGCGGTAAACCGATGCAGAAGCCCGCTCCAAGCCCATCCACGTACCCTGGCGACACCTTATACAGTCGCCCAATGGCTTCGTGCGCCAACATCTCATGAAAGTAATCGAAATCATCGGGACTGACGCCGCCAGGAAGTTTGATGCCCAATTTCTTGACGACCTGGTTTATTGAGGAATTTTCTATGACTGAGATACTCCACGATTTGCCAATGATCCTACACATGATGGCTAGTAATATGACGCTAACAGTTGCAGACGATGAGGAAAACCCAAGCGCGGTAGAGAAGAATCCGTCAGCGAATTGGTATCTCGATCTTCAAATATTCAAAAATAAACCAAAAACTTAATACCAGTCTATTCACAAAACCATCTACTTAAGTAAACGAAAATCTATCGTAATACTGGCATGCAAGCGGGGCCAATGCGTGCAGCTAGTAGACCAGCCTGACCCATCTTTTGGTAGATCTCTTTTGTGGGATATTCTCCACTCACTTCCGCCTCCGCTGTATCCGGGAGCAAGTCTTCGTTGATGAAGGCTCGAATGCCCTTGCAAAAAGCTTCGTGGCTGTCGTTCATGTAGGGACTCTTGGCCCAGCCGTCCCGCAAAAACATTGGTTCGGAGTAAGGCACTTGCGATACCAAAGGCTCTTCATCGGGAATCACTTCCTGTAGTGAGAGGGTGAAGCATTATTTGATACTATTGGGAATGTGAGCCATGTCATGTCATGTGTGTATCCCTCTCGCGGTTTAACAGAACCACCTAAGGGTGAAGCATGACTTGATAATATTGGGAAAGTATCACTTATACTGTCATGAAAAGGTGCCTCAGGCGTGATTTGATTTGTCAACATCATAAGTACTCATGTTGAGAATTTGCACTGCGACTGCTGCCGACAGGTGCATAGCGATAATGGCAGACTGCCGTTATCATTTTCACTGTCAGGATTCCGAGAGCGAGCCAGAGTGAGACCATCACCAAGAACAACAAGTTACTCAAACTTAGTTTTGTTGGAAGGGCTACACGCTAGAGGTAAGTCACTCAAACTTAGTTCAAGATAGAAATACGTCTCAAAATAGCAATACGTCTTCTGATTTCCCTTCCGCTTCCTTTAGTGTACCAATTCTTAAGCGCTTGTATTTCGCCAGTATGGTCTTGTTGTGCAACGCATAAAACTGCTTCGTGGCATCCGTACCCGCAACCGCTGTAAGAACAGCCTTCCCGCCAGGATGCAGCTTCACGAATTTGGTCAGGTCGTAGACGAAGCCGTTCACCGCGATCCACAAGTCATCCGCTCGGTTGTGAGCACTCACTTCCTGCAGGGTAAAAACCTTAGCCGCGGCGGTTTTTGCCGAGGAGGAAGATTCAGAGGTGGAGCTTGCCATTTCGTTCTATCCTTATAAGTCTTTTGGTTTTGTGTGCAGCTTAGAATAATGAGTAAACTCCCGGAAAGCAGATATGTTGATTCCCGGAAAGAACAATTACTTCGCAGGACAAGAACTCCTATAAGAACAACTGTTGTTTTTTTTTGAGTTTGACTATAACTTTGTAACAAATTTGAATGTCTTCCTCAGACGAAGACAAGATGAGGAAGCCGCCAATTACATGGTACTATGAGGTACTAAAACTGGAGTTATACCTCTGGAAAATTATAGGAGAAAATACAACTCAAGATCGTCGTTGCTCTAATGAGAGACTCCACTACCTACAAGAAACTACTTACGGCTAGAAAAAGTTAACTAAAACCATGAAGATAAAAAGACTTGATGATGCTCTCAACAAGAATAGATGGGGTGAAAGGAGTAGGTTTCCAGCACTCCTGTGTCTGCAAGTACGAGTGGACGACCATGACTACATCAAGGCGACAGATGAAAAACAAGGACTCTCTCAAGTCCAAGAATGGCTAGGGCAAGACAGATTCGTAGTAGTAGTAGGAGTAGTAGTAGGGTACCCAATCGTGGGGTATGGTTCTATTCAAAAGTGTTGAGAAACCGATTTTCGTTTCGTTCATAAATGGCAAAATGCAAAGCTACAACTCTTCACAAATGAATAGTCTCACCTCGTAGTGGTCTCTCCTGCTTACAAGTCAGACAGGCATCAACAGAAACACTCACAAGAATGGATAAAGAACAACGCAGGAAACCACCTTCACTCGATAATAATCATCGTTGCGTCTCATGTAGTCTTCCTAAGCTACCGGCAAGACTCTTCACACAATCAAAATCATTGTAAGTCAGACAACATTGTCATCAACTTTCGAAGAACCTCGTTTTTATGTTGTAGCTCAGCACAAAAAAACTACTTATCTTCATACAAAAGGATTCATCAAAATTCTCTAACCGCGGTTAGTTTCTCCACATCTTCAGCAAGCACCACGCAGGCCTTATTTACAAAACCTTCTCCAAAAAAAATTTCTTCAAGCCTGCCACGAAAAGCAAAAATATCCGTCAAACTACGACTGTACAGAGTAATCATCTAGGGGTGCGCGCCAAATCATGATCTTCGAAGTATTCATCTTGTAACTCTCATTCAAATGCCGCTTGTAACTCTACGCCGAGTGACTTTCCGTAATCTTTTTTTCTAATTCCAATCTGAGCATTGTATTACGTAATTCCTATAACATTCTCTTTCTAATTCCAATAACATTCACTTTCTAGCAAAGCTCAGCATTCAATGGCCACTGACTCTGAACGGAAGAAACCCCCTTCAAAGCTCTCCCCTTTGGTCACTGATGCTGAAAGAAAAGGACCCTTTATTACCCCTCTACTTGTTCTCCCTCTCCTGTTTTCCCCCTTTGTTTCTCTCAAGGGAAGATCGCCTCTTCGATCTCAGTGACTCCAATCGCAATGGTGGCCACCTCTTCGATCTCAGTCACTCCAATCTCAATGGTGACTATTGAAAGTTGAGCCTTAATTCTAATTGCAAACGTTCTGAACCAATCCTTCGGTAATCCGCTGTACTCTCTTTTCGAATTCAGCATTATTCTTAGAGCTACCGCCTTCGCACCCCTGAGAGTATCCTTTTCCTTGTCTTCTTTTTCAAGTAGAAAAAGAGGCAAGGATGCTGCTGAGGAAGGGGATCGGGATGCTCAAGCGGTAGCCTTAATATTCTGCTCAAATTCCCGTCTGTAATCCTCACTGGTCTTCTTTCCTCCAGGTAGATTCGTCACTCGCTCTTTCCATTTTTGCGGATGCATTAGCATTCCTCAGGGAGGGGTGACTGCGTATCCTCGAGTCAAACAAAATTTTGAGTTTCTTAGCTACAATATTAAACCACAGGAGTTGCTTATTATCAAGTAGTGTAGAAGTAACATAATCCTCACTGGTCTTCTTTCCTCCAGTCAAACAAAATTTTGAGTTTCTTAGCTACAATAACTGTAAAGTCTAAGTTCATTTTGTGTTTCACAGGTAGAGGACAGGAACACGATTACGAGGTGCTCAGACAATGACAAGTAGTGTCGATATGTCTAACAGAATCTGCTGACTTGATGGTAGCCTTAATATGACACTAATGTTGCCGCCCGCACTGGCAGAATATCCGCCACGAGGCGAAGAGGACGCAGTTGTTGACGATGAGGGCATCGGATTCTTCATTTGTATTCCTGCGATAGCACTGTTACTGAAAAGCGGGTCGTGTAGAAGTGGTTGTCCGTGTACTCCTGCTACTTTTAAAGCTCAGCATTCATTGGTCGCTGACTCTGAACGGAAGAGACATCCTCCAAGGCTCTCCCTTTTCCCTTCATTTTCAGTGACCCTCTTCGATTTCAGTGACCAACCTCTATGACCAATGAAAGTTGAGCCTTAATACTTGTTGTCGTCTATAAAAATTGTTGTTGCTTTGAAGGTGTCGTTGATCCACTGCCCGTCTGGCACCAGAAGACGATGAAGATGCACTCGACGTCCACCTCGGCTGAACAGCAGCAGCTGAAACAGACAAAGGATCGGTGCATGCCTTGCTCATTTGAGTAGACGTCTTGCTTGTTTGCGACGACAGTAGACCACCAGCTCCGGCGGAAGAGTGTATTTCGTAGTACTCGCACTGATCATGTACATGTGGATGCTGCTGTTGAGGAGCAAGTTGCTTTTGAGGAACAAGGCCATGGCTGTTCGTCGGAACAGGGAGTCCACCTTGAGGACCATGACTGTTCGTCGGAACAGGGAGTCCATAGGGACCATGACTGTTCGTCGGAACAGGGAGTCCACCGTAAGGACCCTGATTGTCGAACGTCGGAGGAGGAGGTCCACCCGTTGTTAACAGTTGGAGGTCCACTGGTTGAAGAGTGCCAGTTGGAGGTCCACCCGTTGATGTTGAGGTTGGTAAAGGCGGTCTTCCTTCGAGAACGACCGGAGGCCCCCTTCCTTCGATCACCTCGGTCGTGCTGCTAGAAGAGGGAGCCGACGTACTTGACGTCGATGCGTAGCTGTTATACAAATCTGCAGCTGCTCCAACGATCACCTTTCGCACTTCAGTACTTTCTTCTCGAAGCTGTCTTACTTTCTTCTGCAATGAGTGATTAGATTCATCCTCGCATCTTCCTTGAGCGACATATCCTTGGGTGCTTCTGTAGTTGTAGTTCAAGTAGAAATAGAAGTCCTCTCCTATAGGTCAAGTAATCAGAAAAAGAAGGCTTCTTCTATACGTCAAGTGGAAAAAGAAGCACGTCCAAGGATAATGCCGCTAAAACTTGATCCAGGCTCGTGTTGATTTTCCTCCTTTTCGGTTACTTAGCTTAAGAACAGCACTGTCTCAGATCACCGTGGTTATATCTTAGATCTTAAGAACAGCACGGTTACTATCTTAGATCAAGGATAATATGGTGCTAAGCATGCTTGAGGAGTAGTACTAGCCTTAACTTCAATTTTTTTCTCGTAGACTCTGCGCAATTCGTACCGTTCCTTTTCCCATTTCGTTTGCGCTACTAGGAGGGCACTTTTTTGCTCCCGATCATTAGCATTCTTCACATCTTCCACACTCGCTAGTCTTGTTTCCAGCTCAGACCTGATTTTCTCTCGGTCTTTCTCCACTACAGCAAGGCTCTTTTCACGCTCGTTCAGTAGTTCCGTTAGACGCGCGTTTTCCGCTTTTTCGTGGTCAAGTTTGGCACCTGTATCCGCTTGCAACCTGGTCATTTCACTGGAGAGTTTTTCCGCGCAAGAGTTAGCGCCAATATTCACTATCTCTGGTTGAGTGCCTTGCCCTCTTTCGCTTTGGTTTCCCCTTGAATAGTCCACACGGGACTCCACTAAGCATAGGACTCCACCAAGCATAGGACTCCACTAAGCATAGGACTCCACTAAGCATAGGACTCCACCAAGCATAGTCCACTAAAGTATTGTTGCTCGGGATAAACCTAATTTAGTCGAGGTGAAAACTAACCGGTTGTCTTACTTAGTGCTTTAAAGTAGCCTTAAAAGATGCATATTCCGCGTTTTTCTCAGACATCAACTTCTGTAGTCTTTGGACCTCACTTTGCAGCAAGTCGCACTCCCGTTCGTGGTGTCGCTGCAGTTCATGGATCCGGTGCTCTCCCTGTTCGCGCTCAACGGAGAGCTTCAACAAGGAATCGTCTAAGCTGCGTCTAGCCACTTCCTCAAGTCGGTCCTTGTGCTCTTTCTCGGCTTCGCGGCTCAAAGCTCGCTCGGCTGCGAAAGATTCGCATCGTCCTTTCCACTCTAGCAATTCTTCACGCCAATTTTCCTTGTCCTGTGCGTGCTTTTCTTCGACCTGCTTTCGCTGCTCCACCATACGATGTATCTCTTTTTGAAGATGCTCCCTCTCAAGCTCGAGCTCTTTCTTCTCTAAGGCAGCACGGGTCGTCAAAGCATCCATTAGACGAAAGCTTCAAGATGCCTATAAAAATTTTGCAGATGAACTATTTACGGGAAAAAGCCGTAACTGAAGCTCGCTCTGTACCGCTTTGATCTGCTCATCCTTCTCTTCGGCTTTGACAGCTAGTGCATTGTCCTTGTGGGCCAAGTCAGTTTTTGCTTTGTCCTCAAACTCCTGCCGTATGTCGTTTCACCTTAGAAGAACTCCTCCTGTCATGTGTGCATCTCAAATTCTCGTCACTCTTTGCGTATACAGCAAGACGAAACAGTTCCTGAAAAGATGTAGGTGTCAATTTTTTTTGACTTAGATCTCAAGCAGAGGAGGCCAGATGTCATGTCCCGTGTTGAAGATGAACTGTCAAAGGAGCCGTATCACATAGAGCATTCTAGTAAATACTAAGTAGCTTCTAAGTAAGTGACTGAAGGCCAGAACAAGTAGTAGAACAAAAACTATTCAACAGCAGCAGCAGCAGCACGATGATAAAAGTACTAAGAGACCCTTCTGCTCAAATCTATATCTCTCTATCTCTCTCAGGCGACGGCGTGGGTGAAAAAGTCAAGTCTTAACTTCATCTGTTCCATGTCTCCAGCTGCCTTTTCTTCAACCATAGCCGTCCTCTGTCGCTCCATAGCAAGTTGCTGTTCTAGAATCGATATGCGAGATCGCGTACGGACCTTGGGTTCTAAGGCTAGGTTGTGGCATGGCATGGCATGAGTCTCACATAGTCTTACATGTACTACTATCTGGGAGACTAAACAATATCAAGTCCTGCACATGTGAAAATATGTAGTAAAAGTCAGTTAGGTCAGTTAGGTTTCGAGGACCAACAAAAATACTAGTGTTTCCTCAGTCTGCTCCAACCGGTGACACTTGTCCTCGAATTTGCTCTCGGCTTGTGTGGCGTCAAAAGTTGACTGGCTCAGCTTCGTTTCCATTGAAGTCGATTGCAGATGCAAGTTGCTAACCGTTTCTTGCAATTCCTCTTTCTCGCGCTGCAGAGACTCGACGCTTGTTGGAGGGGTCAAGGTGCAGTTGTTGTAGATACTAATACCAAATTTAGGCCAGCGTCTAACTACGATTCGCCTATCAAGCCGCGGAGATCATTCTGTTTCTGAGAAGGATAGTGGATATCTAATTGAGCGTGTACCAGTTTGTCAGAGTCATACTACGTGTGGTACTAGTTGTATTATCACGACAAAGCCGCTGTCAGACTTAGCTTCCTGAGAGCCGTCTTCTAGATTTGAAGTGTTCTCGATTTGAAAGTTCTAGATTTGATATCGCGCAAAGTGTTCTTTGAAGACATCTAGTTTTTAGAGTGTTCTAGATTTGAAGACATCTACTTAGTTTTTAGAGTGTTCTAGATTAGAAGATATCATCAAAATCCCATCTTCATAACTTCGCGCTCAGTGTCGCCCTTTCCGCTTGCTGCCGCTGGAAGCGCTCCTCTACAGCACGTAAGGAGTGCAACTCCGAAGCTTGCAGGGTAAGCTGCGTACTCGTTTGCTGCTGTTCGCGACGCGCTTCTTTAAAGTAGTACCAGAAATTCGGCTTGACACGCATGATCCTGGAAGAACCCTCTTCCGCTCCTTCAAAATAATCTTCATCTAATTCTAACTCTTGAACAAACATACTTATCCTCAATAATTCTCAAAAATATGGTGCTTGCGAAGGTAGATCTATATCTAATCTGTGGTAGCCTTTCTTGTTCTTAACATTTGTGAGTTTTTCTTCCAACTGCTGCACCTGTTGTCGAAAGTGATCCTTTTCTGACCGGTCTCGCCTCTCAAAATCGTGCAATCTCGTCTGCGTTAGATGGTGCAGACTTTTCTCATGCTCCAGAGCGCTCTCCAACTCGTGCCGCTCCTTTTGAACTGGAGGAGAAGAAGTAGAGAGAAGGGGTAGATGATTGAAATGACTCCTATTCGACGCATTGGAGTCTTGAATTAATTGAGGCTTCGAATCTACTCGCCAGTCTGCCTAAGATTTCCTTAATATATTAATTGAGGTCTTGACTTATAGTAATTGAGGCTTCGAATCTAGTCGCCAGTCTGCCTAAGATTTCCTTATATTAATTGAGGTCTTAACTTATATTAATTGAGGCTTCAACATGGGTCAAGTTGAAACTATATGGTCAAAATGAGCCTGTATTCCTCGATGAAGCTAGATTGATGTGGCCTTCATATGGAGGTGTAGTTATATTTGGTTGAACTAGTATGGAGGTGTAGTTGTACTTGGTTGAACTAATCTGGAGGTGTAGTTATATTTGGTTGAACTAATATGGAGGTGTAGCTCTACTTGTGGATGAAAATCAATTTACTGTACTCGCCAACTCGACGTCAACAACGATTCTTCAAGAACTACAAGAGAAAGTTCTTGTACTCGCCAGCTTTTCTTTTCGCTCCTTGTCAATTTCCTGCGCTTGTGCTTCTAAGGTGACCCGGCACTTCTGCAGTACAGCGTCTGTAGATGTCGGACTGCTACTGAGATTCGATCTGTTCAGGAAAGAGAAATCTGTCCTCGCACCACCGCCTCCAGAAGGAGTTGAAAATATTTTTTGTTGCATCGGAATTTGTTGCTTCTTTAAATTCCGATCATAATTATGGAGGGCGGCATGAGCATGTTGAGAGGCACCTCCGATGTGTGACATCAAACTAGTACTATTGTTCTGTTGCTGCAACGAATTATATTGCTCGTGCCGCTCCACTTCTAGTGCATTGCCAGAGCCAGAGTAGTTGTCGTTTTCCAGAAACAAGGTCGTCGCAGGCGGTGATGCCAGCACGATCTTTGCGCCAGAATAGGCCTGATGTGATGGCGCAGATTGCGGCATACTTATCGGCGATATTCGGAAGTCATTCAAGTTTCCTGAAGAAACTGGAGATGGCCGCGTTCTCCGATGAACAGGAGGAGACTGATGTACTATAGTTGTACCTATGCCCTGATGCTGGTGCTCTCCGATCATCTTGCTGCTGATGTTACCCTCATTTTGATAGTACACGCCCATGCTGTTGCCTGGTTCTTGAGGCAAATAAGACGCAGAATCCCTCAAACGTGCAGCAAGCATTGACGAATCATTCATGGATGACGCGCTCTGACGATGCTGAGCAGATGCTGCGAAGTTACCACTGCCTCGCACCTCCATGTTATCCCTGGGCGAGCCACCCGGCGGAAACGGGATTGCCGAAATGTTCACCTTCTCCAATGACTCTCCAATCCCCATGAAGGAAAATAATATACTCACACTCACAATCTTCGTGCTCGCTCCTTTATTTCCAATGACGAGTAGAAAATAATGGTGTGAGGAAATACTGCTCTGAGTGAATTTTTATGTTGGCAATCAACTACATCCTTGTCTTTTTTTACTTAGACTTAGAACAAAACAAGTGTGAGTGTATTTTTCCTCTTCAACATAACCGTGTTTGGAGCTCCCTGCTGGCTACTAAAGAATGACTGGAGGTTCGGTACTCGGGATGAAGTTGCAGAGGATGAAGATGTGCCAGAATTTCTTGGGAGCTTAACCATCTTTGCAGGCGATGATGACTGCGAGTGGGCTGTTTGTTAAAGCTGCCCGATGTGGTAGTGGTTGCTTGCTAAAAGAAGATGGGGCCACATTTGTTTATGTTCACAAGTAGAAAGGGGTATTAGTTTTATCGCCCAAAGAAAAGAATGAACTCCTGGTAAATTTATTTGTCTCTCGTTTCATACTGTCGTGACCCGAATGGTTGCTCCCCATGCTGACGGTGAGCACACGAACGGTTGCCTCCACCTGCATCTCCCACGTCAGCTAGGCCTCCATCTCCCACTGCAGCTAGGGCATCGACGACACTTGACGTGAGGACCGAGGAGCCACTTACGCTGCGTCGACGAGATCCGTCCACCACAGAAGATGACACAAATGCTGGAGCAGGGGCTTCATCTCTCACTGCTCCCCCTCCAAAAGCATCTCCAGCTCCAGCGCCAGCTCCATAAGTCATGGAGACGGAGTCACCAGCAAGTTCTCTTTTTGGAGCTACCGCTGTGCATCTTCCCTGTGGGTCATATGTCCTTGGAGGGCCTTCTTTTTCCCCTTGAAAAAGAGCCCAAGGGGGATAGTGCTGAGCATGCAGTTCTTGCTTTCGCGGTAGCCTTAATCTTGAAGAGGACCCGCCTTGCTGCTCTGTGGGGTGCAGCACTACCGTATCCACGGTGCCCCGGTCGCGGGCGAGAGGATGTTGCTCGTGGGAAATGCCATGTACTGCGACATTTTCAGGACCATTTTTCATTTTCAACAATGACAGATAATAATAATAATCTACCCAGTCTTGGGGTACGTACAGTTGTGGGGAAAGGGGGAATTGTAGTTATAGTCTTCATCATGATAAACTTGTTAATCTGCATCCGCGGTTCAAATCATGGTGCGCGTGGACTTGGCAATAATTATAGTGTACTTTATCATTTTGCTTTTCAGGTTCAGTTTGAGGTGGGTAATTCTACTTGTGCTTATTGATGTTGAGTGAATGAATGAATTTGCCTAGCATGAGGTAATGCACTGGCCTGTTATTCCACCTGGAGGCGTTTAATTCCTTGTCTGAGTGCACTTCATGAATTAGAATTAGAATAGCTCCTGCCCCAGCCCTGTGCTTCAAGCACCGGATCGACAGAAATTTCCCTTATCTTCATCTTGTAACTCCTTTTCTCTTCTTGTAACTCCACAGCAGAACCTAATATATTTTCTGACCGAAAACTGAATCCTTTTGATCCTTGATAGAGAGTCGCGCCCGAGCTCGTGTTGCCGATTTTTGCTTTCTTTGTAAGCTACCAGGCTTGGCAGCCCTTATTCCTCTCTGTAGGTTCAAACGCCTTTAATCCACTTCACGCAAGACTAGCGGATTATCTTATTTCAGAAGTTGCGCCGTTGTTCGTTTCCCAACTATAGGCGGAAGTTCCCTTTTGTAAAAAAAAAGAAACTTGAAACTCCTTCTAGAACATGTTTCAAAGGTCTTCGTGTCCACCGGACACGTTTCAGACTTCTTCGTTCTTACCCTAGACCCGCTAGCCCAATATCCTCCGCCAGACGATTAAAGTTCTCTTACTTAGACAAATAAGAACCAACTGCCTAGACCCCTAGGTCTTGCAATTTTCCACTCTAACCATCCCGGTGACTAGCTTAGAATACTCAGCACACGGCTCGGAGTCATCCGAATCGTGTGCACTATGCTCTCTGACGAAGGACCAGGACAAGGAGGGGATAATAATGATATCGGTGGAGCACACCTAACTAGGAAACAAAAAACCAAAAGAATCAAGTAGTCCAAATAAATATCTATAGATAGATAGATAGATAGATGTACCCACTCGTGGGGTATAGTAGTAGTAGTGTACCCAATCGTGGGGTATGTACGACACTTTAATTAGTTTGTTGCATTGAACTTTCTTTTTCCTCCGTCGTCTCCATCTTTTTTCCCCTTTTCCTTTTCCTTGATTGATGCCGTCACTATTTCCGCCCTTTGCATTTCAGAAGATGAGATCTATGGTAGTCGGCTCGCTTTGCTTGTTGTCTGAGGGTCATTCTTTTTTGACATAGCTCGATCTGCCATTTTTGACACTTTTGACACTTCACACTCTCCCTTTTTGCATCGCTCCAGAGCTCTTCAGGAATTGCAATTTCGCAGAGTACTGCGCCTGGACCAGCTGAATAGCGCCCCGCTCTACTATCGAATCGGTGCTGTTCAGGTCTGTATTCGTTCCTAACCGCTCCAAGCTGTTGCTGCTGGTTGAGTCTTCTTTTAATTCTCGATATTTTCACGATTTCTCCTCTGCGATGGGCGGACGCATGCGCTCGCATGGAGCCTAGGGAGGTTACGTACGTTTTTTTACACGGGAGGCACTTGTATCTTTCTGGCCTCTTTCGTGCTCCAGCTCGCTTGGGTCCTACCGATCGCAGCAGCCTAAAGAGCGCGCCTTCTTTGGTTACTTCCTTCCGCACACTCAGGACCTTGCGCTCCTTCATCCTAAGTTCAGCTTGGATTTGCATTGCTCCAGCAATCCCTTTACTGACTTGTGGAGGTTCAGGGATGTTTACTCTCCATCCACGTATTCTTTGCGCGACCTTTTCCTCACAGCCGGGCTGTTTGCATGGGCGTGCGTCCTGCTCGTTTCTTCGTAGTTCTTCGCACTTCAAGCAGCAGCTGGGGCCTAAGGGTGTTCTCCATGAGGACACCGTTCTTGCATCGATCTCCCCATAGCCTACCGGTGACAGCAGCACGAATGTACGCTGGGGACACATGGAGAGGCTGACTGCCGACCTAGAGGCCAATGCAAGAGCTCTGTATACTACAGGTTTTGGAAATCCCATCGGCATTGTTACTTCTACAGAATCATCTCGCCTCCATCTTAAACCGGTCGACGATTCTGGGGAAAGCGTTCCTCCCGTAGGAGGCTCATCCAAAATAACTAAGAAAATCCATGCTGCGGAGTCAAACAGGAGCTCTACCCTCTTTGGAGTGGTCGAGTGATAGTTTCCGCATACCCCTATGGCTACTACTTCGGAGGCTCCTATCTGGTGTGGGTCTATCTCAGCACCTGCAGCTCCAACGAGTGCCGTGGGCCCACCTGCAGCCCCTTTTATCCATACGTCACTGGATATCGGTGCGATTACGCGAAGCGCGGCTTGTTCCTCTCCTAGTTTGACCTGAGCAACTTCTTCAATCATGTGGTTTATTTCCATTAAGTGCTGCGCTGTTCGTCCCCACGCTTTGGCCTCCATCTCCGCGTAGAGGGAAGGGGCATCTCCTCCTCCTCTTTGCCAACGTTCGACTGTTTGTCTGATATACGCGTGCTTGATGATGTCGTGGTAGTATGCCCTCCGTGCTTCGTAGTCCTCTTGGTCTAGTTTTTGCTTCTTGGTCATGCTCTGCTTCACTTCGAGGGATATGAGAGGGGATTGCTCCGTCGGCGGGGGACGTAGAAGTCCCACCGATAGGCTGTCCTCTACACCTACTTCTTTTCGCATGTGGTTGAGGTAGTCACCCAGCAGCGAGGGCGGATCACGGTCTTCCGGTGGCAGTGCCATATCCTTCCTGGTTGTGGCCAAGAAGCAATCCCTTTCCTCCTCCTCCCTTTCCCTCGGGGGTATGGCTAAACCCTGGAGCATTGCCCTTTCTAGGGATAGTTCTTTGGTTCGCATCACGTGTCCGACATGCTTTGCTTGGTGAAATGCAACGAAGGCGCGCAGCGGAGGAGTTCGAGTCCACCTCAGTAGTGCTGCATCCGAGACATCCTCCTTCTTCCGCCTCCATACTGGTATGCCCATCATGGCAGCTAGCATCGACAGCTCGGCCTCCTCCATCCGCCTACAGTGCTTTACTGACACTGATTTTGTCTGTGTGCCATATGCCAACACGAAACGGGAAGTCGCCACTACAAGATTACCCCTGCGCACACTGTCAACGCCGCCTAGTCCGCAAACCTTCGCTCGCATTGAGTGGAAAGACTTCCATGCCTTTTGTATTTTTAATGCGATGTCGCTGTCCGGGTCAGTCTGCACACCCAGGTTCCGTGTTGCTATCGTTGCGGCATCGCCCTGGATCCTCTTCTTCTGATTCTCCGCCATGCCAGCTTCTTCTAGTACCCGTTCCAGTACTCGCACCTGTTCAGTTGGCTGTGGGCTGGTGTTGTTTGTCCTGGCACTTTCCATGTCGTCTTCTATTGCACTCATCTGCTCCTCAGATACCAACCCAAACAGTGTGGTGTCATCTGCAAAGAGGAGCTGTGACAACTCCACTACTACTGGTTCCCCTGCCGTCGTGTCGCTTTGTGCTTGTTGTAGCTTTGGGCGCGGTGTCCTAGGCGCACCACCCTGGGGACGGTCGTCTCTGAAGATCCACTCCGTCAGCTTCTGTTCTCTTGTCCAGGTCCAGGTGTCTTCTGAAGTTAGTACCAACACTCCCTCCTTGCTTGGTTCCTTGTTGATCCGATTCGAGTAAACTCGCATCACCATTGCAAAAATGATTACAAAAACAGTGGGGCTCGTTGGATCGCCCTCTTTCGTGCCATTGTCAAGAACAAACTGCTCTCCACCAAAGGAGTGGACAGCATCTCTGTGCACCGAGTTTAGGACTGACCAAAATGGCGTTTCCACCACCCCCATCAGCCTAAATATCTCCTTCACCAGCCGCCAGTCGAGTGATGGGAACGCCTTCCTCATGTCGACTAAGCTCATGGTTGTCTTCTTCAGCGGAGCCCTTCGGTAGTGCGTGAGATCCTCCCTCAGTTTGGCATACACCGTGAGTGATCCCAGGGTTCCTTTCCCCCTTCGAAATCCGTATTGGTGTGGCGGAAGGAGATTAGCGTCCTCAGCAAATGCTAAGAGGCGCGACCCATACACTCGCGCTATTAGTTTCAGCGTGACAGGCGATATGACCAGGTAGCGATATGCATCTGGGTCCGTCTCGTGGCCAGTGCCCTTGAATAGTGGAACGTCGCGACAAGTGTGAAAGCCTTCGCCCAATGCCCCTGCCGAGATGCCGCCCGTCTCTTTGGCAGCAGCACTTATCGCTCCAGCTATTGCCGAGAGATTGTCGTCATCAAGGTAGTGCAACATCCGCATACACGCCCCAGTCGCATCTCGCGCTCCGTCTAGTAGCATCGTGCGAAGGTTGTGGCGCAGCTCAGCCAAGGTTACATCTGCGTTCAACGCCCTTAATTGCTCTTCGGTCGCCATCGGGACAACCTCCCTCAGTTCCGGGAAAATGGGCAAATACTCTTCTCCAGGATGCAGCGGCGAGTTCCCCACTAGCTGGTATTTCCTCTTCGCTTGTTCTCCGGTTATCTTCGCCTTTGCTGTGGCAGTCTGCGAATCGTGTTGCCGGAAATAGCTCCATACCTCCTGCAGGGACCTGCGAGTCATCGGCGCGTCTCCTACTGCAGCATCTGGCGGTGATTCGTCCAGAGGAACGAGGAAGTCTTCAGATTCCGACCCAAAGAATTCATGCGCAAGGGCCAGTAGGTTCTGTGCTCCTCCTGGATAGTCCGTCCTTCCAGCTACGTTCGTCTTGAATCTCTCATTGTATCCCTCGAGCTGCTCTATAGGTGGCGCTTTTGAGAAGACCCATCTAGATCTTAGCTTGATTTCGCCTTCCCGCCGCAGTGTGGCCCTGGTCTTTGGTTCCACCTTTAGCTCAATTGGTCGGTGGTCAAACTTCCACGGGCATATTGGTGGTCTTGGCATTATCAGCCTCGTCAATCCCGTCACTCCACCTATCATGTCACCTCTTACCCAAATGTGGTCTATCTCCGTCTTTCCTTTGCCTCCCGGCGCGTAGGTTGCCCGTCTCTCTTTCGTTTCAGGATGTTGAAAATAGGAGTTAGCGAGGGTCATTCCCGATTCAGTCATGATGGTGTTCAACCTTTCTGCAGCCGTGGAGGTTGTCTGTAGTCCGTATTCCCCCACGAAAGGATACGCGGGGCGAGAAGCTCTATCTCCGATCTGTGCGTTGAAGTCCCCTGCTACGACTCTGGATTTCCACTTGTCTCCTCTTCTCTTCTTCATGTCTCGCATCATCCTCTCCAGGTCGCAGTAGAAGTAGTCCTTATTTTTCGCAGAAAGGCCGTCGTGTGGAGCATATACCGACGCAAAAACTATGTCCCTAAAGTAAATGGCTATCATCCTCCTCCGCGCCTTGACAAGTGGCAGCACCGACTCTTTGCGACTGACAAGCTGTATCCTTACTGAGTAGTTCAGCACCAAGATCCCTACTCCAAATGTGTAGCAGAGCGAATATCCCTCTGAGTGCTTCCACTTGTACTTTATGAGTCGACCTTGCTCATCTCCGTTCACATCAGCGCCCGGGTCCTCCTCAATTGTGGTCGGTCCGTGATCGTGATTCGGTGCCCCACTGTTGTTGTTTGCTAACGTAAATTCTCTGTCCTCCTCGAATGTGGAGTACTCGAATTCTGACAAGGCGACTAGGTCCCATTGTCTATCTTTTGCTAGACTTAGTACCCACGCTAGCCTGTCCACCTGCACGCCTGAACCTGACATGTTGACTGTTGCTATCCTGAGCCCTGTGGCTGGTTCACCTACTGCTACCCTTTCCGTGGAAGTGGATGAGATGACTTGGTGCTGCTGTTGCTGATGGTGCTCCGTCCTGTCTCCGTCTTCGCTGGATGAAGATTCACACTGTGTTGGTGTTGATCGTATCTCCCTAACATGGCTTGTCCATTTCTGGTTCTGCGGCGCGGTCACGGCTTCCACTGTTGTTCCCACCGACTTATTTTTCGTGTTGATAGACCGGCTCTGCTGGACGTGGGAGTGACCGATCTTACAATGCGTTGATCTGTTTGGTGGCTCGTTGTTTTTGTTCAATCTTACGTCATAATACTGATTCACACTTGATCTCAGCATTTTGCATTTTAAGAGGTGACGTGGGTCAAGTTGGCGCTGAGATGATAACTCCAGGCAACGAGAGCGACGCGCACGCGCGCATGGTCGTGATGTGCTGTTATGTTGAAAGATCTTCTTCTTTACCGATTTCGTCCCTCCTGCTAATTGCTTCCCACGTATTCCTTGTGTGATGGATGATTCAGTTCTTCGTAGGTTTTTAATCTCTGCTATCGTGATTTTGGTGTTCATGTGTTCAGAGATGCACTTTTTGACAACAACATGCTGGCTGTTCTTTTTTCGTGTTCTAGTGCTACTTCCTTTTTTATTTCTTGCTTTTCCTTCCAAATTTAGCCAACTGTCTTTCATGCTCAGCTTGTGTTCATGTGCCGTGATTCCTTCTCGTAGCGTCTTCTTCTTCTTTTTTCGGTCACTGCTTCTTCCGCTCTGCTGAAGCTCCGCCGGTGCTTGCTTCCGCTCGTTACTCTTACTCCTAGCCTTTCGCTTGACATGATTGCGAGGCAGTGTTGTGCCGCTTTTTTCGACATAGCTCCTTCGTTTCTTCCTGTAGTAGTCGAGTGAGGGGGACACTCTTGCTCCAATGGGAGGCTTCTTCTTCCTTTTGTTTTCACTTTCTTCAATTCTCGCTCGTATTTTGCTCTTCTTTGCTTGAGTTGGTCCTTCTGCTTCACACCCGTTTTTTGGTCGAGGTGCTTTTCCTTCCTCTATTTCGGCTGCTTCTGTTGGACCTCCTTCTTCTTTTTTGCTTCTGCGTGCTCCGATCCCAATAAGAGAATAAAACTTGGGCGGCCACCTTGTTGTTCTTATAAATCTTTTTCTTCTCCACCTTTTCTTCGTCGTGCTGCTGTATTTCGTCTTTTTGAATCTCAGTCGGCAAGTTGTAACTAAGGCCAAACTTCGATGGTAGCTTCTATTTCTGCTTATCAGGTTCGCGTGGTTGTGAATCCTGCCACATCTTGTTTTAAATCTTCTCTTTTTTCTTCTCCTCTTTTCTGCTTGCGAATGTTTCCACCCCACTCTTGATGGACTGGTGGCTCGTCCGCTGACGAGCTGCTTTCTTCTCATTGCGGATAATGGCCGCGCGGTGGACCTGGAAGCAATGTTGAGCGAAGATTTGGAGATGATGTCTTTTGTAGGATATGGAGCCAGTGAGTCAACAATGATTTGCTTTGGGAGTGAGAGAGCGCAAGATCGATCCACACCACCACAGTTTTTGAATTTTGCTTCATCGTCTCCAGTTTGTATTGAGCTGTCGTCAAGGTCTAACTGGGATTCTGTGTTCAGGATTTTCGCGGAGTCGCCCGAATTTTCCAGCAGGGCATAGAGAAGTGGGCTGAACCTTGAACCTGTGCATAGCTCTATTTTTATTGGTTCTTGTTTCAGAAGATTTTGTTGTTCCAGATCATGCTTGTGGACGAGAGGGCTGTTTCCTTTGTCGCGCAGAGATCTTCTTGTTACTGCGCGCCATCCTGAGCGTCGCTTGTTTTTCTGCTTTTCCCATCTTGTTGCGTGATGCTCCTCACCGCGGATAAATGTAAGATCGTTTCCTTGGATATTGTCCTCCACCATCCCCAGCTCTTTGAGAATACTTCCTACTTCAGATTCTGTTATATCGGCTTCATCCGCCGAGAGCGTGGGTGCTCTCGTAGAGTTGGTTGGACTTCCTCCTTTCCTGCATGTATTCGATGATGGGCAGTAGGCGCGCATCTGCTCCGTGCAAAATCCGCCGGAGCGACTTATTGGTGCATCATGATCAGCGGCATCAGATTGGTCTGGCTCTGCTATAGAGTGCTCCTTTTCCTGATCCAGCGTGGGAGTGGCTGCTGTCCGAAGTAGAACACCGTCGTAAACGTAGTTAGTGATCCTACTCAGATTTGTATTCCTTGGCTGAAGTAGTTCTAGGAATTGATCGGGGTTATTATGATGGGCTGATTTCCAGATCGGCTGCGCTCTTGTCGTCTGCTTTCCTAAGTGAAAGGCTGCTCCGCTCGGTGGTGTGGATCGGTTTCTTGACCTTGCATTTCTTGCACATGAATGGCTATGCGGTAGCTCAACATTGACTAGATAGCAATATACATGGCTAGGCGATGAAGGATGCGAAGGATGCAAAGTACGCAAAGTACCACTTCCATGTCCATAGCTCGGCCAATTGAGATTCGCTGCGGGATTGGTACCCGTTACCCATTGTTGCTGTAGTATGCCGTGCTGCGTCCCGTTATTCGGCTGAGCCGAGTAAGCCGTGGCTGAGTGCGAGATCCCCGGTGGCAATGGGCCAGGCATTATCTGCTGTCGATGATGATTTTGTTGTTGGAAATGCTGCTGCTCTCCTGTAGCATGAGCTGATGCACTCTGCGCCGCAAGTGGATTTTGGGGCTGGTTGTGATTCTGTCCTTGGCCATGATGTTGAAAGGGTTGCTGATGTTGTTGTTGGTGTTGATGGTGCCCAAGTGTCCCAGCTCGAGGATGATGTCCCGTATAGGCCGTGTGTACACGGTGAGTTTGCTGCTGATGCGTCGTTTGCGGAGCAGAGTAATTTCCGTATCCCACATCTGCCAACTGCTGCTCCACCCTGTTGGTATTTGGATGACCTTGCCTTGTTGAATGCTGCATCTGAACTTGATTGCTTCCTTTCATTCCGTTACGTGTTGCTTCCGACAGGTGCGAGCGATCTATGTTCCCTTTTTGTTTCTGTGGTGGACCCTTCAGGTTGGTTCCTCGCTGCTGGCCTGGTAAGTCTTCGTGACTCTGGGTGCCGTCCTTGTGCTTCGTCATTTTTATCTGAGGTGGGCCAGAGGTTTGACCTTTGGCTTTACTCTGCACGAGCTTAGCTGCTCCTTTGGTGTTTGAGTCCCCTGCTGAAGGTGCTTTTTTGAGCGGGTCATCTGGACCGCCGTGGTTATTGGTGGCCATGTCCCTTTGCTCCCTGTGTTCCTTCGCTGCTCGTTCAAATCTATCGGGATCTGCGTGATAGGCCGTCGCTTCATTGCCTGGAGGCAAGCCTTGTTCAGCAAGCCATTGCCCATGTTCTCCAGTGATGTACAGGTTGGCAGTGGCACTACGCGCTGGGGGTGGACCTCCTTCAGCAATTTTATCTCTTAGTGCAACTTGCACCACAGCAGCTTTTTGTCGAATGTTCTTGTATTTTTCGCTTGTTGATTTGATATCCTGATATGGAAGCGTGGCGAAGTCTTTGTGCTGCTTTGTGGTTGTATCCGGCTGAACACTGAGAATGTTGTCTTGAGTCGCACTCATGTGTATGTAGGCCCCGGTAGAACATGAGGTTGATTCTGCCGCGTTGCACTTCTGATTCTTCCCACTCGGCGGATTTGTCCTTCTTGACTCTTCCGTTGCTACACTACTCTCCGTTGCTGTAGTTTCCTCCTTCGGTCGAAGAGGGGATAATAATAAACCACAGAAATTATTAGTAGTTGAGACTGGTAAACGAAATAAGGCGAAGAGAGAGCATATTTCTGACAGAAAGACAGCAAGGACTTATAATCTACCCATTCTGGGGGTAAGTTACGACGAAGGGGAGTGGGGAAAGAAACGCTTGGTTGCAAAGGGGGAGGGATTTGCTCCTTGCTTTCATTCATTCCTCTTTCAGAAGACTACGGATCCACCTAGCTAGCTTCTTAGCACTAATGCGCCTATGACAAGAACCTTGAGAATGCATCTTAGTACGTAGAATTTCTAAGCTCTAAGTTCAAGGATCTCTTTCTCGGTCGAGAATCCTTCCTGCTACTTCACTAAAGTTCTACTAGAGTCAAAAGCAGTTTTCTTAGGAACAACAACTGCCGATCGCGGAATACTATCAAGCTCTTTCTTCTACATTCTGCCACGCAAACTCTCAGACTTAATGTGGTAGCTTCAATATTCATCCGCGTTCCTGTTCATCTAGTAGTACCTATTCGGTCAATCGATTTTCAATCAAGAGGGTGCTCTATCTACTTCCCTGCTTTTGGGAGGACTAAAAAGCAATCGTGAGAAGTTTTGCTCGGAAGTAGTAGAACGACAGGAAAATATTTGTAAAGACACGCAAAAACTAGCAACTGCTTACTCCTAGATGGTTGAAGATTTACAACTAGAATATGAATATATATACAAAGAAAGGCTTAAGACCAGCTAGACGAGGACTACTTTTTCAAATCCTTAGCCATCGTATTCAGCATGATGGTGCTTCTTGTTTTTCGTCCTCTTTCTTTATTCTTCAACAGTGATTATTTATACGAGTTACGAGAGAATATAACGCCACAATTATAATTTAGTTCACACGTCACATGGCAGCGGCGCATATCAAAATGGTCGCGCGTCCTCAGTCTCTGATGCAATTATCCACGAACTGCGTGCACATACATCCATCAAATATCATATGATACACGTGTTACAACATCACAAACACTTTTAGTAGTTCTACAAGTTTTGCTTTTTTTACGATAGGGAATTCCGTAAAATCAAAAAACGATCCGATGTAGAAACTACTTAGTATCATGTGTGTTGATGCTGAAGATTATTATCATATTTTTTGTTTCCGTCAAGAGTGCAACTCTGACAGATTGACAGTTGATAAGTGGATGTAGATCTTCCCTATTGTAGACTACTCTTCAAATAACGACAATTGAAACTACTACGCTTTCGGACTAAAAGCAAAAACTGACTTCTAAGGTAAGACTAGTATTTATTGTATTAGTTTGTTAGTACAACTACAAGCCACCAGCCATTGTGGTGCTCGTAAAAATTGAGATTGTTCTGTGAAGATAAGGTCTGTCTGTTGAGCTACCTGCTCCATAGAGAAGCTTCTCAAGTATAATTTGAATAAGAATATCCCTTAGTTCCTCGTTTTCTTCTTGTTTTTCTCCAGTTTGTTGATCTGTAGCACTTACTAAGGAGAAGTAAAGTCCGACGTACTAAGCATCGCTGTCGCCACTTTTTTCTCGTCCGAAGAATTCATTCATTCATTCATTTACCTAGCAAGAATCACGAACGATTATTATCATCATCATTATGTCCACCCGGTGCTGGATCAGTCAATCAGTCAAGTGATACGTAGTTTTTCAAGATATCTAAATGCTGTTCTTCAATTTACTACAAGAATTACCATTACAATTGCAAGTTTTTCGAGGGGGTTATGGCGGGCGGTATACTAAAAAATTAGTATGACCCACATACTTTCCAGGAAACTGCCCGGCGATGGTGGGAGTGCATTAACCTCCTATACTAAACGCTACTTGCATATTTTGCACCATCGACTTCAAAATGTTCGACACTAAGAGTTTGCGGAATGCTGTCTGCCTCTGACTATGCGCATTTTCACGTTTTGGAGACAGCAGGAAGCTGCCTGCGTTTTTCGACGCACCAGCACCAGCTTCGGTGGGCGCAGAGAAAGCTACTATTTCCCAGTCATCATCATCAACTTGCAGTTAAAACAAATAGAAAGAAAACAGCAAGCGATCCTGTTCCAAAATGCACGAAACTGGTTGGTAGAAGTATATCGTGCCACCCCAACCGAAATCTGGAACCCGATCATACGAACTGAATCGAAGACAGATCATACGAACTGAATCGAAGACAGGTCGTTAGGTGTCGGTAACAGTTGTAGAAGACAAGATCCCAAATTCAATAAAAATCTATTTACTTATAAAGTTTTGCCTTGGTTTTCTTTTCTTATTTTTGATTTTGATTTCTCTTTTTTGATTTTGATTTCTCTTTTTTGATTTTGATTTTTCTTTTTTGATTTTGAATTCTCATTTTGAATTTTGAATTTACATTTTGAATTTTGATTTTTCTTTTTATATTTTGAATTTACATTTTGAACTTACATTTTGAATTTTGAATTTACATTTTGAATTTTGAATTTACATTTTGAATTTACGTTTTGAGTTAGGCGCTTACGTTTTGGGCCCTAACCTTCGAAGTTAGGACATGAATTTTGATAGTTAGGCCATGAATTTTGAAAGTTAGGACATGAATTTTGAAAGTCAGGACATGAATTTTGAAAGTTAGGACATGAATTTTGAAAGTTCGGACATGAATTTTGAAAGTTGAGACAAGAATTCTGAAAGTTAGGACATGAATTTTGAAAGTTAGGACATGAATTTTGAAAGTTAGGACATGAATTTTGAAAGTTAGGACATGAATTTTGAAAGTTAGGACATGAATTTTGAAAGTTAGGACATGAATTTTGAAAGTTAGGACATGAATTTTGAAAGTTAGGACATGAATTTTGAAAGTTAGGACATGAATTTTGAAAGTTAGGACATGAATTTTGAAAGTTAGGACATGAATTTTGAAAGTTAGGACATGAATTTTGAAAGTTAGGACATGAATTTTGAAAGTTAGGACATGAATTTTGAAAGTTAGGACATGAATTTTGAAAGTTAGGACATGAATTTTGAAAGTTAGGACATGAATTTTGAAAGTTAGGACATGAATTTTGAAAGTTAGGACATGAATTTTGAAAGTTAGGACATGAATTTTGAAAGTTAGGACATGAATTTTGAAAGTTAGGCCATGAATTTTGAAAGTTAAGGCGTGAATTTTGAAAGTATTTTGAAAGTTAGCGCACTTCTTTGCGTGCCCTCTACGTTCACCCTCTAGCGAGTGTCTCGTCTTCCCTTCGACTCCTCTCCCTGGGGAACCTCTCCAGGGGGCTAGTACTAACTGTAAAGAATCTGGTAGTACATAGTACATAGTACGAACTACAGTGAAAAAAAACTATATTATCTATAGAAAAGTCTACTCTTTCGAACCCCTGTAGATGTGCGACCACGTAGGAACTGAATACGAAAAGAGAGTCAAATCCGACATACTATGTAGGAACTGAATACGAAGAGAGACTTGGAGAAGATAGGACAGGATACGATAGGACAGGATACGATAGGTTGCCTTTGCCTCCCCTTCACACAACGTGCAAACGAGAGAGGCAAAGTGGAGGGCCAAAAAATACACCATCGTCAGGCCATACGTCGAATAATGAAAAGAAACTATAGGGCACAACTACGCAGGGGTCTTCACTAAGCGCTGCCCAATGCTGAGTCTGATAGTCACCTCAGTCCGAAGTATCACCCGAACAGGCGCAGACAACTCGAATTTTTTGAGATCTATGAAGATCGATCGTGATCGACTCTTCTCTTACGTACGGACAATTGCTATTTCGCTACTTCGTTCTTTCATATTTACTTTTTACACAACTACAAGTATGGATTTCGATTTTTTAGCTTCTTAGAGCACATCGAAGAAAGTTCATAGCTGAGGGGCATTTGAAAAAAAACGATCTCATTGCCAGGCTTTACGTCATGGACATGCTCGTTGGATCGTTGGGGCTCCGTCTTTTTATCACCAAATTGGTGCACGACACATTTAGTTGGACACTACACACTTTCTTTGTATCTACATCTCTAACTAAGTGACAGGAAAATCATTGGTCATTCACGTTGGGTACCTTGTAAGAGGATTTATTTGTATCTCCTAGGACTTCGTAGGGTCGTTTCTTTAACGTCAGCGAGTTCTGAACGAGTTGTAGCTTCGCTCAACTCTTATAATATTCGCTGAGGTTCTGGAGACATGCAGGGTGAGCTATCATCGCTCGGACTAAAAAACGAAACTTTCTTCACTCCCATCTTCGCTTCCACTTGCAGAGGGGATACCAGTGGAGTCACTCGCAGCTACTCCGTGACTCTTCCCCCTAGGGAGAAGAGGATCGAGAGCGCCATGATGAGCACGCCTGTGGAAGTCGTTGTCTCTTTGAATACCGACAGGACCCGCTAAGAGAGTAGAATCTTCGTTAAGATGAAGTGCAGTGTCATCAATACTAGGCATGACAAGCGAGGACAGCCTCCACATTACTAGATCACGATTTCTAATACCGCTTCCCGCGGCTACGCTACCACTCGAAACATGACCAGTCCCGAGGGACCCAGAAGAAGTAGCGCCAGCACTAACTGCACTCGCACTCGAAGCACTGCCACTACGACCCGGTCTTGTAGCACTCGAAGCACTGCCACTACGACCCGGTGTTGTAGCACTCGAAGAGCTGGCACTACCCGGTCTTGTAGCACTCGAAGAGCTGCCACTACCCTGTCTTGTAGCACTTGAAGCACTGCCACTTCTACCCTGTCTTGTAGCACTCGAAGAGCTGCCACTACCCTGTCTTGTGGCATTCGAAGAGCTGCCACTACCCTGTCTTGTGGCATTCGAAGAGCTGCCACTACCCTGTCTTGTAGCACTCGAAGAGCTGGCGCCACCACTTCTACCCTGTCTTGTAGCACTCGAAGAGCTGGCGCCACCACTTCTAGCAGGAGCCGAAATATCTTCATTAGGATACCCAAGGCGGTCTTGTGTGGCAACACCCTCTGAGTCTCCTGCTGCTCTTCTCCCCATCCTCAGAATACGATCTCTGACATCACCTGTCTCGTAAAATACACGCTGTTGTGCATCTGAAGAAATTTTGCCAACCACTTGTGACGGTGAGTCTTCTCCTCCATCGAATGAAACGTGGTCATCCTCATCCACATCCTGCTCTTCAGAAATTTCGTGCTTGCGCAGCTCTTGTCCGAGTGGAAAGGACCGCTGCCACGAAGAATTATACCAGGGCGAGACTTCCGATCCTAAATCTGTCCCGGCGTCATCAGTAGCATCGCCGATGTCTGCTTTCCGTCTCTTTCGAGAGCTAGTATTTCCATCGTGGAGGGACACTCCCTCGTCCTCTTCAGGCTCCTCCCGCAATTCGAAGACTCCGCTAGTACAACTACCAAGTGCCGCTAGCGAGTGTCTCGTAGGAAGAACAGGTACGCCACCAGTCGTCCCTCCTGAGGACCCCAGATTATTCGCTGCCGAAGAGGATGATGAGGACCCTGTAGTTGAGGATGCTCCTGCTGAGGACCCCAGATTATTAGCTGCTGAAGAGGATGATGAGGACCCTGTAGTTGAGGATGCTCCTGCTGTTCTTGAGGAGCCAAGAGTATAATTAGCTCCTCCTGTCGTGGAACCAAGAACAAGAGCATTAGTCCTGCTCCTTTCAACTGCATCCACTATACTTAGAGGTAGGTTTATTTTGGTGTTCGTTATCGTTTATCCCGCTTGTTCTGGCTGTCCCCACCTTAGGGAGAGTCATAACAAACGGTAACAAAAGCACCTTAGGGTAGTACCCTTAATATACGCAGGCCTTGCATCTGTTCTAGTAGCTGTGATGTTGGGTCGCTTTTAATATGGCGTCGACGGGGACTTCTAGAAGTACAATCAGGACGACTCGCAGTTCTCTTAGAGGTCGCAGTTCTTGTAGCAGTTCTTGTAGTAGTGGGAAGGGGAACAAGCTCATCTTCATGGAGACGAGGACCACGACCTCTAGTTGTATTACTAGTTGTAAAACAGTTGTTGTTGGTGCTCGTCGTGCCTGAAGCACTTTGAATCATATCCTGAGTAGGCTGCAGGTCATCATCCTGTTGACTTGGCGAGAGCAACGGTGGAGAATGCAATCGTGATGAATGGAGTTCGCTTCGTCGTGGTGGTTCACCTTGACCACGTGTTGAATTGTTGAAATTGATAATAGTACCTCCAAGGAGAGAGGAAGGTCTTGATCTTCTTTGATGTCGACGGGACCGCCCACCTCTGTAGTCGTCCGAAGCTAGGAAATTCACACGGTGTGATGAGTGCTGACCGCCTCCACCTTCTCTGGTGCCAGTTGATGACCGGCCCCAAAGACTTGATGTTGTTCCGACAGGAGGAATGCAAGATGTTATTCTGTCATCCGTTATATGGACCATCTCCTGCGCACGAATCGCACCTGCAATACTCGTGCATAGAAGTAGATCGATGAGCGTTGCAACAAGAAAAACTTTCATTTTCATTCCTCTATATTCTTCTAGTAAAAAAAAGGAATACTTTCCTATCACTAACTTAATGCTACTTGTGTCTAATCACATCAGCCTTTAGACTTACTGCCTCGACGTTGTTGCTGTAGTTATCCGTGAAATTGTGATTAGACGGGCTTACTACAATCGAAATAAATCTTCTCGACCTAACATATATTCACAACACAGACTAATCATTACCATTGCCATCGAGCTATTTCGAAGACTTCTCAATACCTAAAAGAACAACTAGCGTTTGACTTCTCATTCACGCCCAGTAAGATTAAGATTAAGATTAAGAGTTTTCTGGCGTGCGATTTTTTTTTGTATCCTGGGGCTACTGAAAGAGCGGCCTCAGCTTTATCCAGTTCGCAAACCGGCGGCAGGCTGAACTTAGTGCTCCTCTATCATTCTACTCGCTACGAACCCGCCCATTACAAATGATCAAGAATCTAGGAGGTTGAGGGAATGACTACGCCACAACTCCCAGCGATTTGCCGATCGCCTCACACAGAACAACTTTGGATTTGGATTTGGAGATATCAGAAAAAGTTTCTTTTTTTTTTGTATCCTGAGGCTACTGAAGGAGCGGCCTCAGCTTTATCCGGTTCGCAAACCGGCGGCAGGTGGAGTCCGGTTACCTCCTTATCAGCCGGGGCGAAGTTCGTTTCACAAGCAGCGAACAGGTGGAAGACAACATGAAGGAGACTAGCTCTCATACAGGAGACTTATAATGCTTCACTCACTAGACCAGCTCAACAATCCCTTTCGCTTGCGGGAACATTGAGAGACTTCTATTGAAGAAGCGATGACATTCATGAATTGCCGCCACAGCAATGGATGAAGATAATCTTCGTCGTCAAGCAATCAGGTTTGGCATGCCTACTAAACAACGAAAGTAGCTCCAGGAGAGCCAGGAAAGAGTCGACCGCGTGCAAGAATACCAAGACGCAAACAGCAATGCAAAATTGGCTATTGTTCTCGATCAACAACGTCCTCAGACGATGTTTCTCATCAGGTTCGCAGCCGTAGTATACTTACTGTCATCTATCAACGCGGTTCGGTGGAGAAGAAAATTACGGAACGACCTTCAAAACGTCAGACGATGTTTCTCATCTTCGTCTTGTCGTCAAGCAATTTTGTCGCTCAAAAGCAAGCAATTCTTGTCGTCCTGAGGCAATGATTACTGAATAACGGTGACTGGTGCTGAATCAAAAAGCAAAAGGATAATTGATGTCTTGTTGGAGTAGATGATGTGCTACCTACTAGGTGCCTTTAAGTAGAAGCTCCCCATAATTCTTCTTGGAGTAGATGTAGGCCCTTCTGAGAAAAATATTTTGACGATGACGGAAAGGGTTTAATTGATGATGATGATGATGAAATGAGCCATGACCTCAACTTTTTCGAGCAATGATCTGTCGATGATGAAGATGATGAAGGAAACTAGTAGGTATCTTTGAATGTAAGTCTAGCAGATGGGCAACATACATGATTGCGTCTCAACATACATGATTGATTCGGATTGTCTTCAACATACATGATTGCGTACATCAGCGCTACACCTACGTCGTTGTAGAATAGCAATAAATTCTTGGAATAAAAAAACGATAAAACTTAGTTAATTTCAAATAGGGTGTTGTCCCTGAAGATGAAGAGTCTTATGCTCCTTTTCTACGCATGAGGTAAGGTGTTCCGGGCGACCTTCATTAGTATGACAAATCGAAGTCGTTTAATATATGCTTGGTTTACGCTGAAATTATTAGACTTGAAGACGAAGTGCTTGTCGTCCAAGACGAAGTGCTTGTCGTTGAAAACGAAGTTGTGGCTGTTGATGAACAAAAAGGAGTTGATGCAAAAATTGAAGTGGATTAGTGATGTCCCCGTCTGTAGTTACTATCTCCCCCCCCGTCCTCCCAAGCGATGTCCATGTGGTGGTGTTGCACTGCTCCGAGGACCCTGCAGCTGCTCCATGGGGCCTCTACTCATGCTTCGTGGTGCTGGTGCGCGATTCTTAGAGGTGAGAAACGATCGACCTCAACATTTAGGAGAGAAAGATTTTGTTTGATCTTGCTTCCCTATTTTTGGTACATGTAGTACATTTTTGAAAAAACATGTAGAACAAACCTGTACTAGTAGTAGAAGCACAATTACAAGTGCAGGCGAAGTACAATGAACAATGAGAATGGTGCAATTTTACAACAGTAATTACACGCAGCTGGAACGGAAAACCGGAAATAAGAGCAAAACTTCTGTATGAAAACTAACAGTGATTGGAACAGGTTGCACAACAACAGACCCCTAATAGGTTGCACGACAACAGACCCTTAATAGGTTGCACAACAACAGACCCTTAACATTCATCATGAAGGATAGGACAATATAAAGAGTGCTTCATCTTCATCATAAAGGTGGGAAGCAGAGGCTAAGGTTATTTACTACGATGATCGATCCTTAACATTCTCCTTAATAGTACCTTCGAGTTGTTGTGCCCCTCTGCTACCGTCTGGTCGAAAGTTGTTGTTGGCTATCCGTACTCCATCTATGCGCCGATAGTCCTCAGCGAGAGAGTCGTATTTCCGACTCACCTCTCGGTACTGGTTCTCCAACGTCAGATTCAAATTTTGAGCTTTGTATTAGAAGAAGCTGGAAGGTCTGAAAAAACTAGCGACGCACACCCTTCCAGTTTGTACAACATACATTCGAAATAATATATATTTTCAAAAGGCAGCCTTTTTCTTCAATCAACAGAAGTTGTAGACTAGCTGGAATCAGTCAGAAGCAGCCATAAAACTGAGCGGACTCCTTTTTCAACTTGCTGTTTTGCTGTGACAGCTTGGTTATCACAGAGCCGTACTTCTCTTGCGCGTCTCTTCTTATACTGTCTACCATCGTCGTCAAATCCCGCACATTGGATTGCAACTTGTGATTCTCGTACAGCACGTTTTCCTTCTCCTTGTGCGTGTTAGAAGAGCAGGGATGAAGTAGAAGTTTTGAGAAGATGACTGAGAAGACTCTTGGTGATGACTAGAATTTTGGATTTGGGTCTATCTAGACTGTTACCCATATCATGGCTGATCTCTGCTCTACTCTACTTGTCCAGTCCTCCGATCTCTAGTATGGTCCAGTCAAATGAAATGACTATATGAAAATCGTCCAGTCATATTTTTCATCTCTGCATTGTCCAAGGCTGTCTTCAAATGCAATATCTCGCTTTCCATTTGTCGTAGTGCGGATCTCGAACTCCGCTGTTGCTTTTCTCCGTCATGCTCTAGAGTCTCCACACAGTACTTAGAGCGCTATACTCTAATACTCTAATACTGTTTGTTATAGAGAGGTATACTCTAATACTGTTTGTTAAATAAGTAGATAGGGGGCGACGAGACATTTGCATTTGCGCTATACACTAATACTGTAATAGGGGGCGACGAGACATTTGCATTTTGCTTGCAGAAGTAGACCTTGCGCATTCCGTGAAAAGGAACTAAGAATATCCGCGCAAACCACGGGGGAAGCTAGCCGGCAAATATAGTTCAAGTGTGCTTGTTTGTTGAGCGTTGGAGGACCCACACTTTCCCAAAAAGGCAAACCATAAAAAGTACCTGGAGCGTTGCAAATAAAGAAAATGGATCGTACCCTACAAGATTATTCCTCCATTCGTAAGTTTCAGAGCTGCTTTTAAATCCTTCTTGGTTTTCTCCAGTTCGCGATCGACTTGCTGCTTAGCTGCAGTCATCTCGCCTAGTTCCCGCTCCTTTCCTGGAAATTAGCGCGCGCACTAATCCATCTCAAGCTAGTGCATCCTAGACGCCTGCTCTACCTTCCCCTTGAAGAGCAGACTCTGCTCTACCTTCCCCCTGAAAAGCAGACTCTTCAGGATGTCTTTCAAAAGGATGGATTAGGGGATGAGGCCTTAATCCAAGGTCCGTATTTTCACCTTCAACCCGTCTTCACGAGCTTCGCCCTCCTCTATTCTGACCTCAAGGGCCTGCTTCTCCCGCTTCTCACACTGGATTCGCTCCTCGTACTCCTTCGAAGCCTCGTGAAATGAACGTAAAATACAAGAATGTCCCTTAACAATATAAAGAGGGATCCTTCTTGTCTCCATACGGACAGAGTGCAGATGAATAGATCATACGTCTGTTAGGGAGACACAGCTACAAACAGGAAGCAAGGATAATATCACGATATGGATATTAGTTTTTCATCATCAATCAAGTGTATGGGTATCTTCTATAGAAATCATATTCTTCCATAACTCCATCTGGTCTTTGACTGCTGCAATTTCGTCCCTCGCACGCTCGTACAGTTTCTCGACCGTTTGTATTGTATCTTCGGTCTCGCGAAGCTTCCGAGAATTATGAACGGGTTTTTTTCCATCTAGGCAGACAATCACGGCTACCCTTTTAGGATAGGATAGGAGTTGGCTCACTCAAAACGAAGGAGCAAGCGTTCGGGGCCATTGAGGTGCCCAAAAGATTCTATTTCGCTAGACCGAAAATGTGCGCATAGTATCTTTAAACGGAGGAGCCTGCAATTATATTAAAGATAGATGGTACTAGATGCAAAAAACATCCTCCATAAGAATGATCATCCCGTAGATGCTGCCTCTCCAAATCTATTTCCTCTTGCATCTTTGCTTTACGGGACTCATACTCCTCCCTCAACTCCACCATTTCACCCTCATAATAGTCCCGCAATGCTACCCGTTCCTGCTGGACTGTTGTGTCAGATAGATGACTCAGTTGCCGTAGAATGAGTGAATGATTAAACGTAGTTTACCCCTTTACCCAGTTGTTGTCTTGACAAGCTCTTGTACAAATCATGCACAACTAGACGACTCCAAGAAGACGACCAAGAAGACGACGGTGTGGCTTCAACGTTTTGTAAGTAGTTCCTATTTTGATTACTTAGTCTCTCCAACTCCAACATGAAGAACTACTTAGACAACCATCAATTTACTTAGAAGTCCTCAAGTTGTACTGGTGTTATTTTCCATTTCAACACAACTGTACAACTTCTAGATACTTATACTTAGTACTGTTATTTTCCATCTGCGTGCAGTGATCTTCAAGTTGCTGCACTCGCTGCTCGAGTGCCAGAATGGCGTTTTTCTGTCGGTCCACAATAGGGTTCACGGTCAGTTCATATTGCGATGACCGCTCCTCCAAATATCGCACATCTTCCAGCAATCTGTCTTTTACTAGAGGTTGCAGAATTACATTCCTCAGAACATTCTTAGCCTTTTTCCTACTAGAAATAAGCGCTGCAAGGATGCGGGTAGAGGATGTAATTTGGAAACGACCCTTAATTTTAGCTCTTCTACCCGTTGCTTCTGCTGCTCGAGCTGGTTGATCTGGGGAGATTAATAAATATTTGATGAAGATTGAGTAGTCTCACTCATTCAACCTGGTGATCCACGTAGGAGCTCAACACACTATTCAGGAATAAGAGTAGGCGACACTACAGTTCGTTCCTACCGTGAGGTAGGAACTATTTGTTCCCACTGTACTACTGCTTCACTCTAAAAAACGTAGTATCCATATCCTTAGTACCCTCTCCTGAGCATTCTCCCA
Organism: Amoebophrya sp. A25; assembly: GCA_905178165.1. Classification (NCBI taxonomy): domain Eukaryota; class Dinophyceae; order Syndiniales; family Amoebophryaceae; genus Amoebophrya; species Amoebophrya sp. A25. Next base: position 1,250,836 of record CAJINU010000019.1, on the reverse strand, counting down.
TTTCCTCTTGTACTCTCCCGTCTCTGCATTGGCATCATCTTTCACCCTTTGTTTTTCGTCTAGTAAGCTTTTTTTCGTCCGTTGCAGTTCGCCTTTCGTCTTGTCCAGCTCTTGTGCGCTTTTTCGCAATCTATCCCTTTCTCCTTGAGCCTCTGACAAACGACTTTTCACGTCCAAGAGTTCTGTGCCGACTAAAAGTTAGATGAAGAACTGTCACGAACAAAATACCAAATTTATCGATTTACATAGCTGAAATTTGCTTTTATCTTTCTATCCAAATGTACTACATGCTTTTGTTTCCATAAAATTTGGAGTCCCTTTTTAGTTTTTCATGCTCTGATTTCTCCTTCTCTAATTCGTTGGAGAGACTGCGGATCGTCTGTTTACACTTCATCAAAGTGTCGATTGGATCGTACTTGGCAGAGTCCAACTGCCCAGACGACGACATCTTCGGACTTTGTTTGTTGTATCAACAACAGATTGGTGAACAGAAGCTTCTTCAGATTGATGAACAGATTGTTGTATCAACACAGATTGGTCAACAGATTGATGAACTCAACGATTGATGAGCACTACTTTTACTCAACATTATGATACTTGAAGAAGTTTGATAGTTACTTCGCAAAAAGAAATCACTTGAATCACTTCAAAAATAACTTCCTGTGATCAGACCCCAGCCCCAGCAGTTGCCGGGGCCTAAGGGAAGCCAACTCATGACAGTACACGTAGAGAAGTGCCTAATGTTGTTTGGATGTTGGAGCAGATTTTGGAGGAGCGATCATGATGAAGCCTAAAAATTTATAGCCTTCGCGCTTCGACGATGAGGATGAGGACGAGTTTATGGGCAGTAGGGAAAAGTCGAAGGAAAGCTAACCGTTTATTTTATCTGGGATGTCAAGGTAGTTTCTGAATCAAAAGCTGTTACTGTACACCTCCAGTATGCATAACCATTTCGAGTTGTGAAAACGAATTCTAGGTGGGATACTAGGATAGGGGAGGGCGGGTGGAAAGGAAGGGGAGACAAACTTCGGGTCCCTCAACCTCACCGATGGTCATCATGGAGGTGACCTCAACAACACACGGCATGATTGACATCAACGGTTAATCATACCGCTTTGCTCTCTTGATCTCTTGTCATGAAATTCGTTTGATTCTCCTAACACACAACAGCATGAACATTTCTATATATAAAACGATGACTGCTGCACTTGTTTTGGCTACCTTCTATTTGCACCGATGGTCATCATGGAGGTGACATTCGATATTCTTTTCTTGACATCTCCTCCTTTCGTTCTCACAAAAGATCTGTGTAGACAGGCTAACCAGCTGTTCTTAGGGCCAAGCAAGCCAGCAAGAACAAGACGATGTACGCGGCTCAGGCATCTGATACCACATATTTGTCGTAGTATGCAATTCAAGAGAATCAATTTATAAGCCTAATTATCGCATCCACTTTGATTTGTACAAACCTCAAGAACAACCATTGCTTCTTGACAAGTGTAAACAGTTGTATCTTGACCGTATTTCTTCTATATTCTGTTCTCTTCTTAAGAAGAAAATATTTGTGGAGAATGTCTTGTATGAATGTTGCATTTTTAATAGTGTGTTCCAAGTTAGTAGCAAGAATGCTTCTGCTTATGGATGTGTAACTCCCCATGCGCCCCGACTTCCGCGTTTTTCTCCTCGCGGAGCGCTGAAATTGCAAAAACACAATATGTGAGAATCTATCGTCCCGATAATTTTGCTGCTCCGTTATTAGAGCCACCTCCTAAAGTAATTACTCATCAAACCGACGTCGAACTCGTCGCCGATCCCAACAACAACAACTACTACTTGTGAATAATAAGAACGACGATGCTGGGCATGTCATTTGTTTCCGATGTGACCTGCCAAGTCAACGTTGAGGCCAGACCCTAGGGAACTGACCACGATGATCTCCGAACCGGTCCTCTTGAAGATCAGTCAATCAATCAGGCGTCTGAAGATACAAGAAGTCTAAGTATCTAGTACAGACGTCTGAAGATACAAGAAGTAAGTATCTAGTATAGTTGTTACGGCCTCACGTAGTTCATCCCTTAGCCTATCTGTGGGCTGCTTTCAAATAGAAAAAGTGACACAGATGAGGGAAAAGGTAGATTGTAGTGGGTTCCAAAGTTGGACGGGACCACGATGCAATCCCTTCTATATTCTCGAACAACAACGTGGACAACAACAACGTGGACCTGTCCCGACGGACCAGACATCTTTGCCAAAACTACAAAACCGACCACAACTCTATTTGTTGTTCAACAAAGATTATATTTATTCCTGATATCAATCAACATTTCCTAGAGGAACTAACAATTGTTACTCGCATGTACCAGAAAGCGATCCAAAAAACTGAACAAACTGGACCTCGAACATGCACAGCTCCAGTGGAGGAACCCAACACCCGTCTATCTAGTAGAGCCAACACTTGTCATCTAAGTAGACCTAGTGGATTTTCTTGTCTATCTAGTAGTACACATTTTCTCGAGACTTGTGTTACGTTTTCCTTCTCATCATCATCATCATCATCTTCTTCTACAAAGTGTTACCTATTTCTAGGTAGTAGAAGAACTTGTCACTCCATCTAGTAGACTCTATAGAATGTAATAGATTAGATCTATCTTGTCTCCTTGGAATGTAACTCCATCTAGAGGACATTGTTCTTCCGTTGCCTCAGTTCAGGCGTCGCCTTCGTGTCCGTGCGTCGAGGTCTAAGAGGTCGACTCCGTATGGCAACTGCGCGTTCGCAGCAGGTGAGATGCGGCCATTGCCGTTAGGTTAGAAGCATCAAGGTAAAAGTTCAAAGCATTCAACGCATATTGTTGCATGGGATAACCTTAGAATTGCAGAGGTGAAAACTAACCGGCTGTCTTACTTAGTGCTTTAAGCGTCGCGGGACCTAAGCCTTCATCTATAAAAGGTGAAAGCCTTCATCTATAAAAGGGAGCATTTTTCAACAAATAATATTACCACACTTCTACTTCCAAGTGGAACAAATCGAAATCATGTCCTCGAAGATATCAAAAGATGAGGACTATATAACCAAAAAAAAACTACTCACCCTCAGCTACTTAAAAATTTTTAGTCACATACAGTATCATCTTCACCTACAGCACCTCCGTCAAAAATCATAAATTTCAGGGTCACTGATGCTCAAGCGGAGGTCTCGCGCACGCCACGCAATCCAGCCAGTGATGTACGTAGCGGAAGTGAGAACAAGAAAGGCGATGATTAGAGCTTAGGAGGTCATGGAAGGGAGCTTAGTAGGTCCTGGAAGGGAGCTTAGGAGGTCCTGGAAGGGAGCTTAGGAGGTCCTGGAAGGGAGCTTAGGAGGTCCTGGAGGGTCAAAAGCGGCCTCGGGGTCGCACTCTAAACCACATTTCATCATTAAAGGGAAAGGTAGTAAGAAAGAAGAATCGAAGGACGAACTCACTTGAGGACGAGAGAAGGCAAGCAAGAAGGATGTGGAGACACTTGAGCCAAAATGGCTACGGGGGTCGCACTCTAAGTAATTTCTTGATCACCCTTTAAGAATTCTTGATACCGACGGGTCGCTTCAAGAATCCTTGATACTTGAGTTTCCCTCAAAGTTTCCCCCTCTTTGATGGAGCGACCCCATCCCAGGAAGATTCTCCCCCCATCAAGAAGATACTTAGCCTTAAGATAATCATCCAAAAGACGGCGCAAAAGGTTTTCGACCTGCAAAGTTAGAGCTACCGCGTCGCATCCCCGCGCCCATCCCTGTGCCCTTTTTTCCCTTGGCCAGGCATGGTGCTGAGGATGCGCTAACGGTTGCCTTAACAAAGTGGCTGCTTCGCCTGCACACGAAAAGAGGCCAAGCGCTCACGCTCTTGCTGTTCCAAGCTTTTGATTACGCGATCAGGCAAATTATCGTACGGCGAAGCACGAAGCGTATAACCTGGCGAGTGCAAAAATCATGAAGGGAGCAGGTTAATCATGAAGTTCTGTTCTGTGCACCCTTGATAGACATATAGCATCTACCTGCAGGAGCAAACGGTTGTTGGATAAATGAAGTAATGTTTCAGTTAGAGTTGTCCTGTAGTAAATGGAAGGATGGTTAATGATAATGGAAGGATGACGTATTAATAAGCTTTGAAGCGGAGAGAACAGTGCTAGAAATGAAGAAAGCTACACCTAGAGGTACAATACCTGAGCAGCACGAAGTCCATCAGATACTATCAGAAAAATAATGAATGAAGGTTTATGTTGGAAGGGTTGTTGGATAAATGAAAGTTAATGGAAGGAGGACGTAATAACTGGTAAGCGTGAGAGAAGACGAGAGAAGATCTAGTTTCTCTACTCTAGAATGATCTCATTGTGCTGCTATTCTGAGAAGGAGGACGTAATTATAAATGAATGAAGGCGATAATGGACAAGGTTTAATCGAAGAAGGACCAGATGTTGGGAGGTTCTTGACGAGGCACTTCAAGTACAAAGAAATTTATCATTCCCATGAAGAGATAAAGCCTAGAATTACCGAAGCCTCCCGGTCCACGGGGCAAACCTTCACCTGCGACATTGCTTGGGTAAGGTCGTGGCAGGCTCGCAGTCCCATGTTGTTGACCAGGAGGGACAAACGCCCCTGAAAACTGCTGATTTTGGCCTAGAGCGCCAGGTGTACTAGCTGATGCATTCATCTTTTCTTGCACCCCTAAACCCTGGTTCTTCAAATTCTGATTCGTAACTAGAAGGGCCATCTCCTCTTGCCCTTCTGGTTCTTCCCCTTCTGGTTCCGGTTCACCATCTGCTTGTCGCGTTTAGAGCAGTGCCTCCTTGGCATGATCCCTCAGTGCATCCTTGGCTTCTTGGCATTCAAGTAGAAAAAGAGCCAAGGATGAGCTACTTGAGGATGCTTCAGCGGTAGCCTTAACCCATGCTGTTTTGCACAGCTGGAGGTTGCTCATCATGCCCCTTAGCTCCGCCAACAACTTTACCCGTAGTACCGGCACTCGCAAACTTACTAGTGCCAGAGGTAGTACCATAAGTTGTACCCGAACAAGATAAAGAGGGTTGTACAGAGGGCTTCTCGTGTGGCGGAAGGCGTTCGCCAAAAACCAAAGCTCGCAGGGTTGCAGCATCGTTTTGCAGCAAAGAAGACTCGTTCTGGTTAACACCGTTGGTATTAGAAGTCCGTTGTTCCTCCACGAAAAAATCTAAGTGATCAAGATGAAATTCAGAGAGGGACCCGGAGAAGCCCGAGATCATGAAGATGTACTTAGTTGAAGTAGCTGTAATAGAAGCTACTTGACGTGAATAAAGCTGCATAATAGTGGTGGTCTATAGAAGTAGTTGTATTTAATAGAAGCTACAAAACGTCCACATAGTAATAGATGTAATAGAAGACATTTTTGACTAGTGATGATGCATAATGCATGTCGCTGAGTCACCCAGATGTCTGCAGGTTACGGAGTTTTGCGCTTCCTCGTCTTCCGCTTCGCTCTCCACCTCATAACTGTGCGCGTACGTGGACTCGTCCTGTCCGAATGTTAAAGGAGTATTGTTCTGGTGCATCTCCATCTTTCTTATTTTCGATAAACTGAAATAAGCAAGTAACAGACGAGAATAACCGAGATACTGAAGGAGGAGTAGCCTCTTAATTAAAGCTATGGCCCTTCTTTCACTTAGTAACTCCGTCATTTCTAGTTTTAACTCAAATCACAATCGACATCAAGAATGTGAAACAGTGTGATCCTTATAATCTTCTTCTATCCTCGCCGTAAAAACTGCACATTTGGTTCTCTGTATCCATCATTCGTGAATCCTTTGAAACGCTTAGCCTCTGCCACAACGTCTGGGTCCTCTTGTGATTTGCAGCAGGCTTTTCGGCCTATCACCACGAAAAGCACCACATAAAGACTTAGAAGAGACGCTAGTGCCGCGACTACTAGTACATGATCGTTTTTAGCGTAGCTCTGCGATGAGTATGCCTCTAAGCAAAGGGAACGAAGTAGGATGATCCCTCTAAAATATCTTGCTTCCTTCTCGTTGTACTACTTACTTATGAACCCCAAATCACAAACAAGATGGGATCCATCCCCATAAAGAAAAACATCCAAACGGACTACTAAAGGTAAAAATACGTCTAGCCTTAAAAGAAACGCGTAAACGGCAAGGAGTGCGGCGCATGTAGTCATCATTTGTTAGAGGTAGGTTTTCTTCCTATTCGCTTATCCCCCGCTTGTTATGGCTGTCCCCACCTAAGGGAGAAAGCCATAACAAACGGTATAGCAGAAGCACCTTTATAGCCTACCCTTAAATTTGCTTGTAGTAGTCGAGGACCTCAAGCCTCCGTTTATTGCGCAAAGCAATGCTCCTCTCCGTTCGCATGTCACGCAGTACGCGTCCATCATCGTGGTAGACCAAGTCGCCAGGGCTTAGAAGACTTCTTGTTTTCCCTTATGATCAAATTCAGGTTACACCAAAAATACCGGAACCATTCAGTGTCTGAAGTGTTTAATATTCTGGTTGTGAATATACTATGGCTCTTAGTCTTGTTCCTAGATGTCAAAGTGAACATACTGGGAAAGACCGTGGGTGCACAGAAACTGCACTACAGGAATATGAATTATTCAAATTAATAATACCCCTTTTCGAAGGTAAAAACCGAAAGCCAAACCATGGAGTGAGTATTCAAAAATAATTTGCTTATATTATATCAACTAAATAATCAATAGTGTCATCGTTCTGGTAGTGACACAGAGAAGAAGATCATCTTCTTGAGCAAGCAGCTTGTACAACATTGCTAGCAACGAACAACCTACACTACTGGTAACATCAGCCAACACGTGCTCCTTAATGACAAAATGTCTGTGACCTCCTCCTTCAGTTCAGTGCAGTCAACGAAATCTCCACGGCTAATCGGGAGCCGCACAAAGGGGTCTTTGGGCTCTGCGCCCCGCAGAATGTGCTGGACTGACTCGCGCGAGAAGGGAAATGAAAGTGTTGCGATGTAGTTGAAGGGATATTTGTGTAGACACGACCATGTAGACACTATGATGTTCTTGTAGACACTACAATGTTGCACCAAGGGAAACAAATCGTCACGAAGCTACTCATGTAGATTTGACTCGATCCTGTTGTGGCAACTAGTGAAAACTCTTTGTACCTACTGAGCCACCTCTTGGACTTGGAGTCGAAAGAATATCATTCATAAACATGTCCCACGATTGTGCAGTGCTTCCTCTAAACTGCGTCCGGGTCGTTGAGGCGTGGCGCCTTCTATCCAGCGCCACTCCAAGCCTTAACGCCTTAGTTTTTCACTATGCCTTAGTTTTTCACTATGCTCAGCATAGTCCACGTCAGATAGTGAAAAACTACCCGTAACCATCGTCCGCATCAAAGAACAACCAAGTATATAGAATCGGATCCTTGAAACTGAAATACGTTACTTTTGCATCGTTCCAGGACGGATTTGCTGTGATGATTTTTTTCGATAAACTGAAATAAGCGACATACTGAAATAAGCGATTTTTTTCGAGATACTGAAAGCGGAGGAATGTAGTCAAGACTTTCTTGCTTCAGTCAGTACCTCGCTTATTTTGAGTTTTCGAATAGGTTACTTTGATTGTAATTTTGTTCAAGGTTCTTCAAGGTCCATTTTCAAATGCAGCTTACGGTAATATTTTCAATATATTATATGCTTACGTTACATCTACAAAGTACCGGGACGAAAGCTGTTATCGTCTGGTTGATCGCGTTCGAAGACCTGCTTCGGGGACAAAGCTCCTTCAAAATTCTGCCACATATTTTTAGAAGAGGACGTAGTTAGTACTATGCACTCATTTTTAAGAATATTCCTCCAGTTCCTTGTTGAAAACATCAGGCTGCATCTTTGACACGTTTTCGTTCCCTTAAAGACCATCTCCGGAGTGAAACAAAGACGCTTCTTTTTCAGTGGTGACCATTCCATTGAGTCTATCATTGGCTAGCATAGCATGCCAACCCCTAGACTGTACGATGACACCCTGAAACCTCAAATATAATCGGTGGAGCACACCTAACTAGGAAACAAACAACCCAAAAGAGTCAAGTAATCCAAATATCTATCTACCCTGAGACCTCAAATAAATGATAAGTAACGTATTTCACAACTTAACTCCACCTCCTGTAGTAAGAAATTATAAGTCTCCTCCTGTAGTAAGAAATTATAAGTCTTAATATTTTCTCCTCTCTGCGACGGCGGAAACGCAGTTTCCTGACGATTATCCTGGTCTGCGTGACGGGGTTTGGGTGCTTTCGGCTTCGGCGGCGGTGGAGGGGCTTCTTTGCCTCCTACAGCAAGTCGATTTCCAGCAGGCGGCTTTGCCGCCGCTTGTTTTCCAGCAGCTGCATTATTAGAGCTCAAAACAATTCACTTCTTGCCTACATTTCTCCCAATCCTAAGAAGGAAATAGGGAGAAATGACTTGTAGAAATGAAATATATTGAGCCTTAACATTAGAATCGCCTCCTCCTGCAGCAGGAGTCGTCGCATCTCCTCCTCTTTCAGCTGTTGGACGCGTACTTAGAACTTTCCCCGAGACCTTGAAAATATTTCAATTATAGAAAAAGGGCCAATTACTAGGATGATCATTCACGTTGGTTGAGGTACTTACAACGGTCGTGGTAGCCTTAAAACAGCATTACGGGCCGCCTCAGGAAGGGTGTGCAATGCCGCCTGGGTTTGACGCAACATTAGAGGAGTTTCTGTTTCTCGTTTTGGCGTTGCAGCTGTGTTGCGAGTTTCCCTTTTGCTGCCTCTCTCCCTTGATGATTTGAATCTATTCGGCAAGATGTGTACTCCCGCTATGTATACGGATATACGGACCTATACGGATACATATGTACATATCTACATACGTGGAGTAGGAGAGAGGTTCTGCGCTCTGATGCCTCAGATGTCCCTGACGAGTTCTACCCGCTTAAGAGCGGCAAAAAAAACGGTAACGCGAGCACCCTTAACCTACCCTTAACAACAGGTTCAGCACGGACAGTAGCTCCCTAGGTCCTCGCGCAGGCACTGGGTTATTGCGTCCTGGAGCAGGTCTTGCTGTATGGTCAGCATTTCCTCCATCACTGTCTCCATCCCCATCTACACCTCGGTGGTCCCTTGGGGGACCGTCAACGTCTTCAGTGGATCTCCTCAAAGCTCCATTATGAAAAAGAGTACATGATCCTCTTATAAAAATATTTGGTCCTCGTATCCCTCTATTCACTCATTCTTTTAGTCGTCTACTTATTCGCTGGGAGGCGCTCGGCTACACGCACTGAGCAGGTGGAACCTTTTTTGCCCGGCGTTGCCCCCGTGGAGCGCGCACTTCGCGCACTCGTATTTAAACCTCAATAAAGCAAGGAAGAGCAAAGACTTGATATTTCATTAAACAAATTCATACTTACCGATACGGAGGTACTGATAATGCTTCCCCGAGTTAAGGGAGGTAAGTATTGTGAATCTACGGTCCCATACGGAGGTAATCATGCTTCTTATCAGTACCTCATTAAACAAAAAGTACCTCATTCATTTCATTAAACAAATTGAAATTCATTCATTCCTTTAGTAGTCTACATTCCTTTAGTAGTCTAGACTGTTAAAAAACCTCTTCCCATACTCGCGAAGATCTTCGTCGTCAGATGATGGCGCGGATGGCGGGTTGGCGGCGAAGGCAGTCTGCTGCTCCCACAAGAGAAGTTGGTACCAAAAAAGTAGACACCAACTATAACCGCTGAAGGAAGCTGGACGACGCGCCATTTTTTTTTCGGGCCCCAGCTATTGCTGGTAGCTAGAAGCTCCGACGAGAATAGAAGATACAACTTACTGGCTTAAAAATGATGATTGAAACTACGGAAGGAGACAACTTGCTTAAAAATTATATGCTTTTGTTACGTTTGGCACTTGAAGATGGATGCAGAAAACTGTGTCTATGCGACTGCTATGTCTATGTAAATGTATGTGGTCTACGTCTATGCTATGTATCCAGAAGATGAAGATCAAACTCCAGATATGTGAATGTGTCAAGTGAAAACAACAAGAAAACCTCCTAAAAAAATTTTCCAATGTGACACGTCTGTCGTTGTAGCCTAGCGATTGTAGTCTTGAATTGTGTAGTTGTCTTGTTTGTGTCTGAAATTGTGCACAATCCACGCGAAATTTTAATGAAGATGTAGAAGATAACACACTCACTGTTTTTTAGCTACTGCATGGCCGCACAAACTGTGTTGCTGACAAAAGATTCAAAAAGTCCTTCTTTTGTGGTTACCATGCTGGGACAACGCACGTGCTGCTGCGGGACGATACCCAGATCTACTTGTACTTGGTAAACTATCAAACTTTTAGAAGTTATCGCTTGGTGTAACTGCTCATCTTCCAGATGCTCATCTTCGCCAACAACTTACAAACAACTGCTACGTCAAACAACTTGTAGAACAAGCGCATACTTGTAGAATAAGTGCATACAACTTCGTCTAGGTATGACCGATGTCTGCTCCAATACAAGCAACAAGTAGGAAGCAATAAATCAGCATTCGCAAAAATATCTGCGACGACGCCACACAAGGTGGGCAATGTCGACCAAGATGATCATGATCTCAACAAGGCCGAAGCAGATCATCCTTGACGCTGAACGCGAATAAACAGGGACTATAGATACAACCTTGACCCAAACAGACACGCAGTTGCTGCAACAAGAACACAAAAATTACTCGTGAGAGAGCCGAATCTACAAAGACTGCGTGATCAGTCTTTGCAGTGCCTCCTGCGTGATCAGTCTTTGCATTTGAAGCTGAAGATTGATGTCGAAAGACCGGCATCGACAAATCGCATTACGACAAACCGCATTTACGACAAATCGCATTACTCTTCAACTAGAGGAAAAAGAAGCTCAACAAGCAACTACAACAACATCAGTCCTCAAGGTCAACAATCCTTTTGTTCACATTGTCACGACTGTGATCATCATCATGCTGTCCTTTGAAGAAGCTCAGCTATTTAGACTAGGTATCTTCGATTGGACTGGTACTGGGTACATGAATCCCTTCTAACTGTGCCCTTTCCCGCCATGACTTTACAGCAAGTAACTGTTCACTTCCATCTCCAGAAGTTGCTGCAGAAAATGCCTTACTACCTCCAGCACTACCAACATCTCGTAGCATATAACTTCCAGAACCTGACATTTCAAGATCATCAAGTTCAAGATCTTCTTCCTCCCCTCCCACACTACGAAGCACGCGTGACCAGTGTTGCTTAACCGCATTCGGAATTAGCGACTCCTGAAGCTCACTCTTCAATTTTTCTGCTGCCTGTGCGACGTGCTGCTGTACAAGCGTCACTAGCAAATGCGAACCACCTTGCTCGCCACCTTCTTCGATTGCCATCGCACTGTTCGTGCTACCTAGTATAGGTTGTGCTTCGCCTTCGGCCGTCGGTGTGGCCGAAAGTTGCTGCTGCTGAGACAGGAAAGCAGGAACGTTAGAGTTGGAAGTAGAACGGGATGCCTCTCCTGACGGTTATTTGTAGTTTTTCACTATGCCAACTTCCTTGCGCGAAAAACGACTTAGCAAAAACAACAACCTTAACAGAGGCTCTTCCAGAAGCACGTCGACCGGCAGCAGTTCTGGGTGTGCCAGCCGTGACTGACTTCATCTCTTGTAAGGCGATACGTCGAACCATACTCGTCAGCGAGTCGCAACATACACTGCCGTCTTTGAAAAGACAAGCGTCGGTTAGAGATGGATCAAAAGAGTACTGCGACTCAAGCTCAGAACCTACAAACAATAGTCGACCACCTGCATCAGCACTAGCGCCACTTGGGTAAACAGTAAACTATGGTGAAGGGGCTCTCGTCGCTCTTCTTCTGGTCTAGTGCCTCAAGCTCAAAATCTGTACTTATAAGAAAAAAACCTGCTACAAACAATAGTCGATTCATCTCATAAGACCAGTATCTGCTCGAACACAGCTTCCAGTGATCCCCGATCGTATTTGAGAGCTAGTGCTTGGCGCAAGGTGTCTATATCAGCAGTCCAAGTGCTTTCTTTGTCAAAATTAAAGGTCAGCAGTCATTGGTCACTGACTCTGAACGGGACAAGGCCCCTTATAATACAGAGCTTTCGTCCCCTTCTTCCCTTAGATTTCCCGTGTTGTCTCAAGGAGTCTGCTCCGCTTCGGTGCTGTCAGTGACCAACTTCAAGAATGACCAATCATGAAAGTTCTTGAGCCTTAACAAAAAGTAGGTTTGCGACTTCTTTTCGAGCCAACTGTATACACTTAGCCTCCACTAGCGGTTCCACCTTCGATTGAATTTCGTCCTCAAGCGCTAGGAGGAAGTGCGATTCGGACTCATGATTAGGGCCATGATTATGTAATAGAAGATGTTCCAAATGGTCTTGGATGAGCGCTTGGAGTTGCTGTGGTGAGAATGGCCCTCCCCCTCCTGGAGTTGTTGTAGTAGAAGATAGCTGGAGATCTTTCGATGAAGCAGTTGCACCGCCACCATTAGAACTAGGGGAAATCCATCTTCAGCAGCATCTTGGGCCTGCTTTCCCCTTGAAAAACGGTCTCAGGATGCCTGTGAAGATGCATTTATTGTAGCCGTAACATCAGTAAGTAAAGGACCACCAGTTGTATTACTAGAAGTACTTTTTCTGGTGCTACTGCTCGATGTTGTATTTGCAGTTGCTACCACGCCTCCATCATCGTCAACAACCAGTGGCTGAGGTGCAAGATGAAGATGCCCTACTCCTGCGCTTGTTTTCGACTGTAGTGCTGCCGTCACTTCGCGCATTATGCTCTGCTGGAACGAAGACTGGAGTCCTCCAAAGTGTTCCCTTAACCGCATCTCCGACCCTCGCAACAGCTCCTCTGTGCCAGCGTGTTCCTCTGCTAGTCTTAACGCTAGTTTTTCACTATCCGTGGTAGGTTGAGTGAGTTGCCCCTTTGCACGGCCTTGGTTTCCCCTTTAGGAGCCAATCGGAATCTGGGAATCTCACTCAGCCTAGTCCACATGGGACTGCGATAGTCGTGAAGAACTACAACCTTAATAGTCGAGATTTCAGCATGGCCTCTAGACTGCTTTCGACGTGAGTTTCCACTTCATTGCGATTTTTCTGCACGAGAGCTACCGTCCAGGCTTCTTGGGCTTCCATTCGGGTATCAAAACCCGCGTTCCCAGAGGCGACTTTTACCTGCATTTCTTGGAGTCGTGTCCCTAAGTCGCTTTCTGCTCGTGACATACGTGATTGGAACTCACAGACACGGGATTGAAACTCAGCTACTTTGGTAGTCAAATCCGCATGTAGGCGATCCACCTCGGCTTTTACGCTTTCTTTCTTAGAGCTCGCCCAAATGCATCTTCATAATGCATCTTGAGAAGATTCATCTTGAAACTGCTCAGTGCTCACAGTGCAGCTCCAAGACGCTCCAACAGAAGATCGACTAAATAAGCCTTAACCTTGTACCGTTTCCACTCTGTCGTGCAATGCTCGTTGAGGGCAGAACGGGCCTCTTCGCGCGCCTCGGCTACCTGCTTTGCAGCGTGCTCCAGCAAGGTTCGCTCCCTTGCGGCCAGGGTTTTGTCCACCCCCACTCGAAACTCGCGACTCTGCACTTGTAGAAGCTCCATGTCTGCTCTGATTCCCTGCAGCTGTAGGAAGTCTACGTTCGATTTCACATTACTGGCGGCGCTGGTCTCATTAGAGGCACAAACAACCCATCCTTTAGAACGTCTTTTAGCTTGTTAAACCAAGAAGGAAACGGCCAAAAGATGGCGTAAAGGATGACCGTTTTGGTACCACCCATAATCTCAACGGGAGTGGTGGCTGGAGTTCTTGTAGCTGGAGTGTTATTCATCCCAACCTCGTCCAGCTGACCTCCTGCTTTCCCTTTCTGCAACTCATCGCACATTTCCTGAAAGCGCATTGTGGCGGTCTTGACCAGCTCGACATTATCCACCAACTCTCTCATCCGCGAGTCAACAGCAGCCCGGATTGTGGCTTCAACACTCTCAGGCACGTTTCCGTCTGAATCGACAAGAGCAGTTGGCGCAACGCGACCTCCTCCGATACCGATACGATCTTCTTGTTTCGACTTGTTGTTGTCAACGTTGTTGTCGATTTCGTGCTCACTTCTGTCATTACTTCGAGAAGAGGCTGGAACAACAAGAGCACCAGCCTGTTGGTCTTCGGAAGGAGCCAGAAACGAGCCTCTACTGGTAGACGCTCTTGTGCCAGGATTCAGTATTGCACCACGTCGAAGTTGTAGTTCGATTTTCGTCAGTCGTTCTGCGTGATCCTCACGCCTCGCCCGCATGATCTCCATCTTCTGGCTGAGGGTGTCTATGTCGTTCTTCAAACCCGACTGTGCGCTTTCGCTTGCCTGTTCCTGTTCATCGATCTTGTTCTCCAAGTCTACAAGACTACTCTCAGTCTCCTGGAGCTTGAGGTCCATTGCGTCCTGGCGGTTCTGCAATTCGGTTACAAGTTGCAGTTGCTGTTGTACTGTTTCTCCAGCTGTTGACGCTTCAGGCGCGGACACGGACACACTGCCACTGGCAGACAAAACCTCTTGCTTCACAAGCTCAGCAATCTGGTCGCGATCTTCTTGGGACCACACGGATGTTCTCGTTAAAGTAGATGCTTGTAGACCTATAATTTGCTTCTTCAAATCTGCAATCGCTTGCTCGTACTTCTCGGTTGTCTCCTGTTCCCGCTCTTGAAAAATGCTCCGAAGCTCTTCTTTCACCTCCAACAAAACGTCTTCCTTCAGTCCTTCTCGCATCTCTTCTGCAGTCCTCTTAGGGCTGCTCAAAACAAAAATTCCAACTTCTACTTAGGTTCACTTTCATCTCAGTATTCCGAGTAGAAGAAAACATATAAGTAAATTCCAATTCACTTCTTAGGTTCACTTTCATCTCAGTATTCCAACTAGTTGACCTGCGGAAATGAAAGCGTCGTGGGCGTTCTTAACAGTCATTCCTCCACTCTGTCCTGTCTGCTCGTTTGACCCTCGTTTGACGAAGTCAGCTGCTTCGATTGCAGACGTGACGACCGCTTCCGTCTCTGTCTGCACGAGCTTCGGAAAATCTCGCTTCAGGACAGTATTGCGAGCGATAAAGGTGATAATCTTCTTCTCTAAATCGCGCACGAGCTGCTTCAAATCTTCCTTGATTCGTTCGCTTTTGGGTGAACCGGGTCTTAGAAGAGGTAGACAAGGAGACGAGCTACAGTACACTTATGTTCGTTGCTGAAACAAAGACAACTTATTTCAAACAAGGAGGACATGTTGAATCGCCAAATTTCAATTTCTATGAATCCTTGTGGACGAGAAGGAGGAAGTGAATCAAATCTATATATTATAAGGTTGTAACCCAGAAGATGTAGATGACTGATCGTGATCAAATCAAAAATTGTCTCATAAATCTGCGTCCACATCACCCGTCCTCGCTTCTTCATTCCCACCACCTTGACTCGCTCTACGCCCTGTCGTTCCCGGAAGTGGCACAAAGACACTTTTCTTCCCAGCTCGTGCTTTTGCCTCGACGAGGCCAACGAGGTCTCCTGGAGATCCCTCATCTTGCGTCAGTGGTCCATTCTCTTCCGTGAGATCCATAATTGCGTCAAGCATAGCAGGCGACGCAAACCGCACCCCATCGCGTGTGCGACGCGGCTGCATCGTCCTTTTGCTTTTATTATATCACCTGTATGCAGCTGACGCACAGACGAGTTATTTAATCAAATGACGTCACAACAATCACATTGGCCTTAGAATTCAAGAAACTATTTCACTCCAAAGAAAGAAACTAACTGCAAATGACGTAACAACAACAAGTTTTTCTAGAATTCAAAACTAAAGTTGTAAAAAGAAGTCACGTAACTTGTAAAAGTAGTGACACAAGAGGTGGAGGTCTGAAGAACTAGGTAGTCTTTGGGATTACTGATCGATGTTGAAGTGGACGAGGCTTCTTTGGGATTACTGATCGATACACTGCGGAGGTAGCAGAACCGAGCGAGAAGAAAGACGATCAGTGTCCAAGTGCAACCGATCGCTAAATAACAGTGTCCAAGTACATCCGATTGCTGGAACTAACACTGATTTTTGACCGAAGATGTTGACTGTTGACGGAGCTACCGACGGAAGTATGGTTGGAGACTATCATTCATAGGAGGGCATGCCGAAGTTCATGTCAACTGAACCGAAGCACTCTGTTGCTGCAGCGTCTAGGTCCACTTTTTTTTATTCTTCAGCACACAATCACAACAATGCAAGAGAGGGAAACTTCCCGCAAGCAGCGAATGCAGCGGCGGCTCGAGGTTCGACTATGCCACGATATCTCATTTTGTCATGCTTCTTATTTTCAGGAACTGAGAATAGCTGTTGTGAAAAGCAGACACAAAAAGGGCAGGAACGCAGCTCGTTCGCCACTCCGACGCGGTGATCCGCCCCACAGTGAGAAACCCGCAGCACCACTTTGTTAGCGCTTGTTTTAGGACGTTGATCTAGCCCAGAGCCATAGAGGCACTGAGGTCAAGAACAACGTGGTCTACTGCCCATTTGTCAACAACACTACTCATTTTACACCTAGAAATTTAGCAGAAGGCCTTCTAGTTGTATCCATAGTTGTAATACTGATATGTCTACTAAGTATATGCCTTAAACCGCCGAGCCATCCTCTCGTTCTTCTTCTTCTTCCTCCTCCTCTTCTGTCACGTCATTACCTGCCCAATCCTCGCGTTTTATG
Organism: Amoebophrya sp. A25; assembly: GCA_905178165.1. Taxonomy (NCBI): domain Eukaryota; class Dinophyceae; order Syndiniales; family Amoebophryaceae; genus Amoebophrya; species Amoebophrya sp. A25. The sequence continues at coordinate 1,234,083 of CAJINU010000019.1, read as the reverse complement.
GTCCCATCATCGGTTCGTGTCCAGTATTCGTCGCACGCAGAGTCGTCTTCTCGAATTTCGACGTTTCTTCGACGACTAACACCCGCTAATTCGTCACACATCTCTGAGGCGAGCTGAGAGACTTAGAGATAGAAGAACCAAGGCAGACATAACATCCTTTGGTGGTAGAATTTTCATCGCCGCTATAAGGATTGACTGGAAGAAGCAGTCCTTACTTTGTATGCTTCCAGTATTTGGTAACCTGAGTTTGATACAATTCATACTTAACGCCAGCCATAACAAACAGGATTACACAAAACATCATCATCAACGTCAGCAGCGAGAGAACTCGTGTCGTCACCCTCTTCGTATTTCTCTAGTTTCTTATCGGAAATCCCGCACGCTCGCCAAGCCGCGACTAAACTTATCGCGTCGCCTGAATGTAGTCAATGTTCGTAGTGGCAAATTGATGTGTGGATGATACGGATACGGTAAGTAGCACCGAGATGCGATGATCATGATCTACTGCACAATGTAATATGCTTGCGCACCTTAGATAGTCAAAAAGAAGTACACTTTGTTCGGTATCCATTTGGATCGTCCTCTTCGATATCCGCGTCGGTGCCTCTCGTTTCTAGCACGGCTATTCTCTCTCTTCTTGGAACGGTTCTTCTTCTTCTCCGCTTCTTGTTGAATCTGATCGCTTCATCTCGACTCCTGGTATGATGTCGTTGACTCCCATTCTTGCTCGTTCTCCTGTGGTCTCTTCGCGGCTTAATATGCTTCACGGGTTTTTGCTCTCGGGTCATCGGAACATCTTGTTCTCTCCGAAAGACTCTCTTCCTTGTTGCGCCTATTTTTCCAGCCGCAGAAGTAACGGCACTGTCGTCATCATCCAGCACGCCCGGCCCCCCGTCGACGTACTGCTTGACTTGACCACTTGATGTGATGACATTTTTTTCGAGTTTAACCGACTGCGGTGCGCTGTCTTCCGACAACGACGCCCCTTCTTCGTCGTGATACGCGCCGTTCTCATTACCAGACGAAGAAGTTGCGGCAACAAGATGTGCAACGCTATCCGCGACCTTGCTCTCTGAGGAAGGTTCTTTTTTATCTTCGTCAAGTCTAAGTGTAGACTGCGACTCCGACTGTCGACTGCTTTCCGTGTAGTACGCCTCTTCCTGCGTAGCTGGCCGTTCCTTGAGTCTCACGTTGTTCGCGATCGCGAGTGTCGTAAAGAAGCATACTAAAAAGGGCAGGAAATAAACGTAGTTTTTATGAAGCTTTCTTACTAGCATCATTGCTTATGTAGTTTTTCTCCCTTTCTGGTGGTGGAGCCTAAAAACATACTTATGTTGTTGATCAATCTCTAGGGGGCCTTGTCTTGCTTAGACACGGAGGTAGCTCTAGCGGCGGTATGCAGCTACATGCACATCGGCATTAAATTGACACCCTCGCTATTTTTTTCCATTTCAGACACCGGAGCAATTCAGAAGCGGTTTTTTCCATACCTTTTTTCAATACACGGTGAGAAAGCGGTTCTCTCATGCCTACTGGTGAATATTAGCAGAGGAACCTTCATGCACCGATGAGTTAGAGAAAGTTTAACACCGCTAGTGCTGCGCCAAGAAGAATGACCCATTCTTGCTGCAGTTCTCTTCTTCGTAGTAGATCTACTTCCGATCTTAGACATTTCGTGTTTCCAAGCACTCCTTTCGCTTAGGCGGGGTGCAAAATGTAACAATAACGGATCGATATTTTCGCGAAAGGGAAGACAATGGGGATAGTTCTTAGAAGGGAAAACAACCCTTGTTGGAGATGGTAAGTTCTTAACAAGGAAAAACAACCCTTGTTCATTGCGTTTCAAAGTTCAGAACTTTCATTTTAGATACTCCTTTACTTCTCAGCATGATATGGATGTTATCATTGTCGATTGCAAATAGTCGAGATCTAAGACTATGAGTGTAAGTGAAACTGTGATGTAAGACTCAGAAGTTAAAGTTTTTCTTTTTGGTTTGTTGTTTGGTTACAGATACAGTTGACGTAGAGTGATCAACTTGCTGTATTCGGTTTCTTCAATGCGTTCAGCTTCGCGTTTCTACGTACTTTCGCTACTCCTCAGCTTCTCAGCACCACGCTGCCCACCCTGAGAAAATGGTTCCAAGGTTTTCTATGGACGTAGCCTGATTGAGCAAGTGTGCGATAAAGGCGGAAGGGTTTCCCTTGAAACTCTGCAAATTGAGAGGGTCTTTGAAATCCAACAGCTTCTCCCGCATTCCGGTCATTAGAGGTTAAGGAATTACATTCCTCAGAACATCCCTGACTTATTTCCTACTGGAAAAAGAGCCAGGGATGCTAGTGAGGGATGTAATGTGGGAACCCTTAAGGTCAAGGCGTGCTCAGCATCCGCGTTGCAAACAGTGTCCTGCTCGACGCACCACTTAGCGACAGGATCGACCAGGAAGACTTCGCATATCTGGTAAACAATTATGGAGTTTCCATCTTGGTTATAATTAGAACTAATGGAAGTCCATCCTCAGCAGCATCTTGGGTCTCCTCTTCCCTTTAAAAACGGGACCAAGATGACAGTGAAGATTGATTTCTCGTACCCTTAATATAAGAGCAGAGGCAGACGGAGTGGCTATACTAGTTTTTGTTTCTCTTTGTTTCTCTACTTAATCAGAATGAAAATGTAAGTTCTTCTTGGTACAATGCACAGGGGGAGACGACCCTGTGCGTGATGACAAATGTGTTGCTGAAAGGGCTAGATCTCTAGAGGTAAAAACTAACCGGTTGTTTTCTTTAGTGCTTTGAGCGCCGCTGGGCCTAAGCCTCAACCTTATAAAAAGGGAGAAGCCAATCAAGATTTGCAGCACACCTCAGAGAGACGGGGAAGATCGAAAAAAAGCCTGCTTGAGCCAAAATGGCTACGGCAAATGTGATATGTAAATGATAGTAAAGGAGTACCGTCGACAGCAGCTCCATGTTTCCGCGTAGAGCGTGCAAGGTCGATTCAAAGGATCCACGAAACAACGCGTTTTTCAGGCCTTGGCAACCCAGAGCGGCTACAAAGTCTGGGGTCATCCGGAAGGGCACCATTTCTCGAATTCGCAAATAAATAGAGGCGTGATCAAAAATCATTCCAAAATCTATATGCACCACTTGCCCAGATGCAGGGTCGAAGCTTAGAAGAAGATTGGATTCACATGTCGTCCATTCAGGTCTTGTTTATCTATATCTTTTATAAGAAGGAACAATCAAGCATATCGATGCTTTTGCTTGCAGTACTTCATTATTATACTTCTAGACAACATGCCGCACAAGCTGCAATGAATTGTGATTTGTAGATAATCATCCTTGTCATAAAAGCAGGATATTGGAACAATGTCGATCGCCAATGCCGAAAATGTAGCCGACTATGCTAGTTGTAGCGACACTTGTCGCGAAGTTTCTCGTCGCTGCCAGCCACTCACTGCATCCCGGAAAACGCTCGAAAATTAGAGGACAGTTTAAGTTTTACTATTTTCTAATACGAATACTACCTAGTACCAGGTACTTCTTCTTCTTCCGAGATGAATTACCTTCTTCGAAAAGTTTCGTCGCCAGGTAACGTGGTTACGGTTAGAACGAAAAAAAAGGCAGAAAAAGGAAACTCAAGAAGAACGTGAGAAATTTGAATATGCGATAGGCTTACACAACTTGTGACGTGTCGCATACAGGTAAAATGCGAGTTGTGCAGACTTTTTGATTTTCATAATAGGAAAAAAAACGGTAATGCTGGATGAGTTCGCTGCATGATGGCTTGATAAACCTTGATACGAACCGCGTCTGGCGTACTTCTCCCCTGTCGATCGAACCCTGTGAGCGGGCATACCTTGGGCGCGTTCGGGTCTCTACTTAGAGCTTGTTACCTGAATTCTAATTCATTACCTTCGTTGACCACAGCGCGTTTTCCCCTTGTTGAAAACTACGTGCTGTCAAACAAAGATGAATGTACCTCCTCCATCTTCTAAAAGGTGAAATTATATACTTAGAGGCAGCAAGCCTTAATCTAGGATCCACGAAAAACGGATTCGAAAGCAGTGATGAATCAGCGAACGGACGCAAATCTTCCGGAAAATAGTACTCGTGCGCATCTCCTGCCCAATCTTTGAAAGGGATGGTCGGTCGCACCCACTCCATAACACCTTGGAACGGCGCTAAGGGGATCACCTTGTAGGTTCGCAGCGCCAAAGGGCGCCGCCGCATCTTTCTTCTGGCTCTCAAAGTATTAGACGTGTGTATGTGTGTGATGTGTGTACGTGTTTCTTCTGGCGTCTCATTTGTGTGATGTGTTTGTACCCCTGAAGATGGTACTGTTCCTAGTAGTATTAACCGTAGCTTTTTAGGGCTCTGGGGGGCACCTCCACTCCACTTCCACGTAGAGATCATAGGTTCTGTTTCTTCAGCTCATTTCTCAAGGTCTTAAGAGGGATACAAAAGGGAATGTATGACACATCAATATGAGAAGGGTGATGAATTGTTTAGATTGTAGGTGCTTTCATTAGTTAGTCATTAATTCATTTCTTGAGTTGAAGTCCAAGCCTTAATGGTGGATATAGTGCCATCCACCATCCAAGCACCTCCACTTCCACCTCCAGCACTTTTAGAGAGTAACGAAGAGGTCGGATTTTCAACATGGTCAACCAGTGCACCGTGGTGATGCATCTCCCCACCTTCCTGATCAGCATCGTTGTCGAGCAGAATTTCCGAGCACAGTTTAAAACTTTGCTGAACTAAAGCATCTTGTCGTGGATCGTCGTTGCCCTTTATCAGCTGTCTGTGTACTCTTATGAAAGGAAAAAGTGTAGTAGGTACTCATAGTAGTACGCAAGAAAATTTAGGCACTCTCTAATTCCTACTGAGAAACAAGTGCCTACTTTCTTGAGTATGAGTAAGTACACTTTTTCCTGTCGTAACTCTACCCCTGCGGTCGACAACCTCAATGTACCTGGGATTGCTAATCCCAGATCCGACAAAATTGAAGAGGTCCGGCCAAATCTCAGTTAAGTCGTCCTCGCTATGATGGTAATGCGCGTTCGAATGCGTGGTAAGAACAGGCCAGATGCGAGAGTGCTCGTTTTTCACCAACGAGTGTTTCTTAGAGCAGAAGAGCCCTCTTGTAGCATTTCGCGTCTTTCTATGAGGCCACTCAGTGTAAAGGTGCCTCCTCTGGAGAAAGGAAGTTGTTTGACGCAAGATGGCAGGCAGCCTCGACGTCGCGTTGATGCCCCCTTGCAAACGACGTCGTGTCAAAGAAAGATTAAGATGCACTTTCTTACTGAAGAAAGTCGTAACTGGCAGAAGAGCAGTTACTGATGAAAGACCTCTTTTGAAATACTTAGTAGTCAAGAGATGAATCAATATGAATTACGGCAAGTAGCCTTAAGTTTCTTTAAGTCGAACTCTTCGTTTGGCACCTTCGCAGCCTGCCTTGGTGGCAAACCCATCGCAGCCAGTCCTGGCATTTTCCACACGGTAGGCCCACGAAGATCCTGTGCCCCTCGAGCAGTGCCTCTGGTTAGAAGAGAGAGAGAGCACAGGCGAGTTCAAATTGTTCCCTATTTCTCGGAAATCGAAAGCTCAACAAATGAAACTCTTCTTCTTTCTCAGAGAGTTCGAATTCTGCAAGAAAAAAAAAGGCGGGTGTCCAAGCAGAGGAGATGAAGAAAAAAAGGATGAAGTGATTTGAAATATCAGGAAAATTGTGAAACAAGTTCTTCTTGCCTTAAGGTTATTCGCGTTATGTCTGTGTACCAATCGTACATCGCACTCAATGCCTCAATTCGCGTCGTCAAGATGTTGCTACTAGTTCCAGTGTTAGTTCTAGCAGTCATCCAAGATGTTCCGGAAGAAGCTGAAGAAGAAATACTAGGAAGACTGCGACCGACACCGAGAAAAAGCAGTTGAGCGACGTTGCGAGGATCAGTGAAAATGCTATCCGCATTATCCCGAAGAACGGCCAAAACCTCTCCCGCTTGGAGAGGTGCGCGGCGACTTTTAGCGGTAGGCTTTTGGTGTTCGTTTATCCCGCTTGTTATGGCTGTCCCCCTTAGAAGAGCCATAACAAACGGTAACAAAAGCACCTTTAACCTACCCTTAAGACTTGTTGGCCCTCCTCCTCCATCACCCGTTCTCGAGGACGTTGCATTTTTCATCTTCTTTTTGTTCGTAGCACCACCTCCACCTCCTCCAGTAGAGGGCCTCCTTGCTGCTCCTGCTCCGTCAAAAATGGAGTACGGCGTGAGCGCGCTCAAAATGCGCGTACCTGGGTCGATATGCCTTCCGCAATAGGGAGCAAAAAGCTCATCTGCAGTAGTGGTCCTACTACTTTGAAGGTGGGCTTCCGTCTCCAGGTCCTCTCCCGCAGCTTTAAGAACTTCTTCTACAGGTGGTGGTCTCAGAATCCGCAGTAGAAACCTCAGGTCTGCAGACGACTGCGCACACAAGTTGTCATTGCGGCGATTTTGTACATCAAGATTCCTGTTCGTCCCTGACGGTTGTCGTTTTTGCACTTCCTGCAGGAATTTTGTAACTTCTGTAAGATACTCCACCGTGTCTGCGTGCCTGGTCGTAAACTTCTTGCTGCGCTCCTGCGCATCCTGTAGTATTCTCTCAATCGCTCTTGGCTTGCCCTTCGAGGACGAGGACGTCTGCGTATTTTGATCGGGATCATGATACCGTTTTCCCAGCATCTCATTCCTGTAGTCCTTGGGAAGTTGGGCCAGAAAATTGTTTGACGCAATCACCTTATCTGCATTTTGTTGCGTTCGCAGGAGTGGCAAAGCCTCAAAACTTAGGGCTGTCCTCCAGTATGGATATTCATCTTTTAAATGCATCCTTATTCTCCTTGAAGAGTTCCTTATTCTCCTTGAAGAGTATCGCAGTAGTATTGATGCACATACTCTCCATGGGGGACGATGCACCAAATCCAAAAGATGAATTAGAATTCAAATTAATTCTATAGTAAATCCAAAAGATGAATTAGAATTCAAATTATAATTCTATAGCCGTAAAAAAGGGTAATTCAGCGCCATGCGGACAAGTACTTCGTGGAGAGTGTTTTGGAATTCCTCATGTGATATGAAGACAAGAAGGAAAAGCTTACTAGGCTTACTCATCGACGTGCATGGTTCTGGTATTCGGTAGCCTGATTTTGATCCTAAGGGAAAACAAGAAGAGAATCCTTGTGATCGAATTCAGGTTACCAAATACCGGAACCATACTGTTGAAAGGGCTAGATCTCTAGAGGTAAAAACTAACCGGCAACATCATATTTTCAACATTAAAGTAGATTATACTTGTTTCTTCACGGGTTCTCAGTCTACTCTTCAGTAGGAAAGAGTACTGCCTGCTCTACTTTTCTTGGGGACGATGAGTAATTAGAGCGACCGCGTTGGCATCCCTGGGTGCATCCTCGGCTTCTTTTTCAAGTAGAAAAAGGGCCAAGGATGGCGCTGAGGATGGTTGAGCGGTAGCCTTAAAGTAAGCACACGACTTGATTCCCTTGTCATATGAGAGTCCAAAATTTTATATCGCATGTGCTGCCCATATCCACCAGCATCTCCATCGTCAGCAGCTTTTTGAGGCCCTGGAGGAGGTGATGGTTGTGTTTGTCTGCTCTGTTCAGCAGGTTCTTTTGCAGCATTTTTTCCACCTTTTTTCTCCATCTCCTTTGGATCTTCATAGTATGCGCGACAGGCTAATTGCCGTAAGAAGGGAACTAAAGTCTTCAAACGCAAACGGGGGGCTCCGTCCTTTCGTGTGTCCAGGATCTGATGTCTTAGTATGGGACTCACCTCTGTGGCATTCTGAAACCACAATATAATCAGCCGAGAGGCCAAAAGCGTGAATCGTCGCAGCCAGTGTCGCTGCGTGTGTTGAACTTCCAGAAGATTCTTATTTCCAGGACTATGTTGGCCTTCCCCAGTTCGTCCTGCTGTCGTTGTACGTCCTCCACCTCTGCTAGCAGAGCCAGTAGCAGACGATGACTCTGTGGAAGAGCAAACGAATAACCCTTTCACGACCCGTTTTGCTGCGTATCCATCATCAAAATAACTTAAACAATCGCCTAATGCTTCCACGACCTTGTTAAGGTACGCCGCCCTTTCCTCTTTCCATTCTTAGAGGCTCGCAGAGGTAGTGGTTGAGGTAGTAAGCATTGCTTTATCGCCGATTGCGGAGTGAGCAATATCCTCATCGTTTCACGACTCGTCGGACTCACGCCTCTACTTTAATACTTGTCAAATAGTAACAAGCTGCACATCTTCACAAGTACGAAAGTAATATAAATATTAACTGTAGTATGCTAGTTGTTGTTGTACTACCCTTCTATCTTAACATTTGCTATTTCTTTCGTCAAAATATCGCTCGGTTTCGCTACCGCAAGCGAGTTGCTTTTGCACCTTGAGTTTTCGTTCCTGCGTTGCCCGAAACTCCTCGTCATGCTTCCTAAAAATATGATCCACGCACTCTGCGTAGGCTAAAAATGGCTTCAAATACACAAACTGTTTACCAAACGGACGGATGCTCTGCTGGACGAGGTCATTTTTATTCCTAGTATCTTCAGAGTTATGTTGTCCACTGAGACGACGCCGTATTTTCGGATCGATTTTTTGTCGTTGTGCTAAATTCTCGTCTTGTTTCGTCTCGAAAGCATCTTGCTGTCGCACAATGTCACGCGCATGCTTTACTTAGAGCTAGCTGGCGCGAATCCATCGCAGATCTTTGACTATCTAAGGTTCACAAGTGTTACGCATGGAATTTAATCGAATAAGATTTAACTTATAAGATGATCCATGAATAAAGTATCAAAATCAATGCGCATGCTGATGCTCCTGGATCCTTGCAGCAACAAACCTGAGAGACCTTGAAACCTCATGAACCTTATAGGTGCATAGCACTGAAGAAACCCTGAAGAAGAAAACTTGGCCGATACTTATCGCCACCAATGTGCACCACAGTCATAGACAGCCAGAGTGGCTTTTTCTTTGGCTTTCATGTTTTCAATCTGAAGAACTTCCAAAGTATCAAAGTTCACACAATAAAGTCAATCATTCTTAGAGTAGCTCCTGCCTACTCTAGAGTCAGTCACTTTTGTGTTCTTTTTATATCCTCAGAATTCATTTCAGCAACAAGATTATTAAGGGTTACCAAAAAGCTTTCTCTCTTCCAGGATCTTTCTGAAAATTGATAAATAGGGGACGCCGTAACGTAGTATCCTCTCAGCATTCGCGTCTTGGCCCGATCCCGCCATCGCTTCTCCCAAGCGAGTATGCAGCTTTGCGGATGTGTGCGATAGACGTCGCAAAGCCATTCCAAATCCGTATTGCAGCATGCGGTTGTGCTTCACCTTTGGATCAAAGGGGTCCCCTATATGCGGTTCTTCCATCGCGGCCAGAGAATCAACATACTCACTTGAAAGGAGGCTACTTGCACTAGCTCCAGCCGCCGACTCGAAAAACGACTGGAGCGCTAAACTCGACGCAGAAGACGAAGCCCCTGCACCGCTGGAAGAGGCTTCTCCGCTCGATGAAGCGCCTGTTTTCTTGCCGATTCCCTGTTGCCCTGGAGAAAAATTAGAGCTAATATTTGACCTGAATATTCGTCATGTTCTTCTTAACTATATCTAGATAATTAAAAACAGTTTCGTTTACCTCGACGTGCTCCTACTGATTTTGACAAGTATAAGGACAACGCACTAGGTAACTCATGGTAAGGAATTTACAGCGCGGTGCGGATTGAGATAATCGGCACACATACACAGTTAGATAGACCTGTTCCTAGTGTTAGAGTCGTGCACACATACACAGTTAAATAGACCTCATAGTGTTAGAGTCGTGCACACATACTTACACAGTTATAGATAGACCTCATAGTGTTCTTAGAGTCATCACCGCCTCCTCCGGCGCCAAGGACCATTCTTTTCGCGACATTCGCGATGTGGCGCCGTGCCCGCTCGACTGGCCCGCAGGCTCCCTGAAGGACCCTGATGGCGTTCTCCGTATTCAGAGACGCATTCCCGCTCGCGCTTTGCAGCAAACATTTCCCGATTTGGTAGTCACGCTGACCTTGTAGCGCGATCAGACGCGCCATCTCTTGGAGGGGCTCTAGTTCGCTATGTTGTTTCGGAGTTCGAGTACTCAATATCCTTTGCCGGGTATTCGGAGTCCACCCCAAGTCTCCCGCGTGATTACGGACATACACTTGTGCTAGGTCTTCCTTCTTCATGCAGATGTGATCGTGTGCGTATTTGAGAGCATCCCTCCAACACGTCTCGTCCTTAGAGGTATTTCCTGCAGCTTTCCACTACTTGTCGTGTTGTATCTATTCGCATCGATACAGACTATTGTTGAAAATTTCAAACGTTTGCGAATACAAGTTGTACTATGTACAAGTACTACATTTAACCTACAGGCACTGCGCGTCCTAGTACACATATGACTACATGTCCTACCCTTCTATGGAAATCAGTAGATGACAGTACCCTTCTATGGAAATCAGTAGTTGACAGTACCCTTCTATGCAAATCAGTAGTTGACGGTGCTGGTAGCCGTAACATTTCCAATCTCTAAGTCCGCAGCCTCGTCACCAGCTCCTATCGCTGCGGTTGATGTAACGCGCATCATGTGCTGGAACACATGCGACAAGGCTTTTTCAGGCTTTCTGCAGGTACGACGCAGGAACTTGCCGTAACTGATAGCGGAAGTGTTCACAGCCTCCCACTGCAGGCGGCAAATTTTTCCCGCAGTATCCGCAAAAAGCTCGGCTAAATTTAAGCCATATCGAAGCCTATAATGTGGATGAGAAGAAGATTTCCCTGTGCTTGAGTTAGGGGTTGAAAGTTGACATCTCTAGCTCGCATATCTGTGGCTTTCCTACTTGAAAAAGACATAGAGACGCTCTTAGATGATAGGTCAACTCCCAAGCCTTAATTGAAGATGGCATAGAATTGCAGGCAAGCGCATTGGACATCAAGAGAGAATGTCGGAAAGCCAAGAGCGGCTCCACCAGCGGTGAGCGAAAGATGTTCGGGCCGTACTTCGTGCTAAAAGTCGTCGCGTCGTCGATGTAGGCTTGGGTGAACTTAGAGGAGAAACCTTCATCTCATGTAATCCATCTTGAGAAAGAACCGAAACAGCACACTGCAAACTTAGTGGTGGACTAATACTGAGACTCAGGAGAATGCGTCTACTGAGCATTGGTGGAAGCAAGCCTTAATGTAAGTGTACTCTTTCTCTGTTGCGGTCGCTGGCGGTCCCCACAAGATTTCCGCGACGTCTGCGGTCGCATTCGGGTCCCCATAACTCGCGGACGCACTACGAAGGGCAACCAAATCTTCCAGAAGTACACGCTCGGTTATTCCGCCAGAACAACAGGTAGAACTACTCTTGGTAAAAATATGCGTGCGCACGTCTGAAACCATCTGGGCTCTGATTGCGGCATGCTGAAACGAGGCGCCGCTCCGCAACCCCTGCCGCACGAAATTCAGCGCTGAGTGTGTGTAGTCCTCTCCTTTGGTCCTGAGCGCGGCAGCCACCGCAGAGTGGAAATCGACAACTTCTTCCGAAAGTTCCTGATGCTGGAGTCCACTTGCTGGAGTCCACTTGCTGGGACTTCTTGAAGAGCGCGAGGCTTCATTTCTTGATGATGTTCTTGTTGCCCCGGTGGTTACAACAGATCTAATTCCTCTACTGGAACCTGAAAACACGCCTTTGGAACCTGAAAACACGCCTTTGGAACCTGAAAACACGCATTCTTCTTCACCTGGATGCTCGTAAAGTGCCCTTTGAGCTGCGGTCGCGACTGACGAAGAAGCAGTGAATTCATCACCCCAAAGGCCAAGATGGAGCAAATCTCCTGTCGCTTCTCGATTTTGCGCCCTCGTTTCCAGTAAACTAAGTGTATCACGGTTGTCCACGTTTTCAAGTAAATGGGTTGGTCGATTCAGTTTCCGGAATGTTGCGCCCAACAGCTCAGTTCGTCTACGTCCAGTCACACCAAAAAAACGGGATATTTTCCTTGCCTTTTCGTGGTTAGAGCTCGAGGCTATTCACTTCTTGCCTGCATTTCTCCCACTCCTATCAAGAAGGAACCGAATAGGGAGAAATGGTTCATAGAAATAGAAACCGAATTATATTAGGGAGAAATTTAAATTATGGTTTAATATAGAAATATCAGATAACAACGGCGTTGAGCCTACTTAACTTCGTGTTCAGATTTCTGTCGCTCAGAGTCGATCATGCGCACGCCCAGTTTTTTGATGGCTTTATTCACGTCTCCACCACAATCACGCAACAATTTCCCAGGATTCAGGACAATACCTCTACCGTTATGAACGGCCATAGTCGTAGGCCAGAGGTATTGTTAGAGCTACCGCGTCGCATGATCTTCCTTGAGGGTCATATCCTTGGACCCTTTATTTTTCCCCTTGGGGAAAAAGAAGCACCAAGGATCATGGTGTCAAGGACATGCGTCAGCGGTAGCCTTACATTTGCTGATCTTCACCATCCCTGTTTTTCTGCACTACCGAGTCGTAATTTCTCGCAAATTAGCTTTGGATGTAGATCATGACCGAGTACCGCATTGATCCATATGGAAATGGAAATGGAAAATTATTTTAGATACATCTTTGGAAAGGATTATAGCTACAACTTTGGACAGTTGTATCGATTAGAATTACAGAAAAAGCTTGAACTGGCAAACCATAACCACAGTGTGCGCCTTTTGCGCGAAGCTCATGACGGTCTCTGCGGCTGCGCAGTGTCAGTCGCTCGTATTCTAGGTACCAAATGGCTTCTCGTGGTCTCCCCACGAATAAACAGAGTTCGGAAATTGCAAGAAAGTTTGTCCGAGAGAAATACTCGTGCTTATCGAGAACATCACGTGCAGCTGTACCCTGCTCAACAGGATCTAAGTTGTCGGACGGGTCCGCGGCAGGCGCCTTAGGATCGTGTTTCCGTAGGTCAGCTAGATACGAATTTGCTGGAGGAAAAAAGTGCTCCAAGTTTCCATCCGCCATTAGAGGAGCTCAAAATAATTCACTTCTTCAGCTCGTTTCTTCTCAGCTCGTTCCACGAAGGCAACAGAGAGAAACGATCCAGCACGGAAATGAAATGTATTGAGCCTTAACTCGACAATCAACCTCCGCGCAAGCTGCAATGATCTGACAACTAAATCCGCTAGTGGTAGCAGGAACTGTCGCAAAGCATGAGGATCGACTTCCACTTCGGGATGCGCATCAAGAACTCCATGATGAGGATTTTCTTTTAGTAGACAGTGATCGCCTTCTTGATCTCGTTGTCCACATCCTACTTGCGTAGTATAATTTGTGGTCTCTCCAGATCTTGCCAAAAGATCCCGTAGGTATTCGAAAATCAAATGCCAAGCACTTTGCGACACAGCGAAGACGTGTGGGAAAGTGATGCGTGCGAAGCCGACGTCTTTCCTTAGGGGTTCCCCTAACCTGCTACAATGTTGTAGCTACATCTACTTGCATATCTATGACTTTCCTACTTGAAAAGGTCATAGACATGGTTGTAAGTACTTAGATAGGTCAAGAACTTCCAACCCATAATTTCCAAGCTAAAACTGGACTCGCGCAGTCGCTGCTCCCGCCGGCCAACAAGGGCAAATTCTCCAAGGCGGTACGACAGAAAAGACGCAGCCACAAACTGTACGCTTGTTGACCCTGATGTTGTTGTTCTTCGGCTTGGCGTCCTGCAGGCCTAGAACGGTTGTTCATTCCTTCTTGGGTCATTTGTTCTCGATGCGCAGCACCATGATCACTAGTGTGTCGATATATCAGTGCATCCTCACCGCATTGCTCGCGGAAACAAGCAAATATCACGTCATAGCTTAGAAATTTTTGCCACAAATCTAAGAGTCCATCGTTTGCTTGTGCCTTCACTTCAAAAGAAGGCCCTTTAGGATCGCCGTTGTCATCTCCAGGCTTGCCCGCTTTTTTAGAGCTGCGACATTCGCATCTTCCTCGAGAGGCACATCCTTGGAGGCTATTTTTTCAAGTAGAAAAAGAAGCTCCAAGGATCATGTGTGATGTAGAGGTATGCTCTAACAGCGGTAGCCTTAACACTTGGTCCTCCTGCTGCTGCGCTGGAAGAGTTAGACGAGGACTCAGGTGAATCCATGATGGAGTCTGGTGGTATCCCTGAAGAGGCGTACGACGCGTTGTCCCTTTGCTGCACAGCACCAACAGCACGATCTGAAGATGTTCCACCTTGATGTGCATTTTTCGCATTACTTCTCGAGTGGGGAAATCCCAAGTTCGCCAGCTCTTGTCTCGCTGTCTGTGTGCGAAAGGCTGCCGCTTCTGCAAGTACTGGGTCGCGCACGACACTAGCCGCCGTATCTTCATCGTCCCTTCTCAAAAATAGTTGTGGAAAGAAGGCTCGCATCCGCCGCCACGCCAGACAAATAGGCGTGTCCCCTAGCCGCTTGCGCGCTAGACCGCCATTACCCAGGATAAAGGATGCTACGCTACTATCAGCCATGGAAGCAGCTTGTTGCAAACTTCTATAGGCTTCTTCCAAGTTGTTATGGTCGTCATCCTCCAAGTGAATCCTATTTGTTCTGGAGGCCTCGTCCATGTTGATGAGTTTCAGCATGTCCTTGCTGGGTGAATCTGCTAGAAGGCAGCTGGCTGCGATTCCGTCAGCTTTGACTACTCCGAGATCCTGCAGCTCTATCGTGGATGCGCCAGCACTTCCTGCAGCTGATGTACTACCAGAAGCATTTCCCCAATATGAAACGTCTTCAGGGAAGACAGCGCGAAGAACGTCCAAAACGCTTTTCTTATCAGATCGCACTCCTCCTAGTCGACACTTCCACACATCACTACAAGTAGTAGTAGAGGATCCATCACTACAAGCATTAGAAGAGGATCCTATGATTATGAAAAGAAAATCTGTTATCATTATCAAGTTTCTGAAGTAGAAAAGTAGGATAATGATAACAGATTTTGGTTTCATAGATCCACCTCCAGTGTTAGAAGTCGCGGTAACCGACGCTGCTTGTTCCGACTGAAGCTGCAACATACTGGAGAGAGTTCCTCCACCAGAGCGACCTGAAGCGCTTTCCCTTCTGCTTCTAGCATCACCTCCAGTACCTCCACCTCTTCTAGCACCTGCAGGGTCTTCTCGCCCGAGTGTCATAGTCTTTGGACTGACCGTAAGCCAGTCGTGATCAGAGTGCCGGAGGAGTTTCTCCTCTATGTGGTTAGAGGTGGAGAGTTGGCCCCCCTCTAGTAGGTCGCATATTCTCTATGGCTTTCCTACTTGAAGAAGCCATAGAGATGCTCTTAGATGAGAGGTCACCTTCCACCCCTTAATGTAACGCAGGGCTGCTGCGACGTCCCTCCGCGCACTCGCTTCCCCTCGTCGAGAAGTCTGATTTAGAACTTTCCGTAATTCATCTCTCTCCTGCATCCTTGAAAGATGTGGGGGAGTACTTATTTCCCCGCGATAGTACTCCTCCCCCATACATCAACTCCGCAAGGGTGCATCATCATCGGTGCATCTCAAAGTGTAAAACCCGATATGGGGTGAAGATGCAGAAGTCGAAGATGAATTATAACAGTAAAAAGCACAGCCATAACTTACAGTCTACTAGGTCCGCCATCATCTGCATGGAGAGACACCGTAATTCGGAGGACGGATGGGCGGGTAAAGTCTGCAGATAAAGCAAAAGCTGGATCAGAAACCGCCGCGAGGCAAGGGTAGCAGCGCACAGGATATTCGCCTCAAGTACAGGCTGAACTACAGGTGCCGCTCCTCTTGCTGCTCCGGTTCTTGTGGGCAAGTTTGCATGATAAATGCTGGCTGCTAGCAGCTGATTTCTAGCGTTCGAGTCATTCGCCTGTTCTAGCCGCTCTTGCAGGGGCTTCCGTCGTTCGTCGTACATCAAGTCGACGCGCCTCAGAAAGAGCGGACACCACAGAAAGTCCTGTGGGTCCATATCGGGATCGTCCAGGTAAGCGAGTTCTTTGCAAGTAGAAGGTTGGGTACCTGAAAACTTGTTCCGCGATGCAGGAGAAGTGCTGCTATCGTCACTTGATGTTCCTGGAGGAATCGGTATTGATGATGCAGTTCCGCTGCCTCCAGCAACCAGAGCATCACCTGCAGAGCCTCCACCCGGCCCGAGGAGATAATCGTGCATGAAAGACCAATTTCTGCTTTCTTGCGTACTGCCGACGTCGTCGTGTGAGGAGCCATTCGTACCTATTGGCCCAGGCGGATCAATTGAGTTCCAGTCTGCCACGTCAATGCCCTCTAAAAACGGAATCGGCTCTGCATCTTCAACAGCATACTGCAGTAGCTTGCGTGCCGAAAAGCAAGGGACATGATGCCGTAGTATGAAAGGAAAAAGCGTGCTCATGCTCATAAGAAATTAACTAGGATTCAAGTGGGAAGGTAGCTAATTCTCTGCGGATGAGTCCACTTTTTTCTGTCATACGTTGGGTCGTTTCATGATGTTGATGTTGATCGAGCTCTTCATCAGCGTCTTCTTCAGGCTCCTCCTCTCCAGGTGCAGTCGGCGACGCGGCATTCCGTGTTCTCTTATTCGATGTTGCTACATCCATCGTGCTACCCAGAAAAGCACTCTTCGTTGGATCAACCACTTGTACCGACTGCGATTGTAGGGAATCCTCGAAGCTGGAAAATGGAGTTAAAGGTTGCAGCATTACATTCTGTGAAACATCCTTACTCTGCTTTCCAATTTGAAACAGGTCAAGGATGTCCGTGGTCTTCGAAACATCCTTACTCTGCTTTCCAAATTGAAACAGGTCAAGGATGTCCGTGGTAATGTGGAAATGTGGAAATCCTTAATGGAGGAGGGGAGAACGCACGACCTCCTGCTGTAGTTGTTGTGCCAGAGGTTAGAAGTACTTTTTGACGCTTTGATGAGGTCGCACCCCCTCCAAGACGCGAATCCGATGAGGAGGGACGTTTTCGATTATGTCCTGCTCCAGTTCGTCTAGGATCTTCTGGCTCATCTACTTCGTCCCCTGTTCCACCTACTGAGCTACTCGGTGAGTCCGCTCCGAAGAGACCACTCCGTTTCGAAGATGAGCCTCCTCTTGAGTTAGGGGTTGCAAGTTGACACTTCTTGCTCGCATGTCTACCCTCTTTCCCCTCACAAAGGTCATACATTTAATATGCTCCCAGATAGGTCAACCAACTTCCAAGCCTTAATTGAGGATGACGAAAAGCTGAGGTTTGCTGGGTCAACATGCGGTAGAAGTAACTCAACTGCGCGTTCATCCGTCATCAAATGCTTCACATAGTCGTGATCTCCCAAGTGACTAGCGCACAGACCAAGTACACTAGTGTACTGCCAAGCGCCACTAGCTAACTGAGGCGCGGCGGAGCGTACAGAGAGTCCGGTGATTGGCAGAAAGTCTAGGAGCTTACGCGCAACACGAGCGATTGGTCCAAATTTAGACTCTTGCTGACGCATACTGCCGTTTGTCAGCTGGTCTAGCGATCCCCCAAATTCACTCTGCAATGCCGCGTTGAGTCGATCACGTGCTGTCGCTCCAACCGCACTGGTGGGGTTGAAAAGAGCTGTGCTGCGCAATTCCTTCAAGACAGTTACTACCTCCTTGATCGCAGCGGTCTTCGCAGAAGCCGAGGCACCCGCAGCGGATCCGTCGGAAGTCCAGGGAATCGGGATCCCTTCCCGCAATAGGATCCCCGAAGGCCGCAGAAGCATTTCAGGCAAGCGTTTCAACACAACGTGTGTCAGAGGAAATGACCCCTTGAAACGACCTCCTTTTGCAGTAGCTGACGAAGACGAGCCTCCCTCAATGTCACAGTTTCGCAGCACTGCAGCAATGACAGATCTTGCTGCTGGTTCTTCAACTGTCACAATGCCACGATCCAGCAGTGACGCAGCGCAGTCTTAGATCTTTCCGGAATCCATCTCGAGAGTCGTCTTGGGTCTGTCTTTCCCTTAGAAGAGTTTAATGTTTCTGACGATGGATTCCCATCTCTTCTAAGGGACCAAGATGTTTCTGACGATAGAATGGAATCCATCGTCCCAGCACCAAGATGTTTCCGAAGATGGATTCCCGGAAGCCTTACCATGCATCCACCAAAGAGACATGGGTGCCGACGCCTGGCGCGACAGTGCCTCTACTGTAAACATCTAGTTGCGGTTCCCGAAAGGCTGGGGCTAAAAACTCAACGACCAATCGGAGGTCCACCCGCAACATATTGCTCCAAATGTGGTCAGCTACTTTCGGACGCAACACTGTGAAAAAGTGTTTTTTAGCGAGTTTGCAAACGCGAACTTTGGAGGCACGAATCTCCTTTGTCTCCTTTGTGGATGAGGTACTCGAAGTCACCGGTGGTCCTTTCTTGGTGTCCTCGATTAAGCTCAGTGTGCCTGCATGTACTTTACAGAGCATGTCCAGAATGAAGGGCAAAGCAGCGATGTGATCTTTGCGTATTACCTCGAAGGAAACTACATCGCTTCGCAAAGAATCTGAATGCGGCTCTAATTGTTGTTCTCCATGTTCTTGTAGTTCTTCTTCTTCGTTTATTTTATTTGTAGGAGTTGTGAGTTCTTTGCCTTTCCTTGTACTAAAAGCGCAATTCGGCGGTGGCAATCCAGCAGCATCAGCGTCCGTCCGGCAGAAGAAGAATTTGAGGCGCAAGTACCATGCAAAAAGTAGCGCACGACATAGATGAGGGTCATATTCGGTGAGAACATTCCTCGCCAGAGGGCAACAATCAGAACATTCCTCACCAGACGAAGCTGCTGCCTCATGAATCCGCTCGAATATAGGTTCCACTAGAGTTGCCTTGTCATTTTCTTGGGTCCATTTTGCAACCGCATTGTCCAGCAAACCTCCGAGGCCGTTCTGATCGCAAACTAGCGTCAAGGATGCAGCAATGTAACGAGCGAGGGCTTCTTCTTTCGAACTTACTTGCCGAGGGTATTTGCAAGAACGTGTTTTGATGTTCATCTTTGCCGTACTATCATTTGTTCTATTAGAGGTTGTAGTTTTTCACCATCTTCCCGACTCGAGTGGGTGGTTTCCCTGCGCCGCGGCCCTTGAGTTTTCTTTTTAAATCAAGGGTAGCTTTCCGACTCAACATAGCAGTCCACATGGGACGGAGCCCCACTCAGCATAGTCCACATAGGATAGTGAAAAACTACCCTTAATTCTAGCACCGCTCGTCGTCGTCGTCTTCATCATGTCAGCATCGCTGGAGTCCTGCGAAGAAGAATCTGCATTCATACTAGCAAACGCAGTCGTGTTCAGCTTCAAGGAGTTCATTAGAGGTATGCTTTCGGTGTTCGTGTACCCCATTCGTTATGCATTTCCTCCTTCAGAAAGGCAAAGCGAACGGTTTCAAAAACACCTTTAACCTACCCTTAAATTCAGCATTTCGTGAGATTCGGTACGGAGCTGCCGGGTCACGTGGGGACTGCAAGGGCCAAACATCAAACTCCGCAGATCTCGCAGTTCGGATTCTAGGTTGGATTTTTTAACAGTAGCATTACTAGCTGAGGCTCTACCATTACCCGCGGCTCCTCTTGTTCCCTCAAGAGGTGGCTCCTCCGAATCTAACATGGCAGTGGCTCTCGCGTCCCTGATGTCTTCTTCTAGAGGGAAGTGATCAAGCAGTGATGCAGCTTCGAAATCATCCCCAAACGACCCCCCTTGTTCTTGACCTTCTGCAGAAGTAGGCTCATCTTGATGTTGGTCAACATTTTTGTGCTTACTAGACACAGCACCACCATCTTTATTTCCGTCCTGCTCGTGCTGGTAGGGTCTCGGTCGCCCAGCTAATACCCTCAACAGCGCAGTGTCACTGTAGAGACAGAGATACTTGACTACGTGGAGCTCGCGAAGATTACCCAGTCGCTCCAGTCGATCCCACGGAAAGAGCCAGGATTTGTGCGGCTGAAACACGCGGGCCCACTTTGTGTACGCTTGCACCCTCCAAACGGCATACACCTCAGCGATCATCCGTGGACCAAGCCAGTGCTCGGGTTCGTCTTCTAGTTCTATGAAGGAGGGCGTCTTTTCCATCCATCTAGTTCTTCTAGGCAGAGGATCCTGGCAATTATTAAGATATACCTATAGGACGACTTTTCAAAGTCGAAATTTCTAGAGGAGTTTTTTTTTTTAGATGACTGCCAGGAAGATGGTCCTAGTAAGATATACACATCAAGTAGTTCCCCAGTTGTAAATATAGAAATAGAAATAGAGGTCCTAGTAAGAATAGAAAAAACATCGCAGTCCATAATATTTTCCTCAGTAGTGCCGTGGCTTACAGACGTTGTTTTTGAATCGAAAGTACTGTTCTTGGCACTACCGCGGCTCAGAAAGGAACCTCGTTCATCATCATCAGAACTGTTCTTGGCACTACCGCGGCTCAGAAAGGAACCTCGTTCATCATCATCAGAACTGTTCTTGGCACTACCGCGGCTCAGAAAGGAACCTCGTTCATCCACAAACGGAGAGGGAGATGCAGACAGTAAATTCTCGAAAATATTACTATTAGAGACGCTCAAAATAATTCATCCCCGTAGCTCATTTCTCACTTGTTTGTCTCCCAAGAAGCAGAAGGAAACAAAGAGAAAACGAAGAGACACTTATGGAAGCGAATTATTCTGAGCCTTAATACTAGTGCTTGATCTTTTTGTCTCCAGTGTTGCAAATTTTACTGATATTTTGTCGCAGAGTTCGTAGAAGCGTCCCCATTGGTCGAAAGCGTACGCGGCGATCAATCCAGCTCCCAGCCACCATGGCCTTTGAGGTGGAGGTCCGTGGAAAATGAGTTCAAAGAGCATCATCCAAGGTGTAGGGTCGCTGCTATCCTGCCATATCGGAGCCGCGTCAGGCACACTGGTGTTGGCTATAATGTTAGAGCTCACAACGGCAGTGACACAACCCAAGTGCAAATGGTCCATCTTGATATTATATCGGTGGAGCACACCTAACTAGAAAACAAAAAACCAAAAGAGTCAAGTAATCCAAATATCTAAATAAATCATTTTTATAGCTGCTTTCCCCTTGTGGAGGAACAGACAGCACAAGATGCTTCGCAAGATGGATAAATTAAGACACGTAGCAAGTCTTCATAATGATCGTTTGTTGTGGTGACGATGCTCCAGTCTGTACGTCTGCAACAACTTCGTCTTCTTCCACTTTTGTCGCAGGCCAAGGGAGGGCAGTGTAACCAATGATCCCCGGTTCAAAATGCTCTAACGCAGTTGAAGATGTTCTTGTTGTTCTTGGATTAATTTCAACTTGTTGCAGATTTGACTTTTGATTCCTCGTCTCAACAACGTCAGCAGCTGTGGTCCTAGCCTGCAGTTCCGTCACTGCCTCACGCAATTTCTCTGAAGTTTCGGCGTCTCGATGCAACTGCATCGCTTTAGGGAGTAGGCGACTAATTGCATAGACACGCAACTCTTGGCGAATGCCAGTCGTGATTTCGTCCTTTCGCCGCTCTTGGTTTAGGAAAGGCTTTTCTAGCAGTGGCAAAACAAGCCACTGCAAACAACGCGATAGCTGGAAATCCCAATCATCTCTGTCCTTGTCCCCAGACGGATCAATAGAGGCTCGTCTCTCTCCTTCCGCATCATCCTGAGGTGTGGCCAAAAACGAATAGGACAGTGGTCCGGCGAAAAAATCATCTGACGGAGCTCCTGCACCTCTTGTAGTGGTGCTCGACGTGTGGTTGTTCGTATCTTCAAATGACTCGGAGAGGATGTTGCCGCCCGTTCCGACACCAAAGGTCAAGGTTTTTACCCAGTTTGCCTGCTGCGATACTTCAGCAGCTTGCGCGAACAAGAGACAGACTTCTGAAATCGCTAGTACTGCACTATGGACGTCCATGCCAGTTGGCAATTTGATCTCCTCTTGTACATCCATACCAGTTCCTGATACGAAGAAGGGGTCGTCGCCTCCTCCGTGATGAAGATCCCCACCAACATAATGTTGACCACCTTCCGCAGTCCCATATGCTTGTAACGGCGGATCTTGCTCATCGTTGAATAAGTCCATGTCATCGTCATCCAAGCCGTCTCTAGATGGATTCAGTCCTCCACCTTCTCCTCCATCTGCGTCTTTGTTCATGAAGCTGGTGCCGTTCATCTGTTGTCCATAATTTCGACTTTGAGCAGGTCCTCGGGTCAAGAACTTATCCAAGGCGCTGCTGATCCAGCGCACAAGGGCATTAGAACAATCTCTGATTTGAGCCGCAAGTGCGGGCGGGCACTGATGAGCAAAAGATCCCGCAGTAGAAGAAAAAAGTCCTTGATCTTGACCCGAGACAACTTTTCGATAGTTGTTTCCCGTGGTCCTTGTCCTTGTTGAAAATGATTGTCTCCTTTTTCTGTTCGTGCTTGGTGGAGCGCGACTGAGATTGTCCATGCTATCCCGCCTACATCGTTGGATCTGCGACAATAATTTCTCGCGATCATCAACTAAACCATCTGGATCTTCCTGATTGATACGAGACTCCGGTTGGTTCAGATTGTTGAAGTGATGAGTACTTGTTGTACTAGTTGATGTCCCTGCTGCATTCATACTGATTATACTGGCGGCGCTCTGGTGAGATGGAAGTGCTCCAGAAGAATTTAGTATGCTGTTGACGCCACTGTAGGTCGAATGGGGTCCTCCCGAAACTCCTCCATTAGCGGCTTTCGCCAGCTGACAGCGCATGATATTGATATCTGCACGAAGGAAGAGCACCATCATTTCCACTAATGGTGTCCAATCTCGAAAGGTGCGAGAGTCCGCGCCGCGAAGGCGAAAGAGGATCAGTGGACAAAGGTAGTAAAAATGTGCGACTGAAAAAGTAAAAGCCGTGTTTGGATTCTTATTTTGATAGCAGTTTTTGTCTGGGAATTTGGATCTCCTTGTTGAACCACTGATGCCAGCTGATCCCACGTCCTGCCGCACCGAAGTTGTCGATGTATTGGCAAAAGACGTCGAGGCAGAGTCGGGACCTCCTCTGTGAAGAAGATGACCTCCAGAGTTGTCGCCCAACTTGCTTGTCGAGGATCGGACCATCTTCGCTTTGCTTTGCTGCAGCAACCAGCTGATGTCCAAGTTGAAAGTGTCGTCTCCAAGATCGGCAGCATGAAGATGGCTCAAAATCGTCTCGAAGCTACAAGATGCCAGGGCAGTGGAATAGAGGGACGCGTTGATTTCTTCATTTCCCGTTAGAACACCTCCTGCTGAGAGTGGAACAAGACCATGCTGTCTCCTTCTATTGCTTGATACTTGGATTTGATGTCTTGATGTATCTGCCTCAATCCTGCCATCCAAACAGCTGTGCAGCCTTAGTCTTTTTGCCAGTATCGTGCTGTAGACGCGCATAACGATCTCACAGACAGGCTCTTGCGACGCGATAGCACTAGAAACATACTGCCAGACTGGCTCTGAATCGAGCAAACTTTGATCCGGAGCTCGTTCCTCTTCTCTGAGCATTTGCATGTTGTAGTCATCATTGTCCTCTTCATCTTGCTTGTCTCCTTTCTTCTTGCGAATTCTTGGGCATGAAGGTTCTTCTCCCATACCATCAGCATCGACTTCCCTATCCTCAGCATCGTGGAGGTTGGTTCCATTTTGACTGATGCTCGTTAGAGTCGCGATCTCCAGTCCTAGCTGCGCAAAAAAACGATGTTTTCGACGACTCGTAGCACCACGTTTACTGCGAGGTGGTCCTCTCCCGTTCTGAGCACCACACTGAGAAGTCGAACTGCTTGCACGATTGTCTTCTAGTCGCCTCTGTTCCGAGTAAACATGGTCCAGGACACAAAGTTCTTCGAAGTACAGAAGGTGCTCGTCGCGGAGCGATACTTGGCCGTTTAGAAAGAACCCCCGGACTTTCTCCATTATGATCGAGTCAAAAGCGAAATGGCGCGCCAACTGCAGATACCTCATCGCATTCTCCTCTGTGATGTCCGCCTGTGAAGATCGTAAAAAGCGACGCAGCTTCTCGTTTTTCGTGTGGTCGCAGAAGTGTTTCGTTGTGCTCCCTGCATAAGGGAAAAATGTTGTTGACTCAGAAGAAATTCTGCTTGTCGCAGGTGCAAACTGTGCCATGGCAAAGTTTGCAGACGTCAAGAGAGCACTATTCAGACTAAATGACCCTGCAGCGTTTCTGCCAGTGACGTAGGAAGCGCCACCTCGCGAGGAGATGGGCCATGAGCCTCGAGCAACCTCGACGAGACTGAGCCCTGGTTAGAGGTCACCCGAATCGTCCATCTCGAGGAGCATCCTGCTCGAGACTTTTTCCCTTGAAAGCCACTTCTTTCAGGGTGCTTCCGAACCCGAGGATGGACCATTAGGGTGCTTGAGCCTTAACATGCTGCATCGCCGTGCCACCACATCGCTTCGTGAGGACGCTGGGGAACCGCCGCTGGAGTCTGAAACGGCCAGGCGTAATGACGTCGGAGCAGTCTCTCGTAAATCTGAGGATCAACTGCGCCGATATCTGCTGAAGATGAAAACCGTTTCGCATGATCATAGAGCTTGTAATAGCCACTTTTTTTTGTGAGCCCAGTTGTCGTTGAAGCTTCTTGATGCTGGGAAGTACTTGTGCGCGCTGTGTTCCCTTGCGTGAATCCTTGTGACGTTGCACCGATAGAACCCAATGCCGCTGGACCTCCCTGTTGTGCAAGTTGAATAGTATGAATACCACGCACTGCCGGTGCCTCGTCTATCATACGCTCGACCACGTTTTTCCGCTTCTCTCCCTGCGAGACCAGACAGCTAGAGGATATCTTCCCTTGGCTTCCGGAGCTGCGCATTAGAGGACACAGATGATTAGTAACTTGATTGACATTATCAATTGATATTACATTGCTGGAGTAAATAGAGAGGGCACAGGATATTAGTGTTCCATCGCTTGTAGACTAGTACAGGAGGAGACTCACGAGAGGTAAAGTAGGTCTAGGCCACGTCCTAGTCTAGTACCAAGAGTAAGTGGAGGCCTAGTACCAATAGTAAGGGTAGGCCTAGTACCAAGAGTAAGGGTAGGTCTAGTACCAAGAGTAAGGGTAGATTTACGACCTGAGGCTGAGCACTTTGTCTTCTGAGACCTAGGAGCTGGATTTCTGTTGTTGTTTTATTTTTGAGAGGTAGAAGATTCATGTAGGATCCTCCACCTAGTCACGGAATAACATTATAATTGTTAACGACCTAGTCACGGAACAACATAAGTTTTCTTCCCGGAGCTGGATTTCTGTTGTTGTTTTATTTCCTCCTTCTCCTCCAGTCTCATTCATCGAACGAGGACGTCCAAGTTTCGCCACTGCTGCTTGGAAGTTTCTTGGTTCAAAAACAGTTTCCTCCAAGCTCTCAGGCGAAGGTTTTTTACCGTTGAGAAAATCCGCGATCAACTGTTTGTGAAACAAGGCATCACGATGTACCAGTGCTCGCTCCCAAATAGACCAGGGAAGCTGCGTAACAATCTGGTCGTATTTCTTTCCAAGGAAGAAGTCATGCTTGTCGTAGAAGTATTTTTTCTCTCTAGTACAAGTTCGTCCACATGGTCCGGCTCTTGCTCCAGCGGAGGACGAGAGAGGCCCTAAGGATCCTTGCCCTTCAGCTTTACGGAGTATAGGTGTCAGAAGAAAGCTGCCGGGATCGGCAGCCAGCACTGCTGCACCCGCGCACGCGCCTCCACCACTCACATCATTAGAGGAGCTACCGCGTTCGCATCTTCCCTCAGGTGATCCTACTTGACTTCTTTTTCAAGTAGAAAAAGAAGATCCAAGGATCACGGTTGTGTTAAGGACATGCTTTAGTAGAGGTAGCCTTAAAATCAGAACTACAATCATTAAGATGTCTCAACCAATCCAAGAAGAGTAAGGCGCGCCACATATCCGTCTCCTTCTCGCATTCCTTGAGGACTTGACGATGGACCGTACCCACCAAATCTGCATAGTCCTGCCAATGACTGAGAGTGTCTTTCTTTTTCTCCGCTCCTCCACCTGAAAGATTTAGAGGTAAGTCTCTGGTGTAAGTTTTTGTTCCACGACTCTACTTTTGCCTGAGTCTCCTTTGTTTTAGAGAGGCAAAAATGAGGCCAGTAAAAACTCCGAAAACCTGTACCCATAAAAGATTCTGACTTGCGCTGTTCTGGTGTTCAGAGGAGGACGATGAAAAGAGGGCGCCTAGTGCTGCAGACGAATTCCTGGTGTGTGAAGGCAGCGATCCCGGTTGCGAAGCAGCCTTTGCCAGTCGACGCTTATTTGCATCTATCTGCGCCATGAAGTTTCCCCCCGATGTCGACAAAGTCCTCGCTGGTTGACTTCCCCACTCTGGCTTCATCATCCCACTGTGGCTCTGCTGAGGATGCATCACGCTAGTGTTCAGACCAGCGGTCAGTGTGCTCAAATTCACAGTGCCTGCTCCTCCCATGATGCCTCCTCCTCCTTGGTAGCCCTCCGAGGAGAATGTCCCCCGCCCCTGTAGAAGTTGTACTGGTATAGCAGCACCTCCTTGGTAGCCCTCCGAGGAGAGTGTCCTCCCCTGTGCCTTCTTTCTAGTAGAAAAATTGCGTCTGTCAGCGTGAGATTGAAACACTTCAAGCGCCAAAAGACAGCAACAGCAGAAGAGCAAACCGCGCTTCTCCTTGGTTTTGATGTCTAAGCTCGCTAGTTCGCGCTTCCCTAGCAATGCTGCGCTACGCAGAAACATCCTGGCCGTCTGCAGCTCCACTCCTCCGCTTTTATTGGTACTGAACAGGCGGAAAGACCACGGATAACGCAGAAGAAGGAGGCTCAGCGCCTCCGGGTTGCCACTTGTCTTAGAGTCTACCTCGACGGATGACGACTTTTATAAGAACAAGTGTGATATATACTAGTTAAGTAAGTAAATAATAAATTTTTCCTACTCTAAGCACAAGAGCACTATAAAGTCAAAGAGGATGAGCAGCTACCCAAAACAATACACAACCAAGATCTGCGCATCAACTGCCAGTGCGAAGGTAGAAGTAGTGCTTGTATTTCAAGTCTTGCTGACAACTCGTCTATTCTATCGTAGCCGAAGGTGCTCAACCCGAACATGATCTTGATAGTTCTGAAACAATTTTCAACATTCAAAAAGAACTCTGTGTCGTTACGTAAGTCTACTTAATCGTTATTTACTCGTATTCACGACCCCCTGGAGATCCTGTTCGTAAGTATGATTCCGCAGTATTTATCATCGTTTAAGAGTGTGGATATCGGCAGGCTTGGGTGTCCTCTGTAGTAGCGGAGGACGTTCGACGCGCACGCTCCCATCAGCGCCTTCGCTTCCTTGATATTCTCCCCTGCGCCAGTACTGCTTTGTCTTCTTGAAAAAGTCCAAATGGTTTTTACTCGTCTTCATCCTCTCGACGACAAAGGCTTGCTAGCGGGCTACTGCTATGCTTATGCAATACCAACGCCCTTTAATGTAACAACTTATCTCGAAGCTATAAGGCTAACAAACAGTGAGTCCGGAGAAACAAATATCAGGTCAGATTCGTCGATTGAACAAGGTGCATAAAAACGGCCCTCGGTTTGAGAGGACCAAGTAAAAACCTGCTCAGTAGGACGAAGATCAACAACTACGTCATAACTTCAACATGTCGCCGAAGGCGTCCAGCATCGTGATCACTATTTTTGGCTCTGGTTGCTCTGCTCGTGTGAAAAATAACAGGCGGGACAAACTTTGTATGCATTCTAGGAGTCCTTGGCACTTTGTTGCCGATATCCCGGCGCTTGCGTAATTCCGCAGAAGCTCTGTCGTCATAAGGCAAAAGATCTGTGGTATGAAGCTTGGGTGGCCTCCAAGAACGCTCCCCACCATCGGATGGACTCTGATATGGTCTGGGTTCCCGTCTGCGATAGCTGCTAACGCGTTTGTAGTAGTTGGAAAGGCCTAATTTTTGCGGGTCGGAAAAATAATCTTTATTATAACCTGTACAACTCTCTGTCCTCGCATTCATTCATTTAGTACTGAATGTGGGAGGACAATGTGGGGACTCTGACCTGCTCAAAGACGAACTATATGATAGAAGATTCCAGTGGAGCCCTAACTAGTAGTTTGTTTTAGAGTAAGATTACTCTATTAAGTGCCGCAAAGAAGAAAATCAATCAGATACTTTATTATTATTAGGTCGCACGCGACCCTATCGCCGCCCACGTTCTGCGCTCTCCTACACATATCTACTACACATATCTACTACAAGAACAGCCTTAATGTCGACAATTTGGGACAAGGACCCATGGCTGTTGCTCTTCTCAACAGAGTTGACGTATCCGCTTCGAACAGCAGATAGCCATCTTCGCTTTTGTCTGCAATGGCGTCGGCGTCTTTCTTGTTGGGTCTCAGCACGAGCTCGACGATTTTCTGCAAGGCGGGCATGCTCTTCCCTTGGATCTCATTTTTGGTCTTTTTCTTCCCACGACCAACACCTGTCGCGTTCTCTAAATCCTTGATCATGCCATTTATGCAGGCTTTCAGGAACGCCATTCCCCAGGTTTCGCCTGCTTTATTCGAATTCGGACCACAACCATCTCCATCTTGTTGTTGACCAGCACCATCAAAGCGAGCACCTACTTCACCTCCAGCATTAGAGGCACTCAACACAATTCACTTCTCGCCTTTACTTCTTCAGAATGTCATGATTGTTGGGAATGAATTGTATCGAGCCTTAACTGCATGTAGTTGATGATCACCCCCAGCGCCGCGTACTGGTGTCGGTGTCGGCGAAGACCCTGTAATAGATCGCGGACCTTGATCAGCTCCTCCATGAGTATGAGGTGATCGTAGGAGCTCTGCCGCATCTTGCTTTTGAAACAACGACTTGTCTGAATTAGAACTCTACTCACCCTAATCATTCATCCCGAATACATGCGTCCTAAGTACATGCATCCTGAGATGCGCCTCGCCTCGATTTCACTTACGTGTTGGCGGGACCCGGAGGGGAGCCTCTGGAAGGCGGATGGCGGTTCTCACAAAGACACGGTTTTCGACACAACAAAGCATTGCAAGGGCCAGCGTGTCCCAGATAAAAGCCTATGCAGGACGCCTCTGAATTCCAGAAGGATCACTCTGACCTCTAGATCTAATCAGAGTCTGAAGATGCGTTATAATATTAGCATTACAAACTTTGTACTTCTAGCCTTAACTACAATAGTTCCGTAGGCTCCAATGCGAGTCTTACCATCGTCACTGTCTAGCTCCTGCAGAACCGTAGCGAACTCAAGCCTTCGCTTGTCCATACTCCTGTAACCGGTGGTGCTCCCACCTAAGCCTCCTAATCCGCCAAAGCCAAGAGGACCGCCACTGCCAGCAAAACTTCCTCGCGAGGAAGAAGCCATTTTCTTTTCCTTCGATTGGAATGGGTATCCTTGGTGCGTCCCTACTAGGGTGTGTATGGCACCGACACAGGCATAGGGCGAATCGCTGTTTTCCTCCTGCTATGCGGGAACAAGAGTCCGTGAATGATCATTGAGGGATCACCGTCGAAGTAGAAGTTCTGGGAAGTTCTGACTACTGTTTTCCGTATTCACGTCAGGCGAACTCGAAGCCTTTTCCTTACTATTATGTCCTCATTGCTGCAGTTCGCTTACTCAGTTCTTGCGGGAAAGCACCATGCAAAATGTCTCGTGGAATCCAGAGTCAGACTTCATTTTGTCAGGTCACATTTTTCTACGCCTGCTAGGCTAGAACAAGATAAGAACAAATCGAACATGATGTTGATATCAACAATATGTGGATGTTGTTGATGTTGACAAACTATTTACTAGACCTTCCCAAGGAGGGGCGATGTTCAAAAAGGATCAGGGAAAGTCTTCATGCATTATTTTATTCAAGGCACCATAATTTTACTCTTCGTCACTCGTACTCCATTGCTTAACACAGCCGTGCTTAATAAAGGAGGTTGCAACATACGCTAAACTACACAATCTCAAGTAGAATCAGTCTCCTCCATCCTGCACGATTATAGAGAGAACAAGTAGATCTTGTAAATTTGAAGATTTTCTATTATCAACATAAATTCTAGCATACAACTCATCTAGTAGAAGTACTTACTTACAACCAGCAGAAGTTTTCCTACTTTGTACCAGTTCTAATTCTCATGTTCATCTAGAGGATATTATCGACATTACCTACAACTAGTACAACATCTATGCATGTCAGTTGATCTTCTTGCTGTGCGAGTTATTGTCAGTCCTTCACTCACGAAATTACTTTCCATTTATTTTCACGAAAATTTCTCATCCCCTTGATGTGGAGTTACCAAAGCCAAAATTCACAACAACGTCAAGTCAATCAAGAAGGTCGCGACGAAAATGAGATGCTCAAGCGGAGAATCAACTCCTTACTGCAGAAAGACGCGAGAAGACAGAGTGTGAGTGAGAGTTTCATCATCTAGCAAATAATTTGTCATAATATTGTCGGCTTTCAAGGTAGACCGATGAGATGCTTGCTTTTTTGTAGTTGTCTTTGAAAACTAAGACTACATGAACTTGTGTGTGTTTTTTGTTGAGAATCAAGTAGCCAAGAAGTTGCACTTATAACGATGCTTCCCCGTTAACGCACTGAAAAGTACGTGAACTTGTTAGTACGTGAACAGCATTTCTGATAGATACGTACTGAAAAGTACGTGAACAACAACATATGCTTTCTGACAAAATTTCTTCAAGGTCAGTTTGTTTATTAATTTGCTGTGGTGAAAAAGCTGCGTGCGGTGAGGGTTCTCGAAATATGAAAGTATTCATCATGGTGCTGGGGACGAGATCGAGATGAAGGCAGGTTGATGTTTTGCTGATTTGAAGTAAGCATACCCTTTGGTATGTTCAAAAAGTTGATCAAAAATGCGCAAAAACTGGGGAGAATTGAGGGCGGGACTCCTCAGTGTATTTAGAGGATATTCAATCACCGGGAAGGGAGAGAAGCTAGGTACAGAATGCAAATAACGGACGATCAGCCTGGCACAGCATTTACCCAAGCTCTTGTCGCCTCGTAGGCGTACATTGCGGGCGCGGTTATCGCGAAAGCTCGACAATACATCGGGACCAAGCCTACCCAGAACCCACGCACCCCCCGAGTCCGATATATCGTCTGCGCTGAGTCTATGGCTCGCGACCTCTCCCAAAAACTTCGACCTCTCGACTGAGAAGTTCGGTTCTGTTCTGATCTAGAAGAAGCAGAAGATGAAGAAGCAGAAGATGATGTTGTAGTTGAAGATGAGGCAGAAGATGAAGAAGGTGCACTAGTAGAAGTGGCTGCTCCTGAGGTAGTGGACGTCGTGGAGGCTGCTGCACGCACGCCTTCTCCTGCACTCACACCTTCAGCACCCTCCGCACCTGCGATCGTCCCCCTTTGTGCTTGTACATGAGTCCTTAGCGTATCGATAGGCATTAAAAGCGACCACATTAGCAGCGAACTGCACACACCCGCTAGGCCACCAGCGACGCCGCGGCTTTTTACTAGTCCGTCGTTTTCTACCAACAAGGCTTCCCTTAGTTTGCCATACAACCCAAGGTAGATGCCAGCACTAGGGACCGAGAAAGCCAGCTGCAGAGGCAAACCTTGAAAAAACCCGAGACAAAAGGGTCGCTGTCGAGACACTTCGCGCAATGCGGCTGGAATCTGAAGAGTGCTTGCAATCTTTCATTGCAGAATAGTGTCCTAAACCTAATAATATCCTTGCTCTTTTTTCAGATTTTTTTTGACGAAGCCGAATATTATATTAAGTAAATCTGCCTAAGACACAACCGAAGAGCAGGTAACAGCCTAAGACACAACCTAAGAGAAGGTAACAGCTGCCTAAGACACAACAGTAAGATAGCTTGTTGTACTTCATCATCATCAATCAATCAATCAATCAATCATATTGCCTCCACAGGGCACCGCGTTTTTTCTGTATTCCGAGAACGCCGAAAGAGTGATCCCAGTGTTGTCCGGAGGTGTACCATTTAGTACTTTCTATAGATCGCACATCTATATCCTTGCTTTTTAGATCCTCTCCTTTGATGAAGGCGAAGATTATATCACTTAGGTAAGGAGATTTACCTACGACTTTTCAAAGTCAGTATTTCTATGGGGTAAAAATGTAGAGAGGACCTGTACTCAGATAGTCTCCGTGGCTGCTCCAAATGTTGTTGATCCTGAAACTGATGTGAATCATGACGCAGCTGCTGAAGTACTTGAGTGATGTAAGTGGCTACTACGAATAGGAATAGACAACAATATTTAGGAGCATGAGTTTGTTGCTGAATGAAGATAGTATGCATGAATAAAAATATGTTGAAAGATAATACGGTAAGACTCGTTGAGTTCTGCACACGAATTTTGACGATGTTGAAGGGACAGCCCAACAGCGAACCTCCCACTGCCGAGAGGGCGCCGTTTGTAAAATAGGACCCCGGTCGAGAGTCATTCAGCGTCTCGAAATTAGAAGAGAGATGGACCATCTTCAGCATGAACATTGTCTTGGGTCTCCTTAGTAGTAAACCCAGTCGAAAAGAGAAAGGGGGTACACCAGTCGAAAAGAGAAACGGGGTACACCAGTCGAAAAGAAAAAGTGGGTACAGTCGAAAAGAAAAAGGGGGTACAGCAGTCGAAAAGAAAAAGGGTGTACAGTCGAAAAGAAAAAGGGAGTCGAAAAGAAAAAGGGGGGGTAAAGTTGAGAGAGAAGGGTGGTTTTCTGTTTTCGTCCCTTTAAAAAAAAACGGGAGGACCAAGATGTTGCCTGTGAAGATGAGTTTCTTCTTGTAGCCTTAACGTAGACGAAAAACTCCATAGGACGTTTTAAAAGCAAACTCGTGATTGGCACTGCACAACCCTTGTAGAGGAACAATAGTCCTTCGTGCCGTACGGATTGCCGTAGGAGTCGGACTATGCTGTTGTAGTTCGGGTCCGTTTTGGGATAAATATATCACAGTCAGTGATTCTTCACTATCTGAGGTAATTCAGAGATGGTTACTAATTCTTCACTATTGGACATGGTTAAAAATTCTTCACTATGCAACATGTTAAATGGAGATAATAATGGTGCATTCAAATAATCTCACTATTTCCATTAAATAATGAGATGGATAAATATTTCACAGTCAGTGATCTAAAAAATTCTTCACTATTGAACAATGGCTCATAAATTGAACTAATGGAGATGGTCAAAAATTCTTCACTATTGAACAAAGAAAATGCAATTATGCGGCGTGTTCTAATTCTCCTGTACTCCTTGTCGTCAAGCCTTAGTCAGATAATGAAATGGATGAAAAATGAAATGAAGTAACTAAGTACTTTCTGAATAACAGAAAATAGGAAGAGGTGGGGGAGGCTTCCACGTTGGAAAGTACTTCCTATTTCAGGTAAATTAAGAAATAGGAAGTACTTTCCAACGTAGAAGCCTCCCCCAACTGGCGCTATCGCCGATGTTCCGCCTGCCGCTGTAGCTGCTGCATTACAACCGACTGTAGTCGTACTACTTATTGCTGCCCCCGTGGATTGATGTATGTCCATCTTAGAGCTGCTCATAGCCTAATTTCTCCCATAATATTCGGGAGCATCATCCTGAGACCTTTTGAAAGTGACCCTTTAAAAAATCGCGGGTCGCGAATTAATATGGACGATCATGCGTCTACTCTAAAATCTCCCTCGAATCATGAGTTAAACATCCCAGGGGAAGCGAAGCCTTAAACATCCCAGTCTGAAGACGTGTTTTTAGCGTGTCAAAGGGGTAGCCAATAGCTATCGTCGTTGCGGCATGAGCGGCACCTGGAAGAAAGTTCCACAGCACTGAAGAAGAGGAACTGCTCTTCGTTGGAGGCGACATTTTGGTGCAACTCGTTGTGCTTGTCGTTCATCTAAGAAGTAGACTTCTACTGTGAGTAATTTCAAAAAAAAGGCTACTGACACTGTGAGACAGCTACTGTCTGAAGAACTTTCTTTTGAACTGTCTTTAGTAAAAAAAGGAACTACGAAAGAATGAAGATAACTGAGCAGTAGAGTATCTATTAGAACTAGAAACGCAAAAATAGCACTGACAGCTGCTTGGTCACAGAGGTGCCACCAATCTACCGTGTTAAGCCTCACGCACAGCGCTTGCGCTAATAACCTGGGAGAGATTTTTGTGAAATATAGATGATCCTGAAGCAGAACTAATGCTGCCTGTTGTCGTGTAAAGAAATGCAATAGTTGACATTCCTGGCATTTCCAAAATCGAAAGTTTAGTAGTTTTCCAGATGTTTCAGTGCACCCCCGTGAAGTAAAACCACGCAAATCTTCACGGGGCCCGCTTATACAATACAACTCAAAACAGCGCCGCTTCCTTTTTTGTAACGCGAGCGAGTTCCGTAAAGAACCTGCCTACATTTTTCCCGCGTAGTTACCGACGTGAGGAGGACGTCCGCAATCCCCTTAACAACTACGCTAATGCCCCCACGGTCTACAAGGATCAAGCCTAGGAGCAAAGGCAGGGAAAATTACGCAGCCAGTGTACCTGCCACGCGGGAGGCCTCACCGCAATACAATAAATCTCGCCCGAAGTTCAGTGCAGCCTGCCTCTCTACTACCACAAATTTTCTTCAGTCTTAGTCTACAAGGATCAAGCTCGAAATCGACATTTTTTTGTGATTCCAGTGAATCGCCGGCGAAGGGATGAAATCAAGCATAAGACCACATACTTATACTGGAGCTGCAGTAGATTGACATTTTTGAGCAGAAAAGAATGCCAAGAAAACTTTCGTCAACTACGTGGGGTTCAGACGGTTGCACTGCAATCTCTCGAGAATATTTCAATTTTTTTTCAAAGTCTTCGGCTAAAGGGCCAACGCACACGCCGGGGTGGGCGCAGAGAAAGTATGCCTGGCGATTTCGCTCATGCCTTGTTATAAGGCTATTTCGTACGTCAGAAATTTCTACAGGGAACACGCTAGATACCATCGCAGGGACACCCACGAACACGGAGTAGAACATCAAAAAGATCATTTTCTACTTAGATTTAGGCTCAGCGGGGAGAATTCCTTTTTCTACAGTACACTACAATGAATTTCGCACAGAGATCTGAGCAGACTGCCATAGGGTTACTTTTCTACCATTCCTTTTTCTCAACAAGAACAAATACTGTATATGTCACTTCAACATTCGCCATGAGGTACTAATTCAATCTCCTGCGACCCTCCAAGTTCAAGGTCCTCCAATTTCATCGTGATGCCCTCTAAGTCCTCCAGGTCCACTAAACAAAAAGAGCGAAAAAGAGTGAACATCTTCTTCCTCTTGGAAAAATCTTAGAAACTTTACACCCGTTCTTCCGAGTGGACAAACTGGGTATCTCACCATCGTCATCATAGATATGTGCTTTAAATGAGTAGTTTTCCTGCAACAGGAAAAAGAGACTGCGCCCGGAAATTAACCACGCGGCCAGGTTTTTTGACCATCAGGCTTTTTTGACAATCTACCACTGAAACAGCTACATCGGTGACCAACACTGCTCTTATGCAGTCTGCTGTTCTACGGTCACTTAAATCAATCTGAAACCACATGAAGTGCTTGAAAGGATTACAGTGCCGGCCCCTGAGCGGGACGTTAGCCCGCTAGGTGCGCTAGCACGCTTGCTCGGCGGTACTGCAAGACGAAGGAAAAATTAACCGGTTATGTTGCTTCAAGCCGGATGGCAGGCTTCTCGGCGCATCAAGCCCAAAGCCGGGCCGATGTGTGCAGGCTCGTGGCCCTTTTCTCCACGGCCGGCCTCGTCCCAATTTTCTAGGGGTTTCGGCTACAAACTCGCCAGCGGTCGGCTTCTTTTGGAGAGGGGCCCGGCGATGGCGGTCCGCTAGTTATCGGCCTATCGCGGACCGGCTGGCAGGCTTAGAGCACCAGGCCCAAAGCCGGGCCAATGTGTGCGGGCCCGTGGTCCTTTGCTCCAAATCTAGACCTTTTCCCGGCTTTCTGAAGGTTTTAGCAGAAAAGGAACGCGCTAAGACTCGCCAACTTTTCTGGGAGGGGCCCGGCAATTGCGGCCCGCTGGCCATCGGCTTATCGCGGACCGGCGGGCAGGCTTGGGGCATCAGGCCCAAAGCCAAGCCCTTATGTGCGGGGCCGTGGTCCTCTGCTCCCAAGCAAGCTTGAGGCCCGGTTTTCTAAAGGCTTCGGCAACATGAAGAGGCGGCCCGCAAACACACGGCCGCTCGATCGCGGGCAGTCAAGGCTTCGAAGAAAGGCGACCTTTTAAGGGGTCACCCTCTCAGCTCGAAGAAGTTCGCACTTTTCAGGCAGTTTCGAAGACTGCGCGCCATCTGATGGCGGAAGCGAGGTCTTACGCATCACCTTCGCGACCCGCAAACGGGCGGCCGCTCGATCGGGGGAAGTCAAGGCGTCGATAGGAGGCGACTCGCTAGGGGGGTCTCCTTTCCAACTCGAAGAGAGTCGCACCGCAGGAAGTTGCGAAGACTGCGCGCGATCTAATGGCGGAGACGAGTTGCCACGCGCCAGCTTTGCACACAAGAAGGACGCGCCGCGAGGTCTAGCGCGTGGCTCGCGCTAACCTCGACGGCGTTCGCAGTAGGAGGAAGAACCGGCGGAACAATGAAGACCCCACGCGAATCGCGAGCGAGAGCCAACGGGCCGGCGCCTTCTCTGCACTAGTTTCCCGCGAGACGGTATAGGGGGCGACCGTTTGGCCTAGGTCGCCCTCTATACCGTCCTGCGGGAAACTAATGGAGAAAGGTGGGCACTGGTTTTTGCCATTAGTCTCCGCGGGAGTTGGGGCTTTCTCCCTTCTATCCGAAGCTACTAGCGAAAAAGCCGGAGTTTTGGGAGCGCGCTCACCTTAGCCTTGGCCGATGCTCAAAGGCCGAAAGGAGGCTGCGCTCTTGATGGAAGGAGCCCGTAAACCGTTTTCGCCATTAGTTCGCGCGAAGAGTCGGACTTTTTCGCTTCTTTCAGGCACTGGTAGCGAAAAAGTCAGGACTTTTGGGATTGCTTTCGGATTCATCTTTGGCGTAGTTTCTTGGCAAATAGAAGTAATAGAACTTAAGCAAATGGAAGCTAGCGCTCTCCATGGAAGGGGACCGAAAACCCTTCTTACCATTATCCACTTATCGACTTATCGCGGGCAGGCTTCTAGGCAGCTCAAAGTTGCGCGTCTGCTATCGGCTTATCGACCTATCGCGGGCAGGCTGCTAGGCAGCTCGGCGCTGCGCGTCTGTTATCGACTTGCCGACGAATCGCGGACCGGCTGCTGGGCAACTTTGCGACGCGCGTCTGTTATCGGCGTGCCGACTTATCGCGGGCCGGCTACTGGGCAGCTTTGCGATGCGCGTCTCTTATCGACTTGCCGACTTATCGCGGACAGGCTGCGAGGCAACTTGGCGCCACGCGTCTGTTCTCGACTTGTCGTGGGCCGGTTACGGGGCAGCTTTGCGCTGCACGTCTGTTGTCGACTTATTGCGGGCAGGCTGCTAGGCGGCTTTGCGCTGCGCGTCTGTTGTCGGCTTATTGCGGGCAGGCTGCTAGGCGGCTTTGCGCTGCGCGTCTGTTGTCGGCTTATCGACTTATCGCGGGCCGGCTAATAGGCAGCTTTGCGAAGCCCGTCTTCTATCGACTTATCGCGGGCCGGCTGCTAGGTCTAGGCAACCTTGCCAAGACTGCTCGCGGGCGAGGTTTTACGCATCAGCTTCGCAACCCGAAGACAGACGACCGCTCGATAGCGCGCAGCCAGGGCTTCGAAAAAAAGCGATTTTAAAAAAGGCACCCCCTTCCCCACTCGGAGAGGGTCGCGCTTTTCATGCAGTTGCCAAGACGCGCCCGCGATCTGATGGCGGGAGCGAAGTTTTGCGCATCAGTTTCGCAACCCGGAAACAGGCGACCCCCTGGTAGCACGCCGCCAGGGCCACGAAAAAAGGCGGCTTTTTAAAAGCCTCACCATTACCTTCCCCACTCGAAGGCAGTCGCAGCTTTCAGGTAGCTGCCTAGACTGCTCGCGATCTAATGGCGGAAGCGGGGTCTTACGCGTCAGCTTGGCACGACTCACGAACGCGCTGCGAAATCTAGTGCGCGGCCCGCCCTTGCCTCGACTAAGTTCCCAGCAGGAACCGAAACCGCCAGAAACTAACGGAGACCCCACGCGAATCGCGAGCGAGATCCAGCGGGCCGGCGTCTTCTCTGCATCAGTTTCCCGCGGGGCGGTATAGATGGCGAGCCTGATCTAAAAGAGGGCGACCCTAGCCGTAAGGGCCCGGCGGATTCCCCTCGAAACCGATACCCGCAGGAATGTCGAAACCATTAAGAGAGGACAACTCGCGAATTCGGAACGGCTAAGGGACTCGCAAAACGGTCAACAGCCTGGCAGGTTTTTTGCGAGAGCTTTCGCGGCTTTTTCATTGTCATATGCTTTGGCCTTTTTCCTATTTGCGACACCAAATGCCGCAACGCGCCGCAGAGTGTGGCGCAAGGTTTTACCGAGAAGCCGCCACGTGGAGACCGGTGGGGCCTCCCGTTTGGGGCCAATCTCTTGGAAGAATATGACGAAGCGAAACCAACAAGGAGAGCCGGGAAACCCTTGCGGAGATTTTTGTCGGAGACGTTGCGCGGGTCTTTTTCTTTTGCGTCTTTGCTTTGTTAATATTTAAGAATGTTCGAAAGCTTTGCGAATATTTGCGAAGATTTGGCGAATATTTGGGGAATGTTTGGGGAAGGTTTGGGGAATGTTTGGCGAATATTTGTCGAATGTTCTAGACTAATTCAAGAAGTGTGGGAATAATTTCCGCGCGAATATTTTGGAAGAAGGTCGTGAAAAACTGTCTACGAAGTTCCTACCGTGCGGGAATCGAACTCCATAAGAGGCGCCGGATATGCTCATGGAGTTCCGCGATAAGTTCTTCTCATGGGGCTACCTAAGCGAGCTGATGCGGGGACGCTCCTCATTTAAAAAGAGAGCCTTGGAACTGTCACGTGGCGCGTCGTCCCTCTGGGGCCGCCAGGGACGACGGGGCATAGCGTGACCATTTTGCCCCCGCCCCCCCTTCTACGCCCCCGCCCCCCCTTGTACAAGGTTCAAGCTGCGCGCGACGGTGCACTAATATAACGAAAGCCCAACGAAGAGTGCGCCCCGGAACTGTCCCCAACCATGTAGCCTTGTACAAGGGGGGCGGGGGGCGCGGGGTACAAGGGGGGCGCGGGGTTCCGCGGAAATGAAAAGGCGGGGGGCGCGGGGTGTCGCGCAAATGCACAAGCGGAGGATGCCCCATCGTCTCTGGCGGCCTTCGGCCGCCAGCCAGACAGGCTGCCGCGTAGCCCAAGGACTAGCCTGATGCCGTCGCCTGTCGTCTCATTCGGTTTGTATCGGTAGCCGGAGGGATTGCAGGGGAGACGGGTACGCCAAGCGAGCGGCGAAGCCGATAAGAGTACGGCGGAAGCATTTGAACAGAGCCCGGAAAGACGGAGGCGAAGCCGATAAGGAAATGAGAAAAGGAAGGGCACGAACTGGCCTTGCGATGGGGGGGGGGGACTGGCGTGCCAAACGGTGAAGAAAAGCAACAAAATATCGAAGACGGCCCAGGAGCACCACTGTCCCGCAACGGTTTCGCTTCAGAGTTTCGCCAAGATTCCTAAGAATTTTTTTAGTTTCGTTGTCTCTCAGGACAGTGGCACAACCTTCGGCCAGCCCTGTAATCAGCCAGAAGCCCGAAAATCAAGTAGAAACCTGTCCTCTGCAATTCGCGTTGGTACAACTTTCCCGAGAGTTACAAACGCAGGCGCAAAAAAAATTTTACGTGGAAGCTTGATAAAATTTGATGCTATTCACGAGACGACTGCGAATGTAAGCACGAGGGACCTTAAGATTTCTTACGGGTTGCATTTTTCTGATTATTTTTGTTTTTGTTCAGATTTTTTTCTCGTAAATTTGATAAAAAGTTTTGATTTCATAAAAAAAAATGCAAAAAAGCCACAATATGCACGAACTTGTAGATTAGAGAGTGTAGTGAGAGCTCGTTTGTATGTTTTTTGTGAGCCTTTTCGGGAAAAAAAATTTTTTCAAAAAATGACGAAATTTTTTAAAAAGTTACGCGCTCGAATATATGCAAAAAATTTAAAAGTCTTTAAACATCGATTGAGACGCGCGAAATTAAATTACTGATGTCGGATATTGTTTCAAAATCTGGCACTTCTAAAAAAAAATTGAAAAATGCCAAAACTCTAGCCCAGTCATCAATTTGCTGAAAACATGAAAGAAATGCTCCAGCTTTGTGGTTAATGCCGAGGCCACCATCTCTAGGGGCATGCAGACAAACACGCCGACGCCTCGCGAAACTCTTAAGCGAAACCGTTAAGGGACAGTGGCACTTCTGGGCCGCTTTCGATATTTTGCCACTTTTCTTCACAGTTTGGCACGCCAGTCCCTAGATCGCGAGGCCAGTTTGTCTCTCTCCGTTTCCCATTCCCTTATCGGTTTCGCCTCCGTCTTTC
Source organism: Amoebophrya sp. A25 (assembly GCA_905178165.1). Taxonomy (NCBI): domain Eukaryota; class Dinophyceae; order Syndiniales; family Amoebophryaceae; genus Amoebophrya; species Amoebophrya sp. A25. The sequence goes on along the minus strand of CAJINU010000019.1, from coordinate 1,193,621 downwards.
CGGGCTCTGTTCAGATGCTTCCGCCATTCCCTTATCGGTTTCGCCGCTCGCTCGGCGTGCCCGTCTCCTCTGCAATCCCTCCGGCTACCGATACAAACCGAACGAGACGACAGGCGACACCATCGGACACGGGCCCGCCCTCCTTCTTAAGAGTCTGGGACACCATTAACGGGAAAGGATAAGCCTGTGCGCCTGTAGCTCTCAGAAGTGCGCCCGGCATAGGTAGCACACGAACACGAAGAAGGCCAAGGAGGTAACTTTAATCGCGAACATCTTAAGGGAAGGCCGCAGAAGCTTGGCAAGACGCCCTGTCTGGCGCATCGTCCCGCTGGCGGCCGAAGGCCGCCAGGGACGATGGGGCGCGGGCTAGTCCTTCATTTACGCGGCCGCCTGTCAGGAGCATTCCCCCGCCCCCCTTGTGCCCCGCGCCCCCGCCCCCCTTGTACAAGGTTACACGGTTGGGCACAGTCCGGGGGCGCACTCTTCGGCGCAGGCTCGTTATGTGGGTTCACAGTCGCGCAAACATTTTACCTTGTACAAGGGGGGCGGGGGGCGAGATGGTCACGCGCTGCCCCCTCGTCCCTGGCGGCCTACGGCCGCCAGAGGGACGACGCGCCACGCTGCGCTGGTGGGCGCTGGTGGGCGCGTGGTCTGCGCCGCATAATCCAGCGCGAACAGCCCAGTAAGGCAACCCTCTGCCCCCTCGTCCCTGGCGGCCTATGGCCGCCAGAGAGACGACGCGCCACGCTGCGCTGGTGGGCGCTGGTGGGCGCGTGGTCTGCGCCGCATAATCCAGCGCGAACAGCCCAGTAAGGCAACCCTCTGCCCCCTCGTCCCTGGCGGCCTATGGCCGCCAGAGAGACGACGCGCCACGCTGCGCTGGTGGGCGCTGGTGGGCGCGTGGTCTGCGCCGCATAATCCAGCGCGAACAGCCCAGTAAGGCAACCCTCTGCCCCCTCGTCCCTGGCGGCCTATGGCCGCCAGAGAGACGACGCGCCACGCTGCGCTGGTGGGCGCTGGTGGGCGCGTGGTCTGCGCCGCATAATCCAGCGCGAACAGCCCAGTAAGGCAACCCTCTGCCCCCTCGTCCCTGGCGGCCTATGGCCGCCAGAGAGACGACGCGCCACGCTGCGCTGGTGGGCGCTGGTGGGCGCGTGGTCTGCGCCGCATAATCCAGCGCGAACAGCCCAGTAAGGCAACCCTCTGCCCCCTCGTCCCTGGCGGCCTATGGCCGCCAGAGAGACGACGCGCCACGCTGCGCTGGTGGGCGCTGGTGGGCGCGTGGTCTGCGCCGCATAATCCAGCGCGAACAGCCCAGTAAGGCAACCCTCTGCCCCCTCGTCCCTGGCGGCCTATGGCCGCCAGAGAGACGACGCGCCACGCTGCGCTGGTGGGCGCTGGTGGGCGCGTGGTCTGCGCCGCATAATCCAGCGCGAACAGCCCAGTAAGGCAACCCTCTGCCCCCTCGTCCCTGGCGGCCTATGGCCGCCAGAGAGACGACGCGCCACGCTGCGCTGGTGGGCGCTGGTGGGCGCGTGGTCTGCGCCGCATAATCCAGCGCGAACAGCCCAGTAAGGCAACCCTCTGCCCCCTCGTCCCTGGCGGCCTATGGCCGCCAGAGAGACGACGCGCCACGCTGCGCTGGTGGGCGCTGGTGGGCGCGTGGTCTGCGCCGCATAATCCAGCGCGAACAGCCCAGTAAGGCAACCCTCTGCCCCCTCGTCCCTGGCGGCCTATGGCCGCCAGAGAGACGACGCGCCACGCTGCGCTGGTGGGCGCTGGTGGGCGCGTGGTCTGCGCCGCATAATCCAGCGCGAACAGCCCAGTAAGGCAACCCTCTGCCCCCTCGTCCCTGGCGGCCTATGGCCGCCAGAGAGACGACGCGCCACGGCACAGAGATTAGACACACGACAAGAGCACACGAGGGGAGCGCATGAGGAGACGCAGAACACAAGAGCAGCCAGGCCAGCAGAACACAGACCGACCAAACTGGAACAAAGACGAGCCAAGCCAGGGGAACACAAGACGGCGACGACCTCTCTCGCGTATCTCGCGAAATGAAAGAAGTGGAAGCAGATGGATGATGGAGGCGCGCGCTGTTTTATCGAAAAGCCGCCACGTGGAGACCGATGGGACCTCCCGTCTGTGGCCAGTCTTTTGGAAGAATGAAGATGACGAAGCGAAACCGATAAGGAGAGCTGGGAAAACCTTGCGGCGATTTTTGTCGGAGACGTTGCGACGTTCTTTTTCTTTTTCGTCTTCTTTTTGTGAATATTTAAGAATATTCGAATATTTTGCGAATATTTGAGAATATTTGGAGAATATTTGGGAATATTTGCCGAATATTTGCGAATTTTTTTTGAATGCGGGAATAGTTTTCGGGTGAATATTTTAAAATAAGATGAAAAACTGCGCATGCAGTTCATACCATGCGGGAATCGAACTGCATAAGGGGCTCCGGACATGCTCATGCAGTTCCGCGATGAGTTCTTCTCATGGGGCTATCTGGACGAGCTGATGTGAGTACGCTTCTCATTAAAAAAAAGAAATACTTTAAATAATATTTCTTTTTTTAATGAGAAGCGTCTTCACATCAGCTCGTCCAGATAGCCCCATGAGAAGAACTCATCGCGGAACTGCATGAGCATGTCCGGAGCCCCTTATGCAGTTCGATTCCCGCATGGTATGAACTGCATGCGCAGTTTTTCATCTTATTTTAAAATATTCACCCGAAAACTATTCCCGCATTCAAAAAAAATTCGCAAATATTCGGCAAATATTCCCAAATATTCTCCAAATATTCTCAAATATTCGCAAAATATTCGAATATTCTTAAATATTCACAAAAAGAAGACGAAAAAGAAAAAGAACGTCGCAACGTCTCCGACAAAAATCGCCGCAAGGTTTTCCCAGCTCTCCTTATCGGTTTCGCTTCCTCATATTCTTCCGAAAGATTGGCCACAAACGGGAGGCCTCACAGGTCTCCACGTGGCGGCGTTTCGATAAGACCTTGCGCCACGCCGCGACATTTTTCGTCGCAAATAAGAAAAAAGCCAAAGCATACAACAACGAAAAAGGCGCGAAAGCTTTCGCAAAAAATCTGCCAGGTTGTTGACCGTTTTGCGAGTCCCTTAACCGTTTCGAATTCGCGAAATGTCGTCCCTTAATGGTTTCGACTTTCATGCGGGTATCGGTTTCGAGGGGACGGGCTCTTTTTCACCCCCATCGCTGTCCCTGGCCCTCTCATCCCTTCAAGGACAGTGCCGCCCTCTATCGCAACCCATTGGAAACGAATCCGGAGAAGGCTTCGCCACCTCCTCCCAGTTGGCTCGGGGTCCCCACTCGATTCCACCGATTCCCCTCCCTACTGAGAACCCGGCCCAGGCCAGCGCAAACCGCGCACGAGATTCCGCAGCGCATGGCCCTGCTTTCGCCACGGGGTGGCGCGCACTCCCCGCAGCTCGCCTAAGGGCGCGACCCCCTTCGAGTTGGGAAGGCTCCCCCCCTAAGGTGTCGCCCTCTTTCGACGCCTTGACTGTCCGCGGTCACGCGCTCGTTTGTTTGCCTGTCAAGAAGCTGATGCCTCAGACCTTGCTCCCGCCATTAGGTGGCGCGCAGTCCTCGCGACTCGCTTAAGGGCGCGACTTCCTTCCAGCTGAGAGGGTGCCCCCCTTGGGCAGCCGCCTCTCTTCGAGGCCTCGGCTGTCCGCGGTCGTGCGCTCGTTTGTTTGCCTGTCACGAAGCTGGTGCCTAAAGCACTGCACCCGCCACAACGTGGCTCGCTGTCGTCGCAATTCGCTTAAGGGTGGGACCCCCTTCGAGTTGGGAGGGCGATCCCCTTAAAAAGTCGCCTCTTTTCGGCGCCTTCGCTGTGCGCTCGTTTGTTCGCTTGTCGCGCAGCTGGTGCCAAAAACCCTGCCTCCGCCACTAGGTGGCGCGCGGTCCTCGCAATGCCCTGCGGAGTGCGACTCCCTTCGGGCTGGGAAGGTGATCCCCTTAAAAAGTCGCCGCCTCTCGAAGCCGTGACTGCCGCGACAGGTCGAGAATAGACGCGCAGCGCAGAGCCGCCCCGCCGCCGCCCCGCGCTTGGTCGATAATAGCCGCGCGGCGCAAGGCTGCCAAACAGCCGGCCCGCGACTGGTCGACAATAGGCGCGCAGCGCAGGGCGGCCGAGCAGCCCGCCCGCGATAAGTCGATAACGGACGCGCAGCGCCGAGCTGCCGAGCAGCCGGCCCGCGATTAGTCGACAACAGACGCGCAGCGCCGGGCTGCCTAGCAGCCGGCCCGCGATAAGCCGACAGGCGTCCAGTCCGTGATAGTTTCAGGCTTGCAGAAGGGGAGGGGAAAGGATGGCCAAACGGAAGAGACCTCACACGGGTCTAAAACTTTTGGGAATTAAACCCCACGCGGATTCTCAACCCTGATGGCTTCAGACTCGCAGAAGGCAAGCGGAAAGGCCTGCCGCGCGGCTGATAGAAGCGAGGAGACCCCACCCCCATGGGAACTAATGGCACGGGGCTCGTCGCTCTTTCTCCATTAGGCGCGCCGCCTCCTTTTTGCCGACGGGCGACGGCATAGAAGAATCCAGGCGCAAGCCCCTCAGCCAGTCCAGTGCGAAAGCCCCTGCTTCCTCGCTACTTAAGTGGAGATGAACACATAGGAGCGAGAGAGCCGCTGTGCCGTGCGAAGCTAATGGGAAAAATGGCGCACCACTTTCCCGCATGAGTTTCCCGCCAGCCCCTATAGGGCTCGTCGCTCTTTCTCCATTAGGCGCGCCGCCTCCTTTTTGCCGACGGGCGACGGCATAGAAGAATCCAGGCGCAAGCCCCTCAGCCAGTCCAGTGCGAAAGCCCCTGCTCCCTCGCTACTTAAGTTAAGATGAACACATAGGAGCGAGAGAGTCGCCGCGCCGTGCGAAACTAATGGGAAAAATGGCGCACCACTTTCCCGCATGAGTTTCCCGCCAGCCCCTATAGGGCTCGTCGCTCTTTCTCCATTAGGCGCGCCGCCTCCTTTTTGCCGACGGGCGACGGCATAGAAGAATCCAGGCGCAAGCCCCTCAGCCAGTCCAGTGCGAAAGCCCCTGCTCCCTCGCTACTTAAGTTAAGATGAACACATAGGAGCGAGAGAGTCGCCGCGCCGTGCGAAACTAATGGGAAAAATGGCGCACCACTTTCCCGCCGGAGTTTCCCGCAAGCCCCTATACATAGAGGGCGGTCTAAGCCATATCGCTCGCCCCTGCCTCCTTGGCCTTCTGTCGGGTCTCCACTGGTCTCCCGGTAGCCAGGGCCCCGGCTGCCTTTGCTGGGAGACCAAGAGGGACCCTACAGGGGGCAGGCTCTGGTTGGTCGGAAAGCCCATGGGGGTGGAACACACCCCCCTCATAGGTTTTCTCGCAGGCCTCCATGGAGGGCGATCTCGGCCCTACGGCTTGGTGGCGGCAAACCATGACACGAAAGGCTGGCCCCATGGTGTAAGCGTCGCACTGCCCATCCCACGGATATACCACAGAGAGTTCGAATCTCGGAAGCTACAAGAAGTCACCGCACTATGTGGAGACGAAGGGGACTGAGATCGGCGGAGAATCAGCCGACAGAGTAGCATTTGTCAATTATTCGCGGCGACTCTGCCGCAAAGTATCACATTCTTCGTGGAAAGTGGTGGGGCGAGAGTGGAAAAATGAAGTGGAGAAATGTAGCACACATGCAAAAACCCCGTGGCAAACAGGGAGCGGTAAAAAGGGGCCATGTCATGTTAATGAATTATTCGTGAGGATTCGGGGGCAAGAAATGCCATCTTTCGTGGGAAGGGGTGAGAGGAGGGTGTGCAAGCGCCGCACTTGCATCGGGGAGGCCCGGCTGCCATCAATGGGATTCGGGCCTTTCGCGGTTCGTATCGTTGCGGCACGAGGCGAACGCACTCTGCACTCGCCCTCATGGTATGCTGCAACATAAGCGGTTACTTATTCTTGTTCAAAAAACGGGCGCAAAGTTGGCGTAGTCAATTATTCGCGACGAGTCTGCCGCAAAAAGTAACTTCCTCTGTGGGAAGTGGTGGGGATAGGAGATGCGCAGGCGCCTTTTTTTTCATTCCGGAGGAGAGAACTCTCTCTGAGTGGGGGTCGAACCTAAGGGAGTTCGTCTCGGCGCAGAGCCAGGTGGGCGCGCTACCCGCTCGCCCCCCTTGTCTAATGCGACGGGCGTGGTTAGGTATTTTTACATAAAGCGAAAAGAGTTGGCAAAGTTAGCGTAATCAATTATTTGCGTCTTCTCATATTTCAGGAAGCTCGAATGCCATGGGCGGGGATGGAACCTGCGGTAGTTTGCTATGGCGCGGAGTCAGGTGGACGCTCTACCTGCTCGCCTAGCTTTTCTAATGAAATGGGGGTGGTTAGGTATTCCTAACCAAAGCGAAAAGAGTGTGCAAGGTGTAGTCAATTATTCGCGACGAGTCTACCGGAAGTAATAGCCTCCTTTTTGGTAGGATTATCAGGCGTCTTTTTTTCTTCATTACAGAAGTCTAAATACCATGAATTGGCTTCGAACCTTCGGTGTTTCGGCATGGCGCGGAGCCAGGCGGACGCTCTACCCGCTCGCCTGCCTTCTTCAACGCAATGGATGTGGTTAGGTAAATTCTGAATCAAAGCGAAAACAAACAGTGTGCAAAGTTAGTGTAGTCAACTATTCGCGATGCGCCTGGCGCGATAAGTGACATTCTTTGTGAAGCGTGGTGAGAAGAGGATGCGCACACATCTTGCGCTCATTCCGGAGGGCCGAATGCCTTGAGCCGGACTCGAACCTTCGGTGTTTCATGTCGGCGTGGAGGAAACTGGTGGCGCTACCCGCTCGCCTACATTGCGTGATGCACTGTGGGCGGTTGGTGAGCTCATACCTATGTATTGAGAGCGAAAGGTTTACCGAGTGGCCTGTCATTCGGTTATTCGGGCCTGCGGATGCACGGTCAGCTCGACCACATTTTCAGACTCAATCTAGCAGGTGCCTTGTTTCCATACGTCGAACAGAGGGTGCACTTTCCCTTAATTTGCAGCTCGGCGGCTCGCACACTGTCTCCAGGTTTCGAACTCTAGGCGTGAGCGATGATACTGGCACTTCACTACTAACCATTCAGCCACTGACCATATTTGACAATTAGTTGTGCGACGATTCCTATCAAAGACAGACGTGTCAGCGCTCTCGAATTGTAGGAGGCGTAGCGGAGGCGCTGCTCTACGCTAAAGTCTGAAGTAGTGGCCATTGGCTCCCTAGTTTTCCTGCAGGTTTGCCTGGCTGGCTGTGCGCTGCGAAGGGAATGGGGCAATCACAGTCGCTAGGCTGCCCGAATGGCTGGTGAACCTATCTCTACTAAGCAAGGGCCCACTCTCGTCATTTTGGTGTCAGTCTCAAGGGGTTCAGCGTTTCACGACACGTAGGTGTGTGCGCAAGTAAGGCATTGAGATTCGAACGCGAGTAAGCTGGGCGTCACTTGCGCGCTACACGCGCTAGACCAGTTCAACCTCGGTGCGAGAATGAAGGCAATAATTCAGAGTAAGGAAGAAGAGATGCCCAAAGGTGGCGCTAGTCTGTGAGGGACCGCGTTCGCGGTAAAGCAGGAATCAGTGGCCATTGTGTCCCCAGTGGCGCGGTGGGTTTGCCTGGCTGTCTGTTCGCTGCGAAGCGAATGGCTGGCCACAGTCGGCACACGGATATATGGCCTGGTAGACAACCAGTACTAAGTGGGGGCCTACCAACATCGTTAGCTTGTGCTCCTGATTGGGTCAAGCTTCCATCCGCAGGCGTGTGGGAAAGTGAGTCATGGGGATTCGAACGCGAGAAAGTGGGCACTGCCCTGTATTCTCCTTCAGCTCGTGTGCGAGAATGAAGGCGGCCATGCCTCATGACAGAAAAAGAGTAAGGGAAAAGAGGTGTCTAAAGGTAACACGACCAAGACTGTGAAGGAACGCGTTCGCCAGTTGCGTCGGGGCTAGTCGAATGGGCTTCGATCAGCGTGTTAGATCATGATTTAAAGTTCACCTTGTTCAACTTCAACATCAATGAATCCTCCTTCGAACAACTGTGAGATGGAGTAGAACCGAGAGGGGTAACGTAACCTCTAAATGCTCCTAATGCCACCTTTGGGCTGTGCAAAGCAGCATAATTGAGCTCGGCAGCTACTTTGAGCTCGGTGAATCTCGCGTCACCCGCTGCTTCTCTGCGTCAATAGGGAATTTGAAGGTACAGCATCTACATCATTGATGAACCCCCTATAGTTATAGAGTAGTTGAATATTCTTAATATTCTCTGACAAACTCTAGATCATTTCTGTTCCCAACGATTCCAAAATCCTTTCACGTTTCGAGTTGCTGCTAACTCGAGACAACAGGTTCTACTTTCGGAACGGTGGATTTTTGCGATGGTGTTGAGTCAATTCATTGAGTGATAAACAAAAGATAGAGAACTACAGCTCCTGCGACGACTGTGATGGTGGTCGCACGCCATACTACAACTCTGGATATCTTCAGCTGGAGGAGATGAGATACACGACCTCTAAGCCCTGGACCAGACGAAGGCGAAAAAACACAGTAGACATTAACGTGAGAAGACGTAGTCAAGAATTACGATGAGGATTATTTTTGCCGAACAAGAATGGGTTTACCGAACAGTCATGGGTTGCAATAAAAATCATATTGATTCTTGTTCAAGGTGGACCACCACGATGTGTTGCAAAAGATACAATAGCTCTTTCATTTTTTAGAAGAGTCGCTTCTTAAGTTCCAACAAGGGTTACGAAATTGTTCATTGTTATCACAAGAATTGTTGAAATTGTCTTGGTTTGGTTCCTGTTTACGAAGATCTTGTTTTTTACTGATCGATCCGGTCTTGTGAGTTCTTCATTGGCGAAAATTCCTCTTCTAGTACATTTTCGTGTCACTACAAAATTTCTGTACATCTAGCTCAAGAAAAATAGAACTTACTACAGCTACTTGTTCAACATTTAATTTCCAGACTCGGGTTTTTTAACGATGCATTTATTGCACTGATGTACTCAATCGTGTTCATTGATCTAATTCATCCAGTGGAGCCCTTCTTTATTGATCCTATTCCTCATCACCTCCACCCCGACCACGGCCTCTAGGAGGACTACTGCGAGCGCCGCGGAAGCTCACTCCGAATCGTTCATAGCTTTTCTCAGTTCCTGTCGCCTTATTCGACACGCATTAGAGCTAGAGGAACAACTTCTTCGACGTGCATTGTTGAGAGTAAAACTTCTCGTCTAGTAGTACGGAAGATGGTGAGAAAATAACTTCTACTAGATCCAACATCTTTCCTGCCTTCAGAGTCCCATCATTGTCAGAATCCTCCAAGACAGACGGAAACAGAAGAAAATAAAGAGAAAGATGAACAAAGTGAGTGGATTTTTGTAAGTAGGTGTGATAACCTAGAAGTCTGATCAAAGTTTCAAATGACTGTCATTCGTCTCATTTGTCCAAATGAACAATTAGTGTATCTTCGATGCCACCTAATCTTCACCAAAAAGCGAACATTCTACTTCAATGCTAGTAATAGATACCACACCTACGAGGAAATTACTTCTACTTCAACCAAGCCTTAAACATAGATCGGCTTTCCGTCTTTCAATCCCAGGATGTTCTTGTTAAGGTATTCCTTCTCTTGTCGATGTTGTTCCGAGACTGCCAAAAGCGTGTTCTTCACTTTCTTCGATTGCAGTTTCTTCAACTGATTCTGGAAGGCAGCGTGTTTTAGAGGTTCAAGGTTCAAGGAGGTTGAAGGCCCAAGGAGGTTAAGGAGGTTGAAGGTTCAAGGAAGTTGAAGGTTCAAGGAGGTTGAAGGTTCAAGGAGGTTGAAGGTTCAAGGAGGTTGAAGGTTCAAGGAGGTTGAAGGTTCGAGGTATACAATACAATAGACAATGCAATTAGTCCCGCACAAAAAACGGCGCAGACTGCCTACAGGCGTCATAGTGTAACGCCACGAAGAGATCTCTTTGTTGTGATAAATTCAAATTCATGGTGTTGATGGGATCATTCGTCCTGTCTTCTTATTCGTTTCCCTTGACAAGGAAGTCTTCCCAGGATGGACAAGGAAGTCTTCCCAGGATGCAGCTCAAGCAGATGAAACAAATTACGGTAACAAGCCATAATTCTTGGGATTGAAACCACGAAGGCGTTTCTTCAAGAAAAGACTCATGTGATTTGAGCGAGTCGACGGACATCATGTGCGCACTCACTTCCTGCGACATATTGTGCTGGTGACTGCGGATGTTAGAAGGAGAACCTCCACTGCAGTAGCAGAAGCGAGGTGGACCTACGGCGCCGAGCAGTTGTTGTACTAGTGTAATAGTACCGAAACGAAAGCAAAGGCTAGGGACAGAAAGCGTTCAAAGCAAGGTAGACCTACGACGCCGAGCAGTTGTTGCACTAATATAGTGTAATAGTACTGAAACGAAAGTGGCTGAGTTTCACCTTCGCCAGGCTATCGCACTTAGCGTTCTAGCTGGAGTGGGACCCCTTCTAACTTGGAACTTGAAAGCAAAGGCTAGGGACAGAAAGCGTTCAAAGCAGGCACTAATATTAGATAAGTAATGCAATACATACTGAAGTTGTGAATTCAAACCAGGTATTTAAGTTGCCTGTATCAACATAAGTCCATGTTTCGTCGGGGAAAGCGACGTTGACCTATTGTGTCCATTTTGAGGCACAACAGACATCGTGCTGCGGTCTTTGCTATCTCCTGGTCGAAAGGAGAACTCACCCGATGAGTTGAACTGATGAGTGACAAGGAGATTTTAAATGCTCTCGACGAAGAAAGGACGATGTTAAACTGTAGTTGTGGATCTTTAGATTGCGATTGGTCATGAATTGCAAGAATAGTAGTTTTTAGGTCTAGGACTAAGTGTTTGACCTCCGAATAAAACGAATCGATCCAAAACCACAGGACCTCAATTAAGACTTGCCGTAATTCATCTTAAGAGGCATCCCTGACACGTTTTCAAGGGGGAAATACGTCAAAGATGACTTCCAAGATGAATTGTTGTAAGCTCTAACTCAAGTTGGAAAATGAAATCAAAATCTAGTACAGGTAGGACTAGAAGTACCACATCATTTTCTCGGGTACTCGGACCTCCTGTAATACTCGAGGAATATTGCGAGAACGTTGCCGAGAGCTGGGAGCCATTTTGTGGCCTAGTTCTGTCGTTGTTAGAGCAGCTACCGCATTGGCATCGTCCCTGCAGTGATCCCTGAGTGACCCCCAATAATCTGTCTACTTATAATCTGTCTACTTATACATGAAAAGGGGACGACCACGATGAAGGATGACGGAAGGAGGATGCTGCGGATGCTCTCTTGTTGTTCACCTTAATGTTGTTTCTCTTTAGGTCCACGCCAGCATTCCACATGGAGTAAGTGCTTCGCGCTGCCTTCGGCGGCTGGTACATAGGACCGCCAGGCTGTCGGCGATTAGAAGTACAAGCTAAAGTGGTCTAAGGAGGAACAGGTGAAGAAAATACTTTTTCTGGGATTTATCGACGTTGTATTGCGTTCTACTCCACGACCCGTTTAAGTGGTACTAACTACTTAAAGTGGTCTTAAGGAAGTCGTGAGAGCAGTACTACTAGTATGAAAATGAATATTCTTCTTGTATCATAAGATTATGATCAACAGCAGCTGTTCCCCTGACACTTCCAGCGCCGTCTGTTCCCTCCGTTTGTTCTGCATCACTTGCGTCAGTTTTCTTGCTTCCACGACTGTTGCTCAGTCTCGATGCACCCCCGTCGATCGAATTGCCACCATCTAACTTCCCCTCAGCTCCTCGTTTGCGACTAGATCCACTAGGCTGCGAAGCTCCTCCTGCTGCTGACATAGTTATGCTTCTCTCGTACAGCTTCTTCCTGTGTTGCATTTCGCGCTGTCGCTCTTTGAAATCCTTTGGCCTGCCTCCGATCTCCCGAAACACTTGCGAGTAGGTGCGGTATAAAGTCGTATCAGCGATTGCTCGCATCACTCCCATTAGAGCTACTTAATAAAAACCATCTTGTTGGGACTCATCGCGTTGGAGCTATATTTCAACCTTGTGGGGACTCATCGCGTTGGACCTCATCGCGTTGGAGCTGTATTTCAACCTTGTGGTTCTAAGTATAAACTAGCGCGGTGCGTGCTGGGTGCATTGCGATAGAGATGGAGGAAGATCAAGCGCGGCACGTAGCGAACACCATGGGGCTGAATGAAGCGGTTGGTGTATTAATTACTTATACGGAGCAGGTTAGAGCACGCATGGAGTGCATGGAGTAGCATGGAGCGCAGATCCATAAGGGACGAGCGAGGCGCCCCCTTTAGCTCCATGCGATCCATCCCATGCGAGCTGGCAAAGGTTAAAAATTACTCTGGTATGATATCAAAGACAACACGGGGAGTGCCAGTACTGCCAACAAACACATACACGACATGATTATGGGAGGACAAGTCCAAGATCGTGCTTGTTCAGGGGTTGTAGATGCAAATGGATTAGGGTTGTAAGCCTTAATGGTGGAAGGACGTGAAAGAACGGATCGTCCGCGAATTCGACGTGCATAGGCTTCTTTACTTTCTTGCCACGTTTCACCATCACGCGTTCGTATAACTGTTCTGTTTCATCCATCGAATTAGATAGGTCTCAAATAAACTGTTCTCTTTCATTTCGTCTTGTTGGTCTTCTTGCTCTACTTAACTTGCCCTCATTTACTACATTTTTTCTTGCTCTACTTACTCTAGTACTTGCCTTCATTTACTACATTTACATTTTCTAAAAAGTGCACAAGTAAAATGATCATGAAGAGATAATATATTGAGCCATAATTAAAGCAGCCACCATCTCATCATCCAACAACTCAGCATTTACGTCTTTCAATCGGTCGCGTAGTTTTGCCATGTCATCTCCCTCGTCAGACAAAACTTCCGCTCGCCTTTCCGCCAGTTTATCCCGTGTTTCTCTCAGTTTCGCGTTCACCGCACTACGATACTGTGGCACGCAGTTTAGAGCTGCTAGGTGGTGTCTGGAAGTCTGTTGAAAATATGGTGATGTCTGGAAGAAACAAGAATCAAGATATTCTGTTCAAAAACGCTAAGGAGGATCGATGGATTTCAACTTCTTGAAGCCTTAAAGAGTACAAGGGTTTCCTTGGACGATTCAGTTCAGCCAGAGCGGAGTTGGCGAACAGAGTCAAAGCTTCAGTGACGATGGAGTTCATCTCTTCGGAAATAGCGCGATCAATCTGATGACTCGTATTCCACGCACAAGCGATTTCGAAGTCACTGCCGATTTTAGCGCGTGCGAAAATTCAGCTTCATGTGTACCCCATCCCTGTTGTACTTCACCACGAAGGCCTTTAATCCTTGTACTTCATGGGAATACAGGGGAAAAGGGAGGTGCCAAGATGCTGAGTGAGGCGAATAATAGCTGCCGACCATAACAATTTTCTCGATAAACTCGGATCTATTCAGCCTCTCCACTTCTCTAGATCGTTTATAGAGCCACTGAAGGTCTTCGTCTTCCTGCTCGTCCATGATGTAGGTCTCCAGGAGTTGGTCTGCCTCAGGAAGCTCGTGTCTGGGAGTTTGCAACGCGTCAGCACTTTCCTTAGCCACCTCTGAGGCCTCGCTCTGTGTGTCGCCTGCGTTCGAATTATTCCCCTCTTGGGGTATGAAGACCATAGGGGGAAAAGAGGGAAAAGGCAGGAAGGGGGACAAAGGCAGGAAGGGGGACAAGGACATCGAGGTGTGTGGACATGATGGTGGAGAGGGAGCGCGGCTTCTGTAAGTAGAGTAAGTAGATTCTGTTGACTCGCAATCTGAGTCAATATAATGATAGGACTTCATAGAAAGATAAGAAGCAGAAATAGCACAGGAGCAGCATGTAGCAGATGACTTCCTGTAACAACAATGCGAATGCCGAAGCCAGGGGAAGATTCAGTTGAAAAACAAATCCAAATTATGTCTTGATTGTACAGTATCAGTACTAGTGGTGGAGCCAGCCTAACTAGAAAAGGACTAGAGAAAGATTGTACAGTACTATTCGGACACAGTCCACAACACAGTACTATTCGGACACAGTCCTCAATTGTACAGCAGTACTAGATAAATTCTAATTCATCCATTCATATGATCTGGTGAATTCTCGTTTTGTTGCTCGTTTCCTGCGAAGCCCTGCAACTTAGTATCAATTTTGATCATGTGGAATTCCTCTTTACGCTTGGAGCCCGAACTTGCGGCCGCAGAGGGTATAGATATGCCATTTCTGCGTGCGATTTTTAGAGGAGCTCGGAGTGGAGCTATATAGAGAGCGAGATAGAGATAGAGATTTATCTCTATTATACGCATAAACAGAAGAGCCGCAAGAGGTCCTCGATCATGAAGTATTATCAAAATAGTCTACTCATAGTCCTTCTAGTTTTAGTAGATGATACTGCCTCACACTCAAATTTAAGCTACAAACATTTCTCAATCGTTCCCATCGGCATCAACAAACCTTAACTTTGCCTCTTTGTCCACCTTTTGCTTGTATCGGGACAAACTGTAGTGCATGCATGGCTTTTGCAAAGCCCATCGCAGACGAATGTTGAGAAAATACATCAATTTAGACCTTCGCGGAATCTAGTATCTCGAAAGTCATCTTCTTGGGCTTCGTGAAGCGCGTCTCTGACTATGAGCAGTGGGGAGTACGTAGTAAACCAACCTGTACTTTATTAGAGAAAGGCCCCAAGAAGCTTTTTCGAGATGTTGGAGGACCCTTAATCAATTCTGCACCGCTCTTTTTTCCACACAAGTCCATCGGAGTGATACAGGAGGCGTCAGCGGCTATCTTCTCGAACGCGACATCAGGATCTATGGACATCCGCTCTTTCATTAGGGCACCTGAGTAAGGTCAAAATGGTAAATTACTGTACAACTTCAATGGCAAAATGGGAAATCTACTTCTAAATTATAAGTAAGTAATTAGAATTACTGTAGTAGTACTGGAAGTCGGAAATTTTTAGATGTAGATTGATCGCAATAGTACGTGGTAGTATTTCTTCCTCATCACCTTCAAATGCTAGGTCGATTATCTCATTCAAAAACTAAGAAGATAACTGCCACAGCTGCATAAAAATGGTCGTTGTAATAAATATTCTAATTATCTTCACTATATCATAGTCTTTCATGATCAGTGTTCTTCTAGTACCCCAATTGAGTTGAAATCTTGTCCGCGAGATGATCATTCCCCCTATTGGTGCTTCTTTGCTTCCTATCGGCGCTTGGCTTAAGCAGAAGAACGCATTCGTTAAACTTCCACAGGCTTGCTTCAGTGATGCAAGCAAAAACCTCGCAGAGCCTCCTGCATTCGCTGTCTTAGTGGTTCCGTTGCGCTATTGCATTCTTCAGAGCAGCGGCCTTGACTTATTCGCTTCTTGACTTCTTGCTCTATTCTATAAGTGGGAAACAAGTTGTAGTTGTCAAGAATCATGGTACTGGTAGTTCATTATAGAATACAACAATGTGGAAATGCATAACTTTCCTGCCTCGTTCATCCAGACCTGCCTCACTCACTGCTTTCACCCATCTGGACAAGGGCAAAAATTCGTTACTATCCAGAGCTTCCTGCACGATGGGCGACGTGCGATACAAATTCCCTGTCTTAGCGGCGCTCACACGAATTCATATTCTGGGCATCTCCTAGTCTCTTGACAAGAATTCAAGAAGAAAACTAAAAACTCTCAATAAGCACATTCATTAACTGAGACCACCAGTCCTCTGTGAAGATGAATTAGTTGTCTGAGCTTTAACTCTCGCTGATTGCATCGGCTTGGCAAAGCTAAGGCCTTCGGTGTTTCTTCCAGGTAAGCCCATGCCATCTTGAAAGCCTGGAACCAACCGAATTTCGCGGAGTTTGAAGTTGTTGTGTTCGTTTCGCTTTTTCTGTTGATAAAAGGGACTCCACTTCGCCAAGGAGGCTTGCTCGTCCTCACCGGAGGTTGACGTACCTCCTCCACCAGGGCCACGCATCGATAGATCACCAGACTTAGAGCTCATACAAAGCCTATATTAATTGTTCCATCACTCGAGGAGGGCCATCCTGATCCTGAGACCCAGACCGTTTTCCTTTTCCCCTTGAACAAAACGACTCTATTAAATAAGAAAACGGCTTCACCGAAGAACTAGATGGATTAGCCGCGAACACCTTAACAGACGACCCTGAACTACGTCGACGCATCTTCTTACTCGCCTTACTAGCATCTTGTCCACCTCCCCCAGTGGATGAAGATCCTCCACCTTGTTGAAGTTCTTGATCTTCTCCACCTCTACTAGGTGATTTCGTACTACTAGCACTATGAGCATCTTCTCCTGTTGCTGCACCCTCTCCTGCAGCACTGCGTGAAGATGTAGGTGTTTGGGTTTGCTCTCCACCACCACCTTCCTTTTCCTTGGTCGCGCTGGATGCGGATGGGACGGTTCCAAAACCCCCATGAAAAAACTGTGCGGCCCACGCCTGATTGGTGACGTTTTTCACGTAGAGTTTGTGATCATCCGGCATCGTCATCACTGCTCCTTCGCAGTCAGCATCCGGGCAGTATTCTTAGAGCCCAAAACGTTTCATTTCTTGCCTGCATTTTTTCAGAATCCCAAGAAGGAAACTGCAAGAAATAACTTGTAGAAATGAATTGTTTTGAGCCTTAATATTCTGCTTCCCTTCCTAGTAGAGGAAAGGTATTGCTCTCCTCCTCCATCTGTGCCTGCGACGGCTTCACGACGTTTTTGGGTCTTTGCAGCATGCCAGCGCGATCTACTCTGTGGACTGCACGCACGAAAGACTGCGCTTGCTCGTCGGTGATGCCGATCGTGGGCACTAGACTCCCGTGGTTCACAGAGGGCAGGTAAGCGACTTCGGCTAAGTCTTGCGGCATCAAAGAGAGCATATGGAATAAGCGGCCGTAGACGTGGCGATGGACTGCGGTTTCTCCAGTCATCGGATCTGCATAGCGCATCAAAAATTCTTCGTCATTCTTGTCGACTTTGATGTTTCGCGCCTTGCTCTTGTCATCTGTACCGGATTCGTCCTCACTATTGGAGGACAATCCCTGTGCTTTGCGCTCAGCTCTGCGATGCGCATCCAAGGCGTTGTGCATCCAAAACTTGACCGACTGCAAGTTACCTCGAGATTAGGGATAGGGCTTTGGCGTTAATAGCTTATAGTTATCTCGTTGTCGATAGGGCTTTTTAGGTATGCGTATGCCTCTCGTCCCCCTTAAGAGACGAGACAAAACTGTATCTAACGAGGATAACAGAAACGCCTAAAGCCTACGCTTAACTATAACCCGAATCTTCAGGATCGCACAATGCTCCCGTATTTTTACATTGTTTCACCTGTATCAAGGACTGCAGATTCGCCTTCAGCATCGGTCCTTCATGCTTGTTGTAGTAGTACGTCGCATTCCCCTTGGCTTGCAAACGGCCGTCGGCGGACAAAGGACGTGGCTTCTCCTGTTTTTGCCTTATATTAGCGGCGCTCAACACGACAGTAATTCATTCGTTTTTGCGGTCATGATATCTCAACATCTCTTGCGGAGAGGATATTCTCAGAATTCTAACGAGAAGAAACGAAGGTGGAGACCAAGCGAAAAAATGAAAATGGATTAAAATTATCTCAAGTGACCTTAACTACACGTACTATTCCGCGGAGCCTCGAAGCTTCGTCTGCGGCGTCGTCGCTCGCCATGTCCTTCAGGATTGTAGTCACGTACTCCGGCAAATAGTCTCTATGAGTGTCATGGACCATTTGCCGTTCCACGTTCTCGTGCGAGAAACTAAAACCTCTAGAAGAACTCATGCTTTTCGTGCTTCCAGGACCTCCACCTCCGTTTTCACCTCCAGGACTACCAAGACGACCATTGGGAGGACTGCCGATAGGAAAATGTAACCTATTTTTATGGTGTTCACCAAATGTGCCACTACTACTTCCTCCACGAGGATTCTTACGCTCTGTTCCTGTTGTGCTTTGTGCCATGATGTCTCTCGTAGAAGCTCCGATCATTGCCAAAGGCACATTCTGTACGACGAGACCTCCCTCTGGCGATCGTGTGACATTCGGAACCACACCCCCGATCGATCTAGCCCACGCTTCGGCATGGTTCAGATCTAGACTTGCAGCTAGTAGCTCTTCTGCTTCTATCTCCTTTTTGGGTCGGGGACTCGGCGCTCGAGCGCAGCAGCCTTTGAGGGGAACGGTGTACATCACTACGGAGTCGTTGCCGAAACAGCGGTCGTCGCTTGCAGGCGATGTCCCGAACATGCCTAGAGCGGCAATTTCGGATCGATTGTCGCGTTTTCGGTCAGGCAAAGACAGATCACTCGGCTGCAAAAGCTGATGCTCCGACGCGGCTGGACCGTCCCGCATCAGCCTGTCGTGCAAAGCATCGGCCTCTGCGCCCAGAGGCATAGTATCTGCATTGTTGTTATCAGCTACCAGGACGTACGTTTCACCTGATTCCTCGTCAACGACGTCTGTAGTGGTCACGTTTTTGTTTGCGGCATCGGCGTCTCTAGCTGCGACGTCCTCCGGTGCCACATACTCACCTCTCAAACTCGCTTCCCACGCTTGTTTGATGCTATCCAATTTCTCCTGGTACTCTTTCACAGCTGTGTTCTCTACATGTGCCGCGATTTCGGAAGTTTCTTTGCGAGGTTCCTCGCCAACCTCAGCCGGCATGTGCCAAACTGGCCTCGCTACATACCGACTTCTAACAACTTCACCGCCATGACCTCCGGCAGAAGATTCCGCTGTGTCTGCCCCGACGTTCTGCTGTTTTATTAGAGGAGCTAAAAAAAGCAATTCATATTCATTTCTTCTCGTCATTAATCCTAAGAAGATGGAAAGAGAAGAAAATGTTGACCATAGAAGTCGGAAGTATCTACATTATAAACTTCAACCATGATCGAGCCTTAATAACTGCTGTTCAGGTCGTTCCGTTTCACTACCTGCTTCCATCGCTGAAATCTCGATAGATTCCAACAAAGCGGGCATTCGCTTTTCCCACGTGGATTCTTCTACTTGGACACTCCCGACTGGGGGAACTTCGACCTTGGCTACCTCGTCTTGCAACAGCTTTGCTAGAATCGTGTCATCCACCACGTTCACGTCCAGTTCGTTCGTTTCCTTGTGCGTGTAAAGCTGTCCGCGGCCGTCTTGAAACTCGACGCGGTAGTTCAGCGAATACTCCTGCAAGTGACGGAGTCGCTCTCGTCTCGCACGTGCCTTGGCCTCGCGCACAAGAAAAGCATATCTTAGAGGAGCTCAAGACAATTTTTAGGTAATCGCTGCCTACTTTCAATTTTCCAATTCTTCAGAATCCTATTCCTACGATTTATTAAGAAGGGAACACAAGAAAAGCATGTGTATGTGTTAGAGGAGCTCAAAACAATTAGGTAATTGCCTGCTTATGAATTTCCAATTCTTCAGAATCCTAAGAAGGGAACATCAGAAGGAAACCCCCGTTGGATACATCAGAAGGAAACATCAACAGAAGGAAAGATCAACAGAAGAACGCTGCCGTTGGAAATGAATTGCATCGCGCCTTAAATGCTGGTCTTCCTGTGCCTTGTTCTGCCGTGTCGCGGCAGCAGCTTTCCATCTCGCAGCGCGTCTGCTACTCAACAGCTTCCCAGCCCCTTCCCTAGCGCTGCGTAGCTCAGCCTTATTATCCGAGATGCGACTGTCTAGTTGCGCCTTCACTTCTGTCCACGGGAACAGGGCAGAACTAGAGGAGGAAGTTCTTGATGACTGAGACTGACTTGAGGAGGAAGTAGAAGGTTGTTCTGCTGTGTCGCTTTTGCTCGTGAGGAAAGCTTTCTCTAGTCGCTTTGCTGGAGAAGATGAAGACGCTGCTGTGCCTAGAGGTCCTGCTCCTGTAAGAAGATTTGATCTACTTATACTTTCAGCATCACCACTCTCATTTATTTTCTTCCGACGACTCTCAAAGTAGTCGGATCTTTGTTTTTTTCTCCACTCGTCGTAGTCAGCATCGTTGCCCAACCAGGCGCCTCTTTTGTTCGCTTTGCCCGCCAACGGACTGCCTAAAGCGCGCAAAGTCGCTCCAGTCAGCGACTGCGGCATAGCATAAAGACTAGCGACATTTTCGCCACTGAGAGCACTTTTATCAACTTTTGAAGGTGATGAAGATGTGCTAGGAAGCTTTAGTTCCTCTTCGGAAGTCGGTAGTTTGCAGACTAGAATTTCGGATAATCTTGGTTCTGGTACATCAGCGACATACGAGCTGACCGCTTCGTCGACCGCTCGCGTAGTCGTGAGAAACCCAGCGTCCATATCAGTCGGCGTCACCATCGCTTCCGTAGCTGGAGAGAACTTGCCAGTGGCCACACCCGAATGAGCAGTGAGAAGTCCATGCAACTGCACTACATCAGTCCCGACTACTCCCGACACAGCTCCCGCGTAGGTCGACGCCAAAGCCCGCGATCCAGCATGAAAAGCGGTTAAGACGGCCTCGCTGCTGTGCTGTTCTAGCTCTGCTCTTCGAGGACTGGAGTCTAGACCTAGGCTGGTCATGTGTGCTGTTTGACCAAGAGCACTTGGAGATGGCAAATCACCTTCATGATCCGCGAAAGAACCGCCCTTGACAAGAGGCGGCAGCCGCAGTGTGCTGTTCATGCCGTCGTCGACGTGCCTGTTTTTGTGGGCGTTGTTGATCTTGATATGATCCCAGCTGACGAGGACCCCTTCTACGCGAAAGCGTGTCAAAGAAAAACATGTTAAGTACTAACTTGGATTGGTCAAAGAGATTGGCTAAGCACCACATCCACCAAGAGATCCACCAAAAGTACATTCTTGCCCTTTCTTTGCTCTGCGTGTCTAATTCCTCATCCGAAAAAGGGAAAGGCATGGCTGTTGGGGAGAGGCACATGGTCCATACTTTTTTGAGAAAGTCGAAACGATGTCGAATGTTAGAGGTACTTTTTCACTATCTACTACGCCTGGTTTAGTGAGCTCCCCTTTCTCCCCCCTTAGCTCCCCCTTCAAACCAAGGAGGACCCCACTCAGCATTGTGCACATGGGATAGTGAAAAACTAGCCTTAAGAATGTCTCCAGCAATAGTTTCGGTAACGTTGTCGGACCTTGTGCGTAAAAGCCGCACATCCGCGCAAATTTCCACGAAGTAGTGGCCCGAAACGTCCTGAGAAGAATGGAGTGACGTTGTGGCAGGAAATGGAGACTCACTAGGTCCTGAGAAGAAGGGCGTGACGTTGTGGCAGGAAATGGAGACTCACTAGGTCCTGAGAAGAATGGAGTGACGCTGTGGCAGGAAATTGAGACTCACTAGGTCCTGAGAAGAATGGAATGACGTTGTACTTAGCAGGAAATGGAGGCTCACTAGGTCCTGAGAAGAATGGAGTGACGTTGTAGCAGGGATGAATGGAGACTCACTAGGTCCTGCGAAGAATGGGGCGACGTTGTAGCAGGGATGAATGGAGACTCACTAGGTCCTGCGAAGAATGGGGTGACGTTGTAGCAGGGATGAATGGAGACTCACTAGGACCTGCGAAGAGAGGAGTGACGTTGTAGCATGAAATGGAGACTCACTAGGTCCTGCGAAGAGAGGAGTGACGTTGTAGCAGGAAATGGAGACCCACTAAGTCCTGCGAAGAGAGGAGTGACGCTGTAGCAGGGATGAATGGAGACTCACTAGGTCCTGAGAAGAATGGAATGATGTTGTAGCAGGGATGAACGGAGACTCACTAGATTCTGAGAAGAATGGAGTGATGCTGTAGCAGGGATGAATGGAGGCTCACTAGGTCCTGCGAAGAGAGGAGTGACGTTGTAGCAGGGATCAATGGAGACTCACTAGGCCCTGCGAAGAGAGGAGTGACGTTGTAGCAGGAAATGGAGACTCGCTAGGTCCTGCGAAGAATGGGGTGACGCTGTAGCAGGGATGAATGGAGACTCACTAGGCCCTGCGAAGAGAGGAGTGACGTTGTAGCAGGAAATGGAGACTCACTAGGTCCCGAGAAGAATGGAGTGATATTGTACAGCAGGAAATGGAGACTCACTTGGTCCTGAGAAGAATGGAGTGATATTGTACAGCAGGAAATGGAGACTCACTAGGTTCTGAGAAGAATGGAATGACGTTGTACAGCAGGAAATGGAGAGGACTCACTAGGTTTTGGATACATGATCGAGATGATTTTTAACTGTAGAAATTGATGTAGTCTCAGATCTCTAGTACTACTACCTGTAGTCCATCTCCTCGTTTTTTCCTCTCCCACCTGCCATACTCGCAGTTTCCTGGTGGAGTGTCCTTGGGCTTATTCGCTTGATGCCCGATGTTGGATTCGTCTAGGAGAACGCCACAGCTCTTCAGCTCGTTTAACAACGCGTCATGCAATGCCTGTTTGTCCTTCATGAAGAGGTTGTCCTTCAAAACACCGATCAGGTGGACGAAAAACCCTTCTAGAGGATGTCGATAGGAGCTCTCGGCCAACGCTGCATTCCAAAAGTAGATTCTGTCACGTGCAGGGTCATTCCTGGCGCTCCACGGCGATGGCAACGGTGCCAAAAACAAAGGCCGCAACACGGTGAAAAGCGTCTGGTCTTTCTTCGAATGTCTCAGGTTCAACCCAAGAAACATCGCGTAAGCGCGCGGATCCATGAACCTCGATACTGGCAGGCTGGCACTTCCAAGACCACCAGCTGCAGGTCCTTCTGCTGTTGCAGGCTCTTCCGCACGATGCGAGCCCTCAAAAAAGAGCATGTGATCAGGTCGTCGCGAAGACGGCGCTGACGGGCTAGAGCCTGATAATGCGGACATCTTTATTTCATGGTCCGTCATAAAAGTCCTCTTCCTTGTATTTAGGTAATAAAGGACCTAAAATGAAGATGGAGAGGATGGAGTAGGAGAAGACGAGGCGACAACAAGTCATAACAGCATAGCTGGGCTCGCGAGTGGAGGTGGAGAGAGAGAGGGGAATAGCTAGATGGGACATCGACGAGCATGTGAAAGAGGCAAGAGGAAGATGTGGGCAGTCTCATACAATACGACTAGAACTTCGACCGAGGTACAATCTAAGATTCTTGTCCGAGTTCGAGTTTGAAGACGAAAACGAAACCCCCCAATGACAGAGCTTTCTCATGATCTCCGTACCGACAATTACGGAGAGTCACGATGATTCTTTGCATATTTTGTCCAGTTACGAGTCACCGATGACGCCGGACTTTCAGAAGTATAGGGATGTAATCCATGCAGTTCCTTTGCACATGTTTGTAGCACCGCAATAAGCACATTAGTCGAAGCCATCCCGATTTATGCGAAGAATTCGAAGTTCTTATGTTTCTCTATGAATGTGTCTTTCAAATGATGGATACAAGTACAAGCCCTTTGTTTTCCTGGTCAATTTTCTACAGTTGTATTTTCAAACGATCTATACAATATGGATTTATGAAAATCTTGGAAAAATCATACTTAGACTTCACTCACAGTCAGAGGACAAGCTTTGAAAAGCCTGATTTTGAAAAAATCGAATCTTAATCTTTACATTTATCGAAGTGAGTACTGATTATACCCTAGTAATCACCAGGCATATGCATCAAATGTGAATTTTCCATGTTGTTCTACTTAATGGAAGCAATAGCAAATATTGTAGACCACGACTCAGTGCAAAATTTTTTTACATTGCTTCGTTTTATTCCAAATTTTGATGTTAGGTTTTTGTTGATAACTCAATATACTCGCACTCCCTTCATTTTGCGTCAGCTTGATGTTTTTGCATGACGATCATGATTCTTACTTCATGCTTTTCATTTCTTATCGTCCCATGCCTCTTATTTTTATTCCCACTATCTGTATCTATTTCCTTAGTTCTCACGCGTACTAGTTAATATGAGTATGTTCAACTTGTTGTAAAAACAGCAATTCGCAAGAATACTTGTGGTTGTGTTTAATCTCCTGGTTGTGTTTAAACAAATCAAAATCTTCTGCTTGTGTTTAATCGCCCGTCCTCTTAGTAAAAAGCAGAAATTTTGAATTTCTGGTATCTGTTCTACTTCCTTCTATTTTCAACAGCCTTTCACAAGCAGTAGGTACTTGAAAATCATTCACGTTGAATATCTGAGCTCATCCATCTCGTTGACCACGTTGTTTATTGTTTCTACTAAACGAAGGTTCTATAATTAGCCTCTAAAAAATCATATATTTAAGGTTCTAAGTAGCCCCTAGCCTCCTTAATCCACTCTTGCACTTGGGGTTGCTGTGCTACGAAGTAGAGCACTAAAAGCACGAAGGCGATTTCCTTGGCCATGGCAATTGCAGCACGCATTCGCATACAGGCATTCTTCGCAGCGACCATGTTAGAGCTTACGACTACTTGAATTCATCATCTTGATGATGAATTCATCTTTGCCTTTGACGTTTTTTCCCCTTGAAAGCATGTCTTCAAAGATACACCTCTACGTGAGAGATGAATTATACAGTTGAAAACGTGCTATCCAGCAAGATGCCTCTTATGAGACGATGAATTATACGGAATAAAGCCTTAACCATCGCTGACTGCTTCGCGTCCACACAGTTGTTGCGAAGCTGAGTCTTCATACGCTGAAGGCGTTTTTGCATCCCCATTTTGCGTCTACGATAAGCAACTCGACAACTGGCAGCACTGCAACGAGATGCGGACAACTTGTTGCTGGGGCCGGCACCGGAGGAGACCTGAAGAAAAGGGTGATCAAGTTCAAGAAAACTTTGATCATTCACAAAACCACAAAGAACACCATGAGTTTCTCACAACTCACATGATCTTCCAAATGCAGAACCACATGCAAAATTTCCAAATTCAAATTCTAACTTCTTCAAGATGAACTCTAACTTCCACAAGATGAACAATACCCGCATGTCCTCTCCTGCTTCAAGAAGTGTCGCATTACCAACACCGATCGTTGTGCGTCGTCGACTTTTGCGAGAGATGTGCATGGTATCAGACTCAAATAGAGACAGGTTGTCCTCCCATCGGCGACGGCGTTCCTTCTCTGCTTTTTTTAGAAGGTACGGAATAATTTTGACATTCCTTACAATGTGAGTGTGACCCCTTGGCCCTGGCTTCTTTCCTACTAGAGAAATCAGAGCCAAAGTGGATCATGGTAGTGCGGGATGTGACTCGTTACAGCCCTTAACTTTTTCTGCGTATCTCGTTCAAACGTCTCCACAGCACTTTTGAGTTGTTGAAATTCGACGCTCTCAAGAGTTGCGAATCGAGAAAACAGCTCAGCAGAAACCGCCTGCTCAGCAAAAGGTGATGATGAAGATGCATGCATCTTCTTGGCGTCCGCATCGACTGCGTCTCCGTTCTCCTGTCCTTGCCCTGAAGAATTCGTGTCAACTACAACTGGTTGTGGTTGTAGTTCTTCCTGCGGTCGTACAGACACGGATAATTGCTCCTCAGCACTGATGTCACATTCTCTTGGCGGGTAAATGTCAGTACAGACAGACACAGATGCATCATCACCAGGTTGCTGAAGTTGCTGCTTTTCCTTGATGTTCATCAGCTCATTTTGAGATTGAGACAGTTGAAGCGACTTGTTTGAAGTCGTCAATAGTACAACTGTAGTAGATGATGTGGACTGTTGACTTAGTCCTAGATGGTCGGCACTAGGACGAGAACCACTAGTGGTGCTGGTCTTTGATGATGTTGTCCCAGCATCTTCTTCAACCGCGCTCGCTTTCGGTACGTATTTTCGATACTCAGCCACTAAGTTCGACATAGTACTCAACGGAGTAGTACTAGGTGAGGATGATGATCCTGATCCCTCCTTGATGTTCGTGTTACTCTTGCTCTTCCCACCTTGGACGATGTGTTTGAAAGCAGCATGCAGTCTTTCTTCGACATTGCTGACGGCTCGGAGGTTGCGGTACAAGTCCTCCAATTCCAATTGCAAAGCGGCGTCACAGGGTTTCAAAAACGCAATCCAAGTCATGTACTGCAATTCGAATGTACTCAGAATAGCAGTGCTGATTTAGAGCTGTCCGTAATTCATCTTTCAAGTGCATCCTTGAAAAGTATGCCAGAGTATCGCACTGGGATACTCCCCCATACGCTTCAAGGATGCATCTTCAAAGATGCATTAGCTACAGCCTTAATTGATGTTGCTTGGAGAAGAAGCGGTAGGGAAGATGGCGGTCTCCTTTGTCATGTAGTTGCCCTTGTCCTCTGTGGTCATCTGCGTCTCAACCACTGGTTGTTCTTCATCAGATGAACTTGATACTACAGTAGATGGGGCAGCAGTCGAAGGCACGTCCACACCGGATGACTCTACATTCGTCCCAGCAATAAATACCGACAACTCGGCAATAGCTTCCAAGCGATACTGTTCGCGTGTCACTAGTGCATGCAGCAGGTCGATCTGAGCTCGAGCCTCAGATGTCGCACCACGAAGCTCGATAATCTCCTTAGGCAAAGAACCTCCCAGCTGCGTTTAGAACCAAGAGAAATCCATCTTGAGACGCATCCGAGGACCTTTCTCTCCTTGAGAACGGTCTCAGGATGCCTGTGAAGATGGATTTCTTCTAGCCTTAATGCATGTGTTGGGCTACGTCGATAGGTGACAACTTGGACAGAGAGGTTCTAGACAGCAACAGAGTGGTCGATGTGCTGGCTGCATGGTCATCTTCTTGCTCTACTTTTTTTTCAGCCAGTTGTGTGCCAGCAGCTGGCTTCCTCCAGAACGAAAGAAACCCGAAAATTGACGATGTTGAAGCATCTGCCGAGGCCGACTTTTTCTTCTTCTCGTTTTGAACATCTTCTGTCTGTCCCTGCTGCTGTGGTCCTGACGCTCCTGAAGCTGACGAGGACACTGACATCTTCCCTGCCTCTCCACCAGACACCCCGCCCACCTTGAAAAAGAACTCGTGGTCCTCCACAGCCGCCTTCAACGATGCAAGCAGGTCCTTCTGTTTCTGCATGTAGTCTAGCCAAAAAGGCGGGCACGGCGCTTGCTCCGGCGGCAAGTCCAGGTCGGTGCGCAAATTCGCTCGTATCTGTGCTGTGCAGAACGAAGCTAGTAGAGCGCGCGCTTCCTCCACTCGCCATAAGGGCAGGTCTGCCGATTCGGCGACAGCTTTGATGCTGGCAACAATGGTGGACAGCGCCTCACCAGAATCGACAATTTCTGAGATGTACTGGTCAGGAGAATCTGCTTGATTTAGAGGTAGGGCTTTGGTGGTGTTCCCTTACCCCGTGTCCTCCGTCTTAGGTATGCAGCCTTTCCCCCTTAAGAAAGGCAAACGTAACGGTAACAGGAATACCTAAAGCCGAGCCTTAACTGATCATGATCCAGCGCTGAAGATTCTAGTGCCATTCGCAGTTCGTCTTGGTCGATGCGATTCTCGTGGAGCAACTCAACGGCATCGCCATCACAATCCAACAGAAGCAATCCGTCCGCCTCATCCTCGAGTGTTGCTTGTTGAAGAATCGCTTCTGATTCATCTGATGTTTCCACCAGAAGTTCTTCATCTTCAAGCTCTTGATTTTCTTCCTCGGTATTTGAAGAGAGAGAGACAGCTTCACGCGACGCTCCTTCCGGCGACAGAAGTAGTCCTAGTTTTGTTGTACTAGAAGTAGAAGTAGACGAAGATGTTAGCAGAGTTGATGTTGTGGTTGTGTTTTCTGCAATGATCTCGTTAGTACCGTCATTACTCCTCTTCATCCTCCGAGAGTGCTCCACAAATTGCGATCCAAGATTCGACTCAAGAGCGTCCTCCAACTCTCGCACGGCTGTGATCTTGCGCTTCATCCCTGCACAAAGCGTTGACAGTGCTGCTAGGGAAGGCACAGATCCGAGGTTAGAAGAACTTACTGGTACAGTCCACCTATCTTTTGCCTCATCGATCTGTGTTCAACACTTTTCTCCTTGAAAACAGACCACAGATGATCAGTTTTAGACCAAGGGTCCTCTCGAGTTTGATTTTGTTCGGGAAAGGTAGTACTAGGGATCTTAGACGGATATCATGTGGATTGGGTCGTGGGGCCTTAACGAAACTA
This sequence comes from Amoebophrya sp. A25, assembly GCA_905178165.1. NCBI lineage: Eukaryota > Dinophyceae > Syndiniales > Amoebophryaceae > Amoebophrya > Amoebophrya sp. A25. Next base: position 1,165,564 of record CAJINU010000019.1, on the reverse strand, counting down.
GGTTTTCCATACGCGACCAATGTCGTGTTCAAAGCTGCAGCCTCTTCACACAAGGAGGAAAGTTGTTGCAGAGAGGTTTCTTCGGCAAGGAATAACATTTTTGGTGTACAACTTGATGTTGTAGTCCTTGTTAGACCACTAGGGGAAGACGGAGAAGCAGGTCTTGTGCTGGTTTTTGCAGTGTTCATTATAATTTTCTCCTCATCCAAACAAAACAACAACGCTTTCGCTTCCACCACGCCTTCTCGCACTGCTGTGGTCAGTTTGACACGCTGTGGCCAAAGCTCCAGGAGTTCCCGGGCCTCCGCCAAGCGAGTACCGCAGATCTGCTTTTCCTCGCAAGCATCGATAATCTCGGAGAATCGGGTGATCATGTCCTCCATAGGTGCTTTGACTGCTTCACCTTCTTCACCTACAACTTGTTGTGCTGCTTCTGGCACACTTAAGCCATCGAGAACTGCAAGAAGCTGATCCCTTAAGTCCTGCAGAGGTCGAAACACCGTTTCCTGAGTGCGCTTGCGACGAAAGTGGCTCTGGATCTTCACAGCTGTGGCTTTCGTGTGGCCAAACTCACGTTGTGCGCGTCGACGTCGAAAAGCGGTCTGAAAACGGATCACCGCAGTGACTTGTCGTAGATGAATTTCCTTGATCGAGGCAAGGGCTTTGCGGCTCTGACGCCCACGCTGGATCGACTGAAGCTTGACAGCAGCCTTCTGCTCCGAAGCTAGTTGCGAACGTGCATTGCGACCACGAGCTATCGCCTGTAGGCGGACGGCGACTTGAGACTCCGCTTTCGCTTGCATGATTGCTTCTTCTCGCAGTTGAGCTACGCGTTTGCGCGCTAGAAAAGCACGAACAAGCGTCTGCAAAGTCGTCACAGCAGTACCACGAGTTCGTCGCCAGATGCCCAATCGGTGAGATCGTTGGATTTTCGACGCGGCAGTGTTCTCCTTGCGTTCTTGTTCCTCCAGTTGTCGTTGTACTTCGAGTGCTGCAGTTATTTTAGCCTGACGCAATTCGCCAGCGAAGCGGCGCCCAGCCAAACCTCGGAATCCAGACTGGATCTGAGTTGCTGCCGCAATGCGACGTGCCCCAAGGTTTGCCTCCTCGTCATTCCTCTTCTTTTGTTCACGTAGTTCTGCAACTTCGTCACGCGCACGCTTACCTCGCAAATGCTTCTGAAAGACTAACGCGGCTTCCGCCTGCTGCTTTTCGATCAGAGCGAGCCAGGCTTGGCGAGTGCGATAGCGCTTAAACCCTTGTTGGATGCGCTGAGCTGCTGCGTTGAGACGTAGTTGTTTTTTCTCGAACCGAAGAGGCTCAATCTCGTTCTTGCGAGCATTCTTGCCTCGCAAAACTGCCTGGATCTGTGTAGCAGCACGAACAGAGGCTTTCTCTTTCTCATCATCTTGTTCGATAACAACATCCAGTTGTTGATCTTGAGTCGGCTGCTCTTTCACATGTTCAACACCCTCCTGTTCTACAACCTGTTCTTCTTCTTCGACGCTAGCTCTTTCTGAGGCAGCAGTGGTGGAAGATGATGTAGTAGTTGTGGTATTTGGACTTGGAGTCTCCAGTTTTTTCTTCGCTTCCTCCAGCTTCTCCGCCAGCTCCTCGGCCGCCGTTTCATCGACCTGTTCACCATGCTCCTTCTGCGCACTCAATGCACGCGTGACCTCTGTACGCAAAGGTGCATCATCTTGAGCCGTGTCATGGCCTATGACTGCAGTCTCGAGACGCACGATGCAGTGGCGCACGTGCATGGTGGCAGCTGCGGAAGCAACCAAGTCACTGGACAATAGTCATGCTTAGAGAGGAGGTAAAAACGATTGACAATTCATATCACTTCGTATCACGCTCATTTCCTCAGATCAACAGAATCTTAAAAAGTAGGAAAAAAGGCTAAAACAGTTCATTTCACACTGAAGAATTAGAATCATTTTGAGCCTTAATCTGCAGCATCCGGATCAGAGGCGAGAGCGGTGAAACACTCTTGCAACTCGGTGAATGAATGGAAAGAACTGCGCAGACGTTTTTCCAACTGGTCTGCACGAGCATGCTTGTCGTCAAGGGTAACCTGAGTGATTCTTTTTCTTTGACGATGTAGATGTTGAGGATGGGAAAATATAGGACTTCTGAAGAAGATTACAGGAGTTTTCGTCAGCTTCTAGGAAGTAGGATCGTTATAGATACTCATAAAAAAGTTAAACTACTGACAGCACTTAAATCTGTCATCGTAGTTGCTGTTGCACTTAAACAGTGAAGCAAATAACCCTACCTCAGTAGCAGCATTTTCTTCCGCCTCAGTCACTTCTTTTGCCGCAACTACAGTAGCAGCATTTTCTTCCGCCTCAGTCACTTCTTTTGCCGCGGCAACTACAGTAGCAGCATTTTCTTCCGCCTCAGTCACTTCTTTTGCCGCAACCACAGGAGCAGCTTGCTCCACAGCAGTCGCATCTGGCTCCACAGCCGTCGCAGCTTGCTCCACAGCTGTTGGACTGCCGGATCCCGAAGATGATCCATCTGAGGAACTGTCATCACTAGATGAGTTGTCAGATGAAGAGGCTCCATCAACATCTTTGTTCTTGTTGTCAGTCTCAGATGTACTAGGTGGTGTGTTGTCAGTTGCAGAAGTCGGTGGCGCAGCAGCTAGTTCATCAACATCTTGTACTTGTTGTTCTTTCACTACTGCGTCCATCTCCTCATAATTTTGAGGTACAACATCAACTTCTTGCGTTTTCGTGGATTCTTCATCTTGAGCCTTAGCATCTTTGTCCTCGTTCTCAACACTTTTTTCTTTCTTCACCACGTCTTGAGGGGCCTCCTTATCCTCTGTCACCAACAAGGTCTTCTTACTCAAATCTTCTTCCACTTCCTTCTCCTTTTCTTCGTCGTTCTTTCCTGTATGATCCAGGAGTTCTATTTGTGCAGGAGGCTGCACACTGGTACTCGGAGTTCCCGACTCAGAAGAGCAATCAGAATCGGAAGACGAGTCTTCTGACGAGGATTAGAGCTCATGATAGGATAGGATAGGAGCTGGCTCGCCTCGAGGAGGTGAGCATTCACGACTATGAAAATCTAGTAGTTCTAGTATCTATCTTGCTGAGGACCATGGTGGGGAAACAGTTCTTCCCTTGAGAAGCACGTCTCTCCTCTGGTGACTTCGTTCATCACTGTTTTTCTCTTGAGAAGCACGTCTCTCCTAGGACCTTCATCATTATTTGAACTCAAGCCTTAAGACGAGTCGGAAGACGAACTCGGGGAAACAGCCGCTTTACCCGGCGACTTCTTCACAAAAACGTCCTCCTCGTCACTGTCTAGGGTAGCGAAGCGAGGCTTGGCTGTTGGCATCTTGTTTGTATCTATTACCTAGGGAGGTAGAAACTAACCGTGTCGTACGTAAAATCTATTTCCGCGTCGTAGTTGTTGACCAAGAACCTAGTAGAACAAACTTACTAGAATCCTCTTTCATGAAGATTCTCCCTAGTAAGTTTGTTCTACTACGTAGAGTAGTTTATAGAACGGATGTAGGATGGACTTGGATGGATCGGATGGATCGGATGGACCCCCCTGATTCCTCCGATCCTACTTGAAATGGTGGAAAGTCCATCCGTTCCATCCGATCCATCCAAGTCCATCCTACATCCGTTCTATAAACTACTCTACGTAGTAGAACAAACTTACTAGGGAGAATCTTCATGAAAGAGGACTAGTAGAGTCGTGGGTTCAACTTCCATGAGGTTAAACAAGTTTCTGGCGTAGCTAACCAAGTAAGAGAAATAACCGTAGTGGCTGAGCTAACACAGTTATCGTCTTTCTATCAAAGGAATGTCATCAACAAGGCGCATGGGTATCATCAGCAAGGAGCATAGTAGGGGAAAATGAGGGACGGGAATGAGCGTGGCAGGGGGCGAGGGACCTGGGAAGCAAACTACAGTTGTGAACCGATTTATACACCGTAGTGAACATCAGCCGACTTGGACGCCGACTTGGACACGCTGTTGATGTATTCGCCGAGATCGTTTATTTCTCTAGTAAATTATTGGTACTTCGCTTCTATTTGTCAGTCTCAATGTTGTACTACGTTTAACCCTGTCGAGAACGACTTTGCTTTTACTTGTCTCGCTCAAGGTCCGTAGAGAGTGAGAGCCAGACGACACAGACGAGAATTCTAGTATCCACAACTCTTCATTACAGACGAGATTAGATTAGATTAGATTAGATTAGATTAGATTAGATTGGCTCCTGCCTCAGCCCTGTGCTTCAAGCACCGGATCGGCAGAAGTTTCCTTTTGACTCTCCCGTGAGCCTGCTAGCCGGCGGCTTGCTCTACATGCAGTGGTAGCACCAAAAGACTACCTCCGATCACACGAGACAGAGCGGCGACTACGTAACATCGAGCAAGACATTCCTGAAGCTGAGTAGGTGTTGAGGTTGACAACACTTGAAGAGGGATAACAAGGTAATCTACGAATCACGGAAGAAGCAAGCGTGGGGCTAACATGTTGTTGGAGGAGCACAGAAATGCAAAGTTTCATATTATCCATTGTATGGCGCAATGGGTCAGAGCTTGATGAACAGGATGTAAGTGGAAGAACGAAAAAGTAGAACAAAGAATCATGAAAAAGACTATTTATGACGTGTGAGAATGATCTACTCCTTCTAAGGCATTTTTGCTCTGTGGGGTATGATTGAAACATGATGAACACGAAAATTTGACTTAAAATTTCTGAAACCACTACATTCTGAGGACATTGCACTTCCTTTTCTTGTTCTCACATCTTCTTCTTTCTATGGAAAACCTAAACCTTCTAATTTTGAAGACATCTCTACTGAATGCGAAACGACTACTAGCTGTATGAATGCGAAACGAGAGTAGAAGAAGATTCCTGTAAAAATGGAAATGGACAAAATGAAAATGACTTTTATTGAATAGACACATAAAAAGGAAAAACTACATTAATACTATAATACTGGTACTAGAAGAATGAAAGGTAACTTCATGTACTACTTCATCGGCAAAAATAAATCACTGCTCTCTACTGGTACACAAACTAAGCATTTACGGAAATTTGCACTGTACAAGGAAAAACTTTTATCTCCTCTCTCATCTTGCGGTTGCGCGCGAGTCTTGACTTGTTATTTTACTACATCATGATAAGTGCTGGGTCTACGACCGCGACTTTCATTTTTAGTGACGCATAACATTAACAATCATTCATTTACGTTCATTTACCCGATAGCGATACTCAGCAAAAAATGAGGTTAGCGATACCCCCGGCATCAACATTTAGATACTTATCGGACTGCCTCATAACATAGAACTCTACTACGTAAGTCTGGTTACTACGTCTATCTTTAGCTTACTAACTATCTAAGTAAATGGATACTTATCTACAAATAATTATCATGCTTGGTTTTGATTTAGATTTTCTCTGATTCCTGTTACTATTTCGTCTGTTATAATAAGCGCAACTCAAACTCTCGCTCACGTCCTGTCAGTAACACTATTAAGTGCGTGTGTAACTTCCCGATCACATATTAATCTTCCTCTTCCTGTTTGTGAAGGGAACAACAGGGGAGTAACGCTATGAATGATCGGGCCAAGCTTGTTGATGCTTATGCTGTCTTTCAAGGTCTCCTGTTATTTTTCGTTTTTCTAGAACGCAACCTCCTAGTTAGTCGTGTGCTTTCGCAGTGTTCTCAGCGCTTAGGTTACTGCCTCCTCGTTGCGGACGTACCTGCATCAACTTCCTATGCTACTGCGCGTCACTCTGCTGACGAGAACCAGGGTAGTTTTGCCAGATCCAGGTTTGTGATCGGACCGAGCCGACTCCTTAGTTTGTCGAATTTCGATCGACTAAGTTCGATCGGACTCGGCTCTCGGTTGCCCTTCCTGTTATTCGCATTCCTTGTTGGCTCTAGAATTAGAGGAGGAACAAGGTAGAAAAGTAGTAGACCGAAAAGTACACCGTATGTAGAGGTCTAGAGTATCTATCTTGGTACAAGAACCCCTTTTATTCGGTTAGGCCTTAATTATAATGGATCCAGTGCAGCCCTAACTGAAGTATCAGTCAAGAATGAACAAGAAGTACTTATATATATATAATCTACTTAATGAATGAGAATGTAGTTCCTCAACAAGATGCCGTAACAGATGTAGTTCCTGAGTCAACAGCCTCAGCGCCGACGTGCCTCCTCCAAGCATAGGAGGATCTTTTCCGACTGTGAGAGCATTGTCTTGCATCAGCGCTAAATGTTCCCTCTTGATCGCTGCGGCTTTAGCAGTTGTGGTCGTCGCAGTGGACGAAGATGGAAGCAAACCATTCTTAGAGCTTCCTGGAATCCATCTTGAGTGGCATCCTGGGTTTGCTTTTCCCTTACAGGATGGCCCCAAGATGCTTCTGGAGATTGGATTACCTGAAGCCTTAACATTCGTCGAAGTAGCGTTCGAAGTAGTCTTCTTTCCTTGACGATTAGAAGGTAGTTTGAGTTTCATTTTCAAGAATCAGTGCATGACCAAAAAAAAAGTAGGTAGTTGTACTACACGTCGACGCTGTACAACTCCTTACGAGGATGTCTAGTTGTGCATCTACTTCATCTACTTCATGTACTCGAAAAACTAAAATAAGCGAGTAACAGACGAGAATAACCGAGATGCAACTTATGAGAAGGAAGAGTAGCCACTTGGCGTTAAGCTACCTCCCTTATTTCAGTCAGTAACTCGGTTATTTTGAGTTTTCGAAGTTCATTTACTTTTAGTTTGAGTTTCAGCCCCACTGCCATAGTGAATAGAGACCCCTTATGTACTAGCGCTCCTCCGTTGTGTCGGTCATACGCGAGTTTCTGTGGGGAATAGACGCGGAAGATATCGTGGTCAACGCTTGTGAGCCGTTCTGCGCGAATGCTTCGGTCCTCGAAAGGGACAGCTCTGCTACATTAGATACTCTTACTTCAACTTGAACTTCTGGTTCTGGGGGATCACATAGTCATAGAAGAGTGAGAGGTCGACGCAGGAAGAATCCTGGAAGATAGCGACCACCCGCTCTACTTTCCCGATCCGGCCACCAACAAGATACGTCTAGACTTAATTAAAGGCAGCGGAAGGACGCGTCGTGCTGAGCATTATTGCTTGGTTCTTTCGGCCTCCAATGTTTGCGACTCTCTTGCCTTCCCCCATAGAGTCCTCCCTTGGAAATACGCCAGCGATATGTCCCGCAGTGATGGTTGGACGATGGTTTCGTCTTGAATCTTTAGCATCTTCGGTTCTATCAACATCTGCCTCTTCCGTACAGCTTCCTCTATCTACATCGTGGTCGTCTTTTGTTAGAACTAATAGAAATCCATCTTGAGACGCATCCGAGGACCTTTCTCCCCTTGAATGATGGATTTCTCAGGATGCCTGTGAAGATGGATTTCTTCTAGCCTTAATTTTGTCATCTTGTTTGTCTGCGCATCGCTACCAGAGGACTTTTTTTTACTGCGATTGACGCTAATGACTCTCCGTCTTCGCTTCTCCACTTCAGTCGCTTGATCTCCACTTCCTCGACCACCCCCCTCCTCGACTCCAGCTTCGTCGTTTGCCGCCATGGCCGCGATGGAGTCGGCAGGCATTGTAGTAGTCGTACTACCACGTCTGCGAACGCGTTTATTCTTCTTGTTCTCTTCAGTTGCATTCTGGTCACCGACCACACGCTCACTGTCAGAATCTGAGAAAAGGCTTGATAAAGTCGAGGATAATGTTGCGTCTGCAACTCTTGTGCTGACTCCGTTCTCAATTTTTGGCAGAAGTTTTTCATTACTATTGTCTGCACTTGAATTACCTTGACCGCCAGAGCCTAGCATGCAAGCTGATGCGCTTGAGAAAAGACTTTCTTTACTACCTGTGGTCTGATGTTCACTGCCTGCTTTAGAGCTCTCACTAATCCATCCGGAGACTCATCCTGAGCTCCTTTCTCAGTTAAATAGCCTCTTTAGGATGCAGCCTCGAAAGATGGATTAGGGGACGCCGTAACTGCCTCATCGTCTCGACTTCTACTCGTCTTGCTCTTGCTTGTTCCTCTCTCGCCTCTACTATGACTAGAAGAAGTTCTAGGTGCAAACGACTTTGCAGCTGCAGGACGAGAACCTTTCTCAGCTGGAGCCGTTTTCACGCGGTTCACTTTCATCAGATCTCCACCAGCATTTTGGTCAGTCGTGGAGGTCTTACTATCTTCCGCAGGAGCTGCACCAGTTGTGCTCGTGCCAGATGAAGTATTTGCTGTAGTACTGCTGGGTTCCGTTGCAGAACGGAGGCGTCGGACGCCTAAGAGACCAAGACTAGATGTGCCAAAGCTGTCGCGACGGGAATTGACTTTAGTTCTTATTAGACGAGGAGCGCGAAAACGAAACAATTCATTTCTTGCCTGCATGTCCATGTGGCATGTGCACTTCTCTCAATCCTAAGAAGAGGGAGAAGGGGGAGAAATGCCGCGGGAATCATTAGCGTATACTATAGGGGACTAACCGACCCCGTCCGTCGCCGGCAGCTTCTCGCATAAACATGCAAGCTCTTCCCTTTCGGATAAGCATGGCACTACAATCTCATTGGCCTTAGAATTCAAGAAACTATTTTACTCAAGAGAAAGAAACTGAATGCTTCCGTGCAGAGGGTGGAAATGAATTGCATTGTTTGAGCCTTAATCTTACGCGTGTAAAGGACTCTAATTCGATATCAGCTTCCGATCTGTGGCCAAATTGTTGCGTTAGTGTTCTACCAACGACTTCCTGCCTTTGACGCTCTTCCTCCTCAAAACCAGGTCCATCGGCTTCCTCCTCGTCATTCTCATGATCCTGCTCGTCGTTCTCATTAGCGGCACTAGGGTCTTAGTGTTTCTGTTCCCCGTTCGTTATGCTCTCTCCCCTTAGGAGTGCCATACCAAGCGGTAACCGAAACACCTAAAGCCTACCCCTAATCTCATCTGCAAGGTCAACGTTATTTTCGTCATGGTCATTTCCATCCGGACCTTGAAGATCCGCTTGAGATTTCCTCGTCCCTTTCTGGGCCCCCGCGAGATTGCTATGATCGTCAATCTCATGTGAATCGCCGTCCAGAAGTGATTCGGTTCGTCCACGATCGCCATGTGAATCGCCTTGCGCAGCGGCCTTCTTCATCTTCTTCATCGTCTTCTTCATCTTCACAGCGCCAGCACCTGTTGCCCCGTCATGTAAGAGAAAGAGATCATCGCTTCTTCTGGAAGTTGGTCCTGCTCCGTGTGTGGTTGATTTTTTTTGTACTACAGCCTGGTTGATGTTATTGTCTGCTTGTTGTTCTCCTGCGTTCGTACAGAACGAATTCAAGTCTCCTGGTGCGAAGAGCGACGATCGACCCAGCCCGGGAGCCGTTCGGCTTCGTGCCATCGGAGGCAGACCTGTAATCTGCTTACGACGCCGTCTCTCTTTCAATTTTTCCTCCTCTAAGTATTAGTCGCGTAAGGAATTCATCCCAGGGACCAGCTGAGAAGTGCCTTTTTCCTCTTGTCTTGTTCATCTTCCAGATCACCTTCGAGATGAATTCCCTACACGACCCAACGTAAAAGTAGTTGTCTTTGCCCAGAGATTGCGCTAATGCCCTTTGTAGAGCCTCTTGCTGCAGTTGGTCTTTCCAGAGCATTTTTTGATGCGGTGCGGCACCAGCTGCACCTAGGTGCATTCCAGGCGGCTTCATCGTCATCGCGGAGGTTCCGCTGGTCTGTTGCAGGCCAGAACCTCCAGTTGTTGTATTCGCCATAGAGGATGCAGGAGGTAAAACTGCTTTGCCTCCGGAACCTCCTCCGGCTTGATTTGCAGTTCCTCCTGAAGCAGACCCACCTCCACCTTGTTTATTCTCGCTGTTATTCGAGCTCGACGGACGCTGATTATCACCTCCAGAACCAGCACGAGTTGTGCCACAAATAGTCGCTGATTTGCCCACAACGAGACTTTTGCTGCCTTTGCCATGCTGCATGATCATTGGATTGCCGACACTAGCTCTCCCTTGGGGTGCTGCTCCACCAGTTACGTTTTTCAACGATGCGCTCCCGAGTCCACTTAGCAATTGATTCCTCAGATTAGCATTATTAGAGTCGGCTAGATTGCATTTCGGCCCCCTCGTCTTGACCCCTTTTGCAGTTACCCTTGTAGCATTTCATAGGAATAATACAAGGGAAAAAGCAGGTAGTACCGAGATGCCGAGAAAGATGGACACTAAATGTTGACCTTAACATTAGTCTTCTTCTTCTCTCTACTAGATGAGGCACGTTTTCCAGCGTTTACTAGGGATGGGCTATTTCCACCTGCTGCCGGTTCTGCGTGGTCGTGTGGTCGGAGGCGTTTGCGCGCCATGTCTTGCTCATCCTCCAAAATTCGCGCTTTCTCTTGATCCGAGCAGAAACTCGCACGCCTCGCGCCCAGCAAAGTTTGCCCCTCTCTCTCCCTACTGCTCGGTCTACTGGCTGTCTGTCTTTCCACTTGATCAAGGCTATCGTCTGCATTTCCACGTCCATCCAGCGCCACTCCATCATTCTTGTCCACTGCTACACTGTCTTCATCGTGCCATCTCTGAGACTCGTCGCGGTCCTCGAAGCGACCGGTTCCTGCTGTGCTGTGGCGTTTGTGTTCCTCTTCTTTTAGCGGTTGCAAGTTCTTGACTCCTATCATCTAGTAAGGTCTAAAAATAGGTCGTATATCTATTCCTTGCCCCCTTGAAAATAGGAGGCCATAGATTTAGATATGCTTTGAGAGTGAGATAGGCCAACTTGCAATCCTTAATTCTTCCTGACGCTGTCGATGCGACTCAATGATCGCCTCTTGCCGCTCTTGCTCTCGTAACAAACTGTCAGCAAGCAAACTACGAGTGCTCTGCTTGTTTGAAGCTCCATGCCCAGTGGTATTAGAGCTAGTATAATCGCTAATGCTATCTATTTCATCCAAATAACTGCAGGAAGCGGAAAGTGTTAAAAATGAAGAGGATAATGATTCATGTGCTCGTAAATAACTTGTTGATGAAGAACCTAGGGACCTCACAGGTAGACATGCACAGCTACAAACGAGGTTCCATGACATGACAAAAACTGCGTATTTGCGAATAGAGCACGAGTAAAAATATATACTTATGGCGATCATGGCGGATACTACTACATACTTCTTCGGTCTTAAATACACTGCCTTCTTCAATCTGTTCGAGCGACTTTCTTCGCGCGTTGCTCGGCGTGTGATGATCGTTAGAGAGCGTTTGGAGACGATGCGCGTTGGTACTAGTATTTGGTGGCGCTGCAAGCTGGCGCGCACTAATGTTAGAACTACGAGGACAAGTCCATCTTGGGATCCATCTTGGTCCCCGTTAGTTTGTTTTCCCCGTAGCTTTCAAAAGGGGAGCAAGATGCCCGGAAAGATGAATTTCTTGTTAGCACCAGCCTTAATATCGTCATCCACAAGATCGATGGTTTTCATGCGCATACTCATCGCTCCGAGAGGAATGCTGCCAGTTGCCGATGATGCGCTCATGCTTTGCCGCCGACTTCCGCCAGCACCTTTGACGCCAGCACCTTTGAAGTTGCCACCGGCACTAGCTGATCCACCGCCAAGAAGATCCTCTACATCAATACCCGTCAAGGACATTCGTCTATTCAACTTCATTGTTCCTTTCTTATGAGAAAGGAGGAAAAAGTCTACTCTCTCATACTATTAGCTAGATCGTACGAAGTGGGAAAGAAGCTAGGAAATTTGAAGCAGTCTGAGTCTGAGTATACTTTTTCCTCCTGTCATATTGCTCCGACTGCACAAGAGTTGTTCTTTGTCGTTCAGCCAATACGGCTTCAAGAATGGGGTCGTTCAGTTCGTCGTCATCCAGATCAAAATTTGCTGCGGCAATGGCAACTGCTATAGCATCGACGTCCCCGTCACCGTCATGCAGGATTGTTGCTGTTTTCGGACTCAGTTGTCGTCCAGAGCGACGTCCAGGAGGCACCACCTCTCCAACCGTTTTCCTACCCGATATTCTCTTATCCGGCAACATACCCCCTCCAGATCCACCTGGAAGATTTGCAGTAGTATTTCCATTTCCATTCATATGGCAGCCTTAACGCGTCATTTTAGCAACACGTTATAAAACAGAATTTTATAGTAGAGCAGTACTAGAATCCAACCATCATGCATCGATAACGCGTTGCTAAGATAACGCGTTAAGCCTGTCATAATTTAGAAGATTTAATACACCATTTCCATTTAGAACTACTTCTAGAGGGAGTATTTAAAATATTGCAGTCAACGGTATAGGTTCGCTACCTGATGATAGTTCACGATCCTCGAGTCCGTCCTCCTGGCCAGCAGGAAGAAGTGGCGCGTCGCTCTCCTCATTGAAGACAACCGAAGCTTTGAAGCTCTTTGGACAAAGATTAGAACTACCACCCGATCCATCTTGGGGCTGAGCATCTTGGTTCCCGCTTTCCCACTTTTAAAGGGAAAAATGGGAGTTCCCTTCAAAAATAAAACGGGAGGACCAAGATTGATGCCGCAGAGGATGGATTAGGATCATTTCTTTTACTAGCCTTAATAAGAGAGGCTAACTGTGTGCGACCATTCATCTCGATCATCGGGGCTCGGGTTTTCGCAAGCATATCCTTCGACAATTCCAGCAGGTATGCCGCTTCGTCCATGTGCTTTTCCATTTCTTAGAAAAATGTAACAACCGTGCTGAAACTTTAGTTATTGCGTAAGTAGAGGATGTTTCTCATACTTTCTGGTTTACCTCAACTATGATCACAATCACTGACACTGGCAGAAAAATGTATGCTGAGACTAAGAGTAAGACGAAGAATAAAGCATGCTCATAATCTTGTGTCAAGTTTTCCGATCGGCGCTTCACGTAATCGATCGGGTCACTGATATTCCTTGGGTCATTCGGTTGCACCGCGGTCGTGTCTCCAACGTTTGATGTAGCCGGTGAGCCAGGCGTCGAGGAGGCTGTGCTTTAGAGATTGCGCGCTGAATAGAAGTCCCTGAGGTAATAACTGACCTAGCCTGCACCTGGTGGAAACGATTCTTGAACTATAAACCCACAGTTTCTAGTACTACTTTAGAATTCTTGACAGCCACGAAGTCAAATAGTGGTATAACACAGTTTCTAGTACTATTTTAGGACCTTAAGTGTTATTTGCAGCTTTGCCGTGTTCTTGCAACAGCGCCTGCTTCAGTGTAAGCCAGCTTTCGCATTCCTCTTTCTTTCCCCTCAAAGCCATCCCCGCATTTTGGCTTGCCGTGATGTCAACTGACAACTCCTGCTTTTCTTGCTTTCCCGCACTGGACAAGTGTGCACTTGCCGATGAAGAATCTCCTTGCTGTGCTATCTCCACTCCAGTGACAGGATCATCTCGCGGCAGCTCATTATCTTCTAGGTTATTAGAGCTTCCACTCGCCCCTGTGGACATGCGCGTGAGAGGCACACGGGTTGAACCTCTACGATTTGGCTGTGTAATAGGGTGTTCTTGTGCACCAGAGGTGGACGAAGGATCTTCTTCATTGTCTTTGTGGTCACGTCTAGAAGTAGCACTTCCACCTCCCCGTGCCGTCGACAGGTTGCTGCTGCAAGCACTACTTGCTAAACAACTAGTACTGTTGCTGTGGGACGATGCGCTTCCGCTATGACTACTATTTTGTCTTAGAAGTAGGGGCCATACCGCAAGGCTTTGGTGTTTCTGGTAGTGTCCCGTTTGTCCTAAGGGAGGATAGCAGAGCCAGAAATAGCCATGTTCTGCTTTTCTCCCTTAGGAGAGTCAAAACAAAGGGTGACAGAAACGCCAAAAATCTACCCTTAATTGTCTACTGGCTCGCTCTTCTTCCTCACGCTTCAGCTTCGCCTGACGCTCCTTGCTTCGTGTCTTACACGCTTTGAACTTCGCTGCTGCGTCAATCGTACTTTGTGCATACTCCATGTCGCCTCTCTTTTGTGGGGAAGCAGAGTTGCGCATTTTCCCTGGTGACGTTCCGGGACGTGTGAATCGAGAATTTCGCTCGCCAAAGTTGTTTTAGGGCTGTCGAATATTCGTCTCTATGTTGTAGTTCTTGCATCTTTGTAGAAGTATTCAATGCCATCTTCTTTGTAGTATACCAAAAATAGACTGCCTATTTTCAAGTACTTCAATAGATACCAAAAGTAGACACTTATAGATACTCTACAGGGCGGATTGGGAAGGAAAAACAACATTAGAAGAATTTAAGTGAATAATTAGTGAGAGCCTTAATCGTTGAGAACTCCTCCAGCTGATCTCCGTCGTCCTCCTAAAGCACCTCCAACAGGCGACCCTGGCAGCGATTGCGTCATCCGACTGGTATTCGCCGAAGAAGATGCTCCACCAGCTGGTACTTGCCGACTCCCTGGATGACTTAGAGGCAAATGTAAATATGATGAGATGAGCCCCTCACGAAAATATGAAAATTTCATCCTCTACGTCTACTAAGCATAAGCTCACCTTTTCAAAGATTAATTCAAGGGGGAAAATAACGGAGAAGATGACTGGCCGTGTTGAGGATGGAACAAGTTGTAGGAATTGGCTGTGAAGTAGATGGATCAACATTATACATTATAGGGTGAGCAGTACTACCTTGGCCTTAATTGATGAGCGTTTGCGGCACTTTGCGCGACCGCGACGCGTTCGTTCAATTCGTCGATCAACTCAATGAATTCGCGTTCTTGTTCGTTCTGGAATTGAATAGCTGGTGATGCCGAAAGCATTGAGGATAGAAGCGAATGCTGACTGAAAAGCGGTCTCTTATTCGGTGTCGTCACTCCGAAAAGCTTCCTCTGCGCTTTGGCTCCCCCTCGTGCCATTTGTTCTTGCCAGGTCTGCAGTTTTTTGTCTGGCGAGTCCTCTTCAGAACGATGGTAGTAGTAGATGTCCACTGGTCGGCGACCTCTTTCGCACAGATACTCGTGCATCTCCCGTCTAAACCGGCTCACTACACGCTGGACCTTTGCACTACGCAGAAATTTGAGCTGCTGCTCTCGCGACATGAGCGCTAATCGATACCAAAAGCTACGCGACACACCTCCTGCCTTGTTTATTCGAGCATCTCCGCCAGGCAAATGCCCACCAGGAGATGACACTGTGCTGCGCGAGACTCTACTTGAAGATCTACCTGCCTTAGTACCTCCAACATGAACATTTCCTGGATCGTTCCTTTTCTGGTGTCCAAATTCCTCAAGCTGCGACTCGGGTAAGAGAAGAGCTCGGCATGTGGCCGAGATCAAGGGTGGCGCTCGAGCGCACAAAGGTGACTGCTTATGAAACATGCCGGCCACCTTTTCTGCGTCTTGGCGAAAGTTCTTCTGCAGGGCGCTCTTTGGTAAATTGGAGGCAATGGAGGTACTAGTAGGTCTTGTGGACTGCCCACCTGCTGCGCCCTGTACTTCTTGTAGCATCGTCCTCCCATTCTTGTCTGTTTCTGTAGTCGACGGGGAGCACTTTGGCGGCGTTGTCGCGGCTAGCACGAGAACCTTCGCTCGTCTTATGCGTTCTTCGACGTCAGAGTGGATATCTCTCAGAATGTCTTGTCCGTCTTTTAAAGCTCAGCAGTCAGTGGCCCCTGATTCTGAAAGGAAGAGACCATCTTCAGAGCTTTCCCCTTTTCCCTACATTTTCCCCCGTTCTCTAAGGAGAGCCCCTCTGCGATCTCAGTGACCAACCCCACTG
This sequence comes from Amoebophrya sp. A25, assembly GCA_905178165.1. Lineage (NCBI taxonomy): Eukaryota > Dinophyceae > Syndiniales > Amoebophryaceae > Amoebophrya > Amoebophrya sp. A25. Next base: position 1,149,857 of record CAJINU010000019.1, on the reverse strand, counting down.
ACCAATGAACGTTGGGCCTTAAGTCTTGGATCGCTTGAGGGGACGTAGCAACTTGCGCCATCACCTGCTTCAACGTCTTCTCCTCCGGACTCAGTTGCGCATTCGGTGTACTCGCTAACTCTTGCAAATTCTTGCTTCTCCCATGTGGCCCTGTCGGTGTTCTACTGTCGGGTGTGCTGGGGTCAACATTGTTGTCATCCTCTTAGAGGGTAGGGTTTAGGGTTGCCAGTTGCCAGAAGATGCAACTCAATTGGTCATGTGCCTATGGTCTCCTTGTTTGTCTTCTTATCCTTACCCTTACTCTTTGATTTTTATTAATCAAAACACACTCCTTCTACTCCTAGAGGTACATACTATGGTTTCGAAATCAACAGATGACAAAAACATCCTTTTTATCATGTTGCTCTAGTACAACTAGGTTACCTTATTTCTCTTCTTAATCTTTCACTGCGTCTGCCGTGCCACGTAATTCGATCGCACGCAACTCTTGTTGTTTCTGTAGTTTCGCGGTGTAGTCTTCAGCCAGCTGTTCAAGCTTTTCGGGAGACGCAAAGTCGCGGCAAATGGCAGCTTCTAAGAGAAGATCGCCCACGAGCATGTCTCGCGCCTGCCCCTCGCGCATCAGCCGAGCGACATCCAATTCTTTTTCTTCGCTGGAATTCTTCACGTTGGATAAAGCGGTGCGGGACTGCACTCGTTCAGTACTAGTGTCGTCTTCGCTTGCGGCCACTATAGCTAGCGCCGCCTCTTCCACAGCCTTCGCCGTGTCTATCTTGCTATCGTCCTCTTTTTAGCGCTAGTTTTTCACTATCCCTGGTTGAGTGGGATGCCTGGCGTCCCCCCTTTGCTTCCCCTTGAAACGAAACGGGACAACTCCACCTCTCACCATAGTACTCCACGACATGGGACGAGAGTGATATTAAACTAGGCTTAATCTTCTTTCCCAGGAGCGCCTGCCTTTGTGCCAGCAGCTGCAGCGTCATCGGTACTGCTAAGCAGTGTTGGCAAGCGTGGTGTGCCTTGCTCCTCTTCGCGTAGTGACTCGTGCCTGAATTTCACACTTTTCGTCTTTCTTGAGGCAGGACTTGGCGGCGGCGAGATTCTAATTAGAATTGGACTCCTGAGTGGAGTTGACGGCGCATAGTAATATGCTTTGAAGCGCGCGGAGAGAACAGTGCTTGAAATGAGCAGTACTACACCTAGAGGTAGATTACCTGTGCAGCACGTCGTCCATCAATTATTATATCATTAAAAAACGGGAGGGGTTGGGTAGAGTAACGAACCTAAAAAAAGTGAAAAACAACAGAGGCACGAGGAGGTCGTCAGGGATAGCTGACTGAGCACCTCGTGCACAGCTATGGCGCATAGTAATATTCATTAGGTCTTGCATCTTCATCCATCTTCTCCAAGAACTGTCTATATGAAGCCTAGAAGAACTGTCTTCTCGTAGAACTGGGGGATTCCAATCATTACGATTCAAGGATGAGAAGATCCTTCTCCGTGCTCAAAGACGAACCGTTTTTCCTACTTAGTTACCTGCTATGAAAGAGAACCACAAGAACCATAATCCTTCTGTGACTTCAGGAGCAGAAGGAGCAACTCTAATGCTACTTTCTCCATCCTCATTGGCAACGTGTTCGGGAAGGACGATCCCACCCTGAACTACTGTCGTTTCCCGAGAGCTGCGAGACACCGGTTGTACCGAGGTTGATTCTTGTTGTTGTGCGCTCGTCAGTTTGTTTGTTCTAGTAAACAGCGTATCCTTGTTGTTGCCTGCGGAGCTACTCGGTTCTTGTTCGTCCTCATTCTGATGGCCTTTGTTAGATCGAAATCAGTATCATTTAAGTTGTTTGGTCAAACAAATCGATCCCTATTTACGCTAAAAAATGGAGGTGAGTGATAGGGGGCCAAAAGTGAACAAAGTAATTGAACGGAGACGCAAAAACACAACCACTACCACATCAAGCCAGCCATGTCCATCAACAAGCTTGACATAAATTCGTTTAACAACGACAGCACTCGTGTGTACTTGTTTTGCGCGTTCACGAAATCTTGGGTGAAAGTATGGAGAAGGTGGTCTCCTGATTTGCGGTAATCGAACGCTGAAGCATTTGCTGCATGCCCTTTATTCTGATACGGCTTCCGGTTTTTGGGTGCGTGTGCGACAGAAAAGTTGTTTTTTGTTAGAAGAGAGAGAGGGAGACAGGGAGCAGCTGTACTTGTAGAAAACCAGAACTGCAATCCGATGTTGGACAGGACATCAGAAGAAGTCTGCTGAGTGGGTTGCAAGGCAAAAACCAAACTAGAAAGCAGCCTGATGAAGAAAGTTAGTGTCGTTCTATTTTCTCATTCTCGATTACCACTGAAGAGGAAGAGCCAAAGAATATGAATAGTTTTACGAAAGATCAGACTCAGTCGTAAATCTTTTCCTCCAGATGGAGTAAACATCGAGGAAACAGATGTCATCGAAGCGATGCTGGCCGGCGCAGTTTTCCCACGAGGAGGCAACTCACCGGGGGGAGCAAAGCCCAACATGTGGCCACTCGTACTACTGCATATCAAACCACGGCGCTGGTCAAAATTTTCACCATCTAACCTATTTTCTCTTGCACCATGTAAGAAGCCACTCCACGATGGATGAAGGGGGTCGTTCAAACTATACGCGTCTCCTCTACAAGGAGGTCCTCGAGACGAACCCCTAGAAAATGAAGATGCATTTCGTATCAGGCGTGTGACTGCGGGATAGGGGTCGTCTTCCACGTCCACACTTTCTAGCTGGATGTCGCTGTGCTCGGTGCCGAAGCTGTGTAGTTAGCGGCAGTTTTTCACTATCCCTGCTTGAGTGGGTTGCCCACTTTCCCTCTTAGTTTCTTTCCCCTTTAAGAAATGAAGGGACGAGACGCCACTCAGGCTCAGCCTAGGTCACATGGGTCGTAGTTAAGATCCGGTGTTAAGAGCTTAGGTCACATGGGTTAAGACAAACTGTAGTCGTAAGTTAGGATCCGGTGTCTGTGGATTCTTTCTAGATCTTCGCGGTCTATCTCGGACATCTTGTTGTACATTATACCGTTGTCAGGGCCTCCTCCTGCGTCCTCTGCGCTTCCATCGTGGTTAGCGGAATCTAAATCTTCTTCTAACAAGGAAAAATCCATAGCATTATAACATTCACCACCGAACAAGCCACGCTATATTTTGAGTTCTATATGAGCCATAATTCCTGGAGAAGACTCCTGCAGCTCTGCCCGCCAGTCATCCGTCAAGAACGTGTTCTTGCTTCCCGCAGCCATGTCACTCATGGGTCCTCTGCCAAGGGCTCCAGTTGACTTCCTTTGAAGTCCCACACCCCTAGAGGTAGTAGAGAAACGTCCCTCCGGATTTGAAGGGATTTTTCTCACACTGGTCGAGTTGCGATTATTAGAATAGGTGCTTTTTCAATTTCTTCATTCAATTTTTCTTCAAGAGCAATTTCTTTAAGATTAAGCTGCATCTTCTCTCTACTATGATATATAATGTTTAGCACCACGACTTTTTAGATGAAAGAAATACAATTTCAGAAGGAACAAGATGCGCTTGCAGTTGCACTCAGTCTTTAGTCTTACGTGAGGAAATGAATTCTAACTCTAGCCTTAAGAGTAGACCCCATCCCCAGTAGAGCTGCACTAGATCCCCTTCCATCTTCCTGGTCTGCATTGTTTTGAATCTCCGAGTGTCGGAGTTTCTGTAGGATCTCGGTTGCGCCAAATTCGCCACCTGTCCTCTTCTCAAATTCTTGCAAGCGGCCCATTGCCACGGTCTCTAACCGCTTCCTTTCCTCCGGAAATTCCTTCAAATTAGCGCTAGTTTTTCACTATGATCTCTGGTTGCGTGAGTTACCCTTTATTTCCGCCCTTTAGGTTCTTCCCCTTTAAATCAAGGGGAATCCATCCCTATCCATCCTTTCCCGCGCCCTCCTTAGTTTCTTTCCCCGTTAAGAGGTCGCAAGATGGGACTCCATAGTCCACGACATGGGATAGCGATAGTGAAAAAGGAGTCTTAACCAAAGCTGCGTCTAACGCTGATTTTTCGATGGAGAGAATGTCGCACAACGTTTTGGCGCGAATCGTGGCAACGCGATCTTGACGCAATGAGAGAGCAAAAATTTCCCTAAATTAGAGCGCAAAACAACTCACTTCTTGCTTGCATTCCTCCCAATCCTGAGGGGGAAACAGTCAGAAATGCCTTGCAGAAATGAGCCTTAACCAAAGGTATCGCCAGAGTGCAGATGTCCGACAACGGCGTCACCATGAAGAATCTCGACTTCTCCCTTGAGGAGTAGAAAAAGTGCTTGGTAATCTTGCTGTTATTTGTTAGAAGATCGAGTAGAGAAAGTATGTTCAACATGTTGATAGGCACTTCGACTTCCTCACTGCAGGATATCCATGATGAGCTGAAGACTCTACTTCCTAACTCGGTTAGCTTCAGAGTACTTTCTCGAAGAATCATGCCTGCAGCTCTTCAAACTTAGAGTTTTCAAACCATAGAAGATGTTCTTCTAGGTAAGTACTAGCTTCTAAGTAACTTCCACATACCACCGTACAGGAACAGGAGTCTTAACTTTGTTGCCTTTCTCAGCTGCCGACAAAGATTTGTCTACTCCTTCTTGACCGTTTTCGGTTCCATCCTCATCCTTTTGTATTGTCGTCGCTCTGCCGGAGGTGGTGTTTCTCCCAGCGCTAGACGTCGCTTTCTTTTTCCGTTTTTTTTGCGCTGCTTCAGTGGGACTATCGCCGAAAGCGTTGAGGTTAGCCGGTATTTCGGAGGCACAGGAGATAGTCTTGCGAAAACGCATATCCATACTGCGCGTGACCATGAGCGGCTCTTGCTCTTTCTCCGCGCTTTGTGGACTGTAGTCCGCAGAACGTCGGCGACGACCACTGGATCGAGAACTGTTCATTAAGTTAACATTGATTCAACATTGATGAATATTATTTCGGATGTAGGCGGAAGGTCGTGACAAAGGGTCAACGCTAACAGTATTAAGCTGACAAAGTCGTGGTCAAACAAGAAAGGGTCATTAAAAAAATTGTGTCCACCTCCCCTGTAATAAATAGTGTTTCTACTTCTAGTTCGCACTCAAGTTGTGAGAACTAGAAAGAGCTAGAACAGTCCTCCTCTATAAATGTATGTGAAAGATTGTTGTTCCAAAAACCCATGATCTTTTCTTGTTGAGCATGTTGTTCAGGCAGACATCGAAGTAGCACCTCTCAACACTCACACTCGTGCAGTAGTAGTTCATCTCTAAATCTACCTGGTCCCCATAGCCGCTGCTTCGTCTCTTTTCGTATCCAGACTAGAGCTCTCTTGCGAAGTGCCTCCACTGAGAAGGCCTGACTTAGGATCTAGATCGTCTTCCCCCGATGAGGCTGCGTCGACTTAGACTAGGACATGTACATGTACACGACAGAGTCTCTAGTATAAATAGTAGGCTAGTACATGTACATGTACACGACAGAGTCTCTAGTATAAATGGAGTAGTTGTAGACATGTACACGACAGAGTCTCTAGTATAAATGGAGTAGTTGTAGTACAGAGGACTTCATGGTCCGTGTTCATCGTCCTTAGGGAAAGGTCTCTTTGTCTTTCGCTATCATAAGTAGAGCTCTCTTTTTCAGTACTAGGCGTGAGTTTGAGGCAAGTGCGTCCTCAGGTAAGCCTCAAGTTGACTACTTCGAAGTGCAAGAAGTGCTTGCCTCAAACTAACAGACATTATGCAGTAAAAGCGCTACCAAAGCAACTAATAAGTAGTACCAGTGAGGCTGCTATACGATGTGTAGATATGGTGAACACGACGTGGTGCTTGCACCTCTCGCCTTAATGGTCTGCACTAGCAGCGTCATCGTCTTTGCTAGCACCGTCGTCGTGTTCCTCACGAGGACATAGGATCACGTCGCCTGTATAAAAAATTCGCCTTTCCGAATAGAGATCTAGCTTATATAAGAAGCGACTCGGGCTGTCCCGGAAAAGTGGTATGTCGAGGTAGAGATTGCCGCTTGGTGGGAGCTGATGCAAATGCTTCGCCGCCAATCGCTCGAATTTTAGGACCTCTTCCGGAAAATGATGATGCATCACAGATTTGACGACTGACCTATGCAAGACTTGGACGTACGCGACGCTGGTCGCCTTCAACGTCGCAGTACGTTTTGAGCTCCATCCTTCCACGAGCCGTTTAGAGAATGAGTGAGTCTGAAACTACTGGACTGTATTTCGAAATTTCTATTTGGTGATGAAATATATTAAGTTACGTTTAGATTTCTATTTCTTTGTGGTGATGAAAATTCTCTTACTCACTTATGTTTCATCATACATAATTGATAATTCTTCAGTCTTCCCTCATAAGTGAAAACTCCCCAAATATAGCCACTGGTGGCGCTGTGATCGTTCGAACTCGATGGTGCCCACGGTTGACCAGAACGTCCACAGAACCACTCTGGAGAAGCAACATGCTATCGGCCAAGGCGTTTTCGCGGACTAGAACGTCACCGGGAGGAATTAGAACTGGAGGCATAGGAAAAAGAAACGATCATAAGACTAGGATAGGCAGATTCAGTTACATTTATCACATTATAAGACTAAGAAGGTTGTTGAGTAGCATTAGACGAGTACGTAGATTCAAGGATTATAGAGCTAGGAGAGTGGTGGATCAGTGTAGAGTCTTGTAGTTCTTGGAAGCCGCGAAGTCAGTCCATGACGTGACGACAAAATAACGGAAAAGAGCTTCCTTCAACTCGAGGAAGTAGTCCTGTGTATGAATGTATTTCTCCAAACAAAGAGCTAGGAAATTCAAATCATATCGATCTAGGACCATAACATCAACAACAAGTCGTCCATGGTTCCTTCTTGAAGAATTTGGCAGAAGTCAGGGTTCATTTCTTTAAAAAACGGAATTTGAGAAAGCTTCAGTGCCCGAGAGCTCGTGCCCCCTATGGACTTGAAGATTTTCAACTCCGAAGGACACGTTTTCAGTGCTTCTTGAATCGATTCGCGGGAGAAAATTAGAAGACATAGAAATGGAACAGCAGTGTCAGCTGAAGGTGAGAAGAAGGGGAGAAGAAGGTGAAAGGTGAAAAAGTAGAAGAAGCTTCGAAAGCGACTACATCTAATTCGTGATAGAAGACATAGAAGCGGACGACGAGGTAATTCGTGAATAGAAGCAGTCGAGGAGAATCCTAGTTGGTTGTAATATAGCCTTCTTCAGAGACAATCTCTTTCCGGCGGGGTATCAGAGTAGCTTCATGAAGAGAAAACTCTCCGCACCCCTTGTTCTGTGAAGGTGAATTGAAATAGTGGCTGTAAATCCATCTATTCGATAAACTGAAATAAGCGAGTAACTACTTTGAATAAGCGAGATACTGAAACAAGAGCAACGTAATGACTCCCTTATTTCAGTCAGCAACTCGGTTATTTTGAGTTTTCGATTAGTTCTACTACATCAACACTGGCGCCAGTCTCATCATCCATAACAAAACATGCACCAAGCAGATCGTTTCAGCTGTGACTGTTGCCGTGTAGACATCAGACATACCCAATGCTGTCTGTTCACCGAAATACTCCCCATCCTTAGAGTCTGCTAGATTGCATCTCGGCCCGGCGCTCATCTTGACCGCATCTACTTTGTATTTCATGAGAAAGAGAATCCAAGGGAAAAGGGTACCGAGATGCCGAGAAAGATGGACACTAAATGTTGGCCTTAACATCCATCAGTGTGGCAATATTGGTGCCCCTTATTGAAACCGCGGTCGATCCAAATTGGATCACGTACCTGATGTCACAGATTCCAGCTGAGCCCTCAGCAAAACCAAAAAAAAAGTTGTGACCTAAACCTAGCACGCGCCTGGTAGCAACATGTACTAAGAGTAAGTAGTTGTACGCTACATGTTGTACGCTGAACTGCACCTACACGCAACATGTTGTACTAAGAGTAAGTACATGTTTCCATCGCTTTTTGTTCGTTCTTTGACGATGACTTCACCAGCATCGAGAATCTTTACGGTCACCTTTCTTTGCAAAAGATCGAGAAACTGCGGACTGCATTGCTGCTGGAAGGACTATGAAAGGTGAGTGAGATTTTTGTCGTTCTTGGTAGTAAAATAAGCGAATAACAGCGGACTCGAAAAACTAAAATAAGCGAGCAACAGACGAGAATAACCGAGATACTTATGTTATGAGAAGGAAGAGTAGCCCGCTGAAGCTACCTCCCTTATTTCAGTCAGTAACTCGCGTATTTTGAGTTTTCGAATAAGTCTTCCGTGTCAAAATCAGTATAAATAACAGCGTTGTAAATAACAAGAAAGAATCCCCATTGTAAATAACAGTGTACGCAAAAAATAACAGTGTACTTACGCAATTACACGACCTCAAAACATCTTCATCGCCATAAGACAGACAAATCTCGAAGTTGTTTGGCCTCTTGAGGATGTGCGATGAAGAATTCACGGATTCGAAATTTGGCCAACTTGCCCAAAGTAGCCGCAGCATCGGGGAATCGATGGAGGAGAAGGTCGAGGTCAGATCTGAAGAGGATATTGAAGAAGAGATCAGATCTAGAGATGATATTTTTGAAGATAATTATAATAAGGGGGGCTTAATATAAAGATGAGCCTAGGACTTTCTAAGATCAGTATTTCGGAGGAGGTAGAATGTAGCAGGACATCAGTCAAGTCTCTGAGATAGCAGGCAGCGGGCGTTATCGTCATGGTGTTGTTATTGTAGTTGGTGATAAGGGGGGCTTAATATTTAGGATACTAATCATAGAAGTACCTAATACTTACTATGAGGCTTAATATTTTTTAGTACCTAATATTATACCGTAATCAAAGATAGTGTCCCACTTAGTACTACTTCCATTCATAGTGCCCCATCCATAGCGTCATGACATTCATAGAACTACTAGCCTAATGGCGGGACAAGACAGTTCCAGCAGTGAAGAAGTACTTAATTAGCTTTGAAGCGGAGAGGACAGTGCTTAATAACCTAACTTCTCCATCCTGTTACAAGCAGTGTTGACAATGGTGTGACAACTGACAAGGAGTATGGTTCCGATTGTTCGTATTCTTACGAATGTGTGTACCTTCTAAAAATATCGATGCAAATAATATCACAGTGCTTTCATCTTCATCTCATTCTTAAGTGTATCTATATGTAACATATATTTAGAAGTTTATTCTTAAGCGTGTATCTATGACTATGTGTATCTAAATAAGTCTACCTTCTAACGATGCAAATGTCAGTGCTTTGCTTAGCGGTAATCGTTGCTGAGCGTGCGTTTGCAATGCCCAACAAGGATAGCTCCCCGAATATTGCTCCTTCGAACAAAGACCGGACGAAAATCTTGTTCTTACGGTTCAGCTGCTCAGATTTCCTTGAGGGACTCATGGGACCCATCGGACCGGATTTGGCAAGTGCTTCCGCAGCGATTAGCGGTTTCCAGTTTGACTTAGTGGCCTTTAATACAATTAAAACACCGCTACATGATCATCAAAGACAATGCGAAACAAAGAAATACACAAGCTAAGAATCTTCATCATACAACAGCAGCTGCCTAGTACAACGCCTAGTAGTCAGACGACGAAACATAAGGCACTATCTTCCTGTTGTGTTCGGTCGACCTCAACGGTGGCGACACCGGAGAGAAGCAACCCCATCCAACTACCGGAGTCGCCTTGCCTGATTATCGTCTCACCTGGTTTCAGATAAGAATGACATGGTGATGAGTCGATAATCGATATTAATCAATATCATCTTTCCCTTGCTTCAGCATCTCCTGGCTCAGGCTGAGCATCAAATATTTATGCGAAGGGACTAGATTTTTGACTGATAGATTATAAGGGCAAGGTATAGAAACGTATAGCCTTGGCGTTGCCAGCAAGTATAATCAAAAATAAATCAACAAGAAATACTTGGCACGTATGTTCGATTATCTGTGCAGTAGAGAGCGAGAGAGTAGAGAAATGTCTCCGTGCAGTCTTGGAAGCACTCTAAGCGGCACAATGCCGCATAAGCATGCTTGACACCCAAAATCAACTTCCCCAAATCGCCTTCAATTTCGTCAGCATCGGTCATCGTTGATATTTCTTAGGGGTCACAGGAAACATCTACAGCCCATCGTGTGATTCATCCCACAAGGTGACTGCAATTCGGATTCTTCCACTTCCTGTTGCTAACAAATTCATCAGACTCAAAGTAGTAGTTGTACGAGATCATTGCTATGTATATAATATATGTACTTACTTAAGTGTCGTGTGAGAGACAAAGTGAGTACTTAGTTCTAGTTGTTACTCAAACCCAGCTAAACCCTCCATGTAGCCCATGCACCATGCGTGCTAAGTAATAGGATAAAGTCATCAGAACAAGTGGTCCTATGCTCCAGCATGAGCAGAACTCCTAAATTCTATAGAACTTACTTAGTCAATATCAAAGTCATAAGTCATCGTAGATTCTGCCATGGTCAGCATGTTGTCGCTGCTTGTGGGCGTTGCACCTCCACTACTCCAGTTTCCATTGGGAGGCACAGTGCTGCTCATCTTTTGACCCGAATGAAGTGGGAATTTGATGTTGACGAAGGCGGGGAAGAAGATGATCAATCTCTGAGACTGGTGGTGGGGAAGAGGTTTCCTTTTTCAGTTGATAACAAGAGCAAGACGCTTGACAATACGGAATCCTTATCGAGGATAAGGATAAATGGAAACAGGAAATTATCAAAAGTGATGAAATCAATGTCAAATCTTGCCTCAGGACGAGGCAGAGTCTCACATGATCTTCTGTACATACTGTAACTGTAATATGGACCACGACCCATAAATCGCCATTTGGTGTCTGAGTCTCTTCTTTTCGTGTTGAGCCTTCTGTAGTGCGAAGCGTTGCTGTTTGCGTTGATCTTGGAGTCGCGTGAGCACCTTTCTGACCAGCGCGACATCTCGTGATGTTTTTACTAATCTTAGACAGATAGATATCATTGCAGCTCGTCTGGAACGTACGTGCTTGCCTATCATCTAAGGGATAGCTTGGCCTCCTGCTCCCAGGCTAGTAGGATAAGTATATCAAACGAACGCTATTAAACCAAATAATTTTCCTTCGACTTCTACTTTTTCCTTTATGATCGCTGCTTGGTTGCTCCATTGTCTATAATTTAGACCGATCACCTCAGTAGTACAGTCCTCTAAGTACTCTGCCTGAATCTCTCCTAGTCCATAACAATGCACCTACTTATTCTATAACAACGCGTGCCCGATTCTCATAACAAAGGCCCATCATCTTCGATCTGCATGTCTTCCGATTCGATGACGCAAGCGCGCAGACTTTTCTCAAATTCTTGGGGGCGAATGCGTAAAACGTCCACAACAGTCGCGGCGTTTCCCGAAGAATCTGTCCCAGGAACGGCTGCGGATGCGCCCCTGCTTGTTTTTAGAGATTTAAGGTCTACAGTTTTCTAAATCTTTATTTGTGATCCCTCTGAGTCTTCCCTTGATTGAGGCCTTGCGGCTACTCTTCCCCTTGTTCCTTGGGTACATTCAGATTTTGAGACTCTTCAAAAGGGATCTTCATGCTTCACAGTGAACAACGCTGGTAAGATGTAAGATGACTTCCCGCCGTAATCTTTTCTCGACTTGATCAGGAGTGACATTGCTGCTCAAATCCGAAGAGGTGGCACTTCCTGCTGTCGTGACGGCACCTCCCTGCACTCCCTCAGCAGACGCAGAAGGCCGCAGGGTATCTTAGATGATGATGAGGACAGCTGCCCTTCGTTTACTACAAAAAGACTAGGTAACAGACTAGAAGTAGAAGCTTGTCCTTGTTGTATAGTAGAATCAACCTTGTTGCATATTTTATCATCTGTACATGTGTATCTTCCTACTTTGACAATCTTCTAGAGTCATGACTTAATAAAAACGTGACACTTGTTGTCGTCTAGAAACATGAATCAAACATGACAGCTTCTAAAGCAGGACAATATTAGAGGTTGCGGAATTGCATTCGGCAAACCTGATGAAAATAATGAGTAGAGTGAGTGGCTGTCATTCTCATCTACTTACAACCGCAAGAAAAAGAGCCTTAAGTGTCACCTTGCTGCGATGATCCGTCGTGCGTTCCAGGCGCACCAACTAAGACTGGGCCTAAACACCCGAGTTGCACTACGTCTGTCCCGAGACTGCGTCGCTCTAGGTATTGGCGAAATGGACCAGACGCGTATACTAGAAATTGCCGCTGATCTTAGCGCTAGTTGTAGTGTTCTGCTATGATCATGTATTCCATGGTTGCGTTGAGTGACGAGATCAGATGCCCTAGCTATGCTGTCCGCCTATAAAGTAATTTCTCCTTTCAATGACGGTCGCCCTTATTTTTCCTGCGTGTCACCCTTAGTTTCCCCGTTAAAACAAGCAGGGGACTCTATTATCACGCAGCATACTGTCTGGTACTGCTCCACACGGGATACTTTACATAGTGAAAAAAAAACTACTTAGCCTTAATGATTGCCTAGGTCATTCGCACGACTATCGATGCCCAGCAAGACACGTTCGTTTACGATATCGCCAACATTCAATGGTCGAACTCGCCCTATGCGTGTGCGCTCCGCGGCAGCTGCACTCTCCTTGCTAGCCGTCAAGATTTGGCTTCCGGTGACCACACTATCTCCGCCGTGTGGTCTTTGTTGCGTCCCTTCTACTATTAGAAAAGCTTCTACTAATAGAAAAGAAAGAAGTTGTGCCTATTTGTTGGTCATGTATGGCTCAAGCCTCTCGGATGTCGTGGCGTTCTGTTCTCAGTGGCTCACCCAAAGCCTCGCGTTCGACTGTCATCGGGATGATCTCACAAGACATGAATGCCGATGATCATGAATGCTACTTCCAATGCACATTCAATGCATAATCATAATGATCAAGGTGTAGACTAGGCACGGCTGTACTGATCCTAGTCATATGATGCATGTTCAGTCCGATCCCTTCTGACATGCTTATACTGCTGATGTATGACTCATCTCACCCAATGAACCAAACAGGGACTACACCAGCCAGAGATTGCAAGTCTCAGGCAGGAGTATCAAGATTTGCTTGCATTCAAGATTCTGACTTTGTGTTTCCACTGAGAAACGAACCAAGGCGCGGAGGCCTGTGTTCTTGTGGTCCAGCACTGGTCTAACCCTTGAGCGGCAAAAGCAAAATAACATTGGAAGTAGTGTAGTAAAATAAACAAATCCATCAAAATGCCCTGCGAGGCCAAGGAGATCCTCAAGAAGTTGGGACAGAAGTCCGACTGGCGCGAGTGGCAGCGAGCCGTACGTCAAGAAGCTAGTCGCCTAGGCTTACTTGAGAACTACACGAATGTAGTCAACGTGCCGGCCGTTCCACATGGTGTGCCGCAAGGTAATACCAGTCGCGAAGACGCGACCCGCCAGAAGTGGCGCAACCTGAAAGACGTAATCATACGAAGTCTGAAAGGTGCGGCCAAGTCGTTCGCCGACAATCGGAATAACGATGGCGCGGTGGACGAAATGGATGCTGGTGAAGTTGTTGCTCTACTTCGTGAACAAGGGAACTTCAACGCGAACAATCGCCAGGAGCAGCGCATGAAGGTCAAGCCGTTGTCGGAGGGACTGATGAAGTTCCACAACAGCGACCAGCCTGCAGATGTCAAGGAGTTCCTCTCAAAGATCCGCGACATCATGAACCAATCGCCCACCGTCTTCCCGCCGGATGCAGATCTGCCCGAAGCTGATCAACAGAACGGAGCGATCCTGCTGAAGTTGCCCGAGTTGTTCTGCAAGAACTTCAAAGCGACTATCGAGCGGATGCATGAAGAAGATGGCCTGACATTTGACCAAATTGGAGACCGACTTGAGAAACGTCTTACAACGTTGATCGAGGAGGGAACCTACAAAATTGAGAACGACCCCTTCGGGAAAGCGTTTCCGGTCAATGTTCAGGAAACCTCGAACAAGCGTCCTCGTGATGACAAGAATGAGGATGATGACGAGGTAGAAGCCAATAAGGCAGATGGTAAGGCCTTCACTTCCGCTAACGCCCTCAAGCGTTTCAAGCAGAAAGAAAAGAAGAAGGCAATCGCCGAGGTCTACAACTCCTACGGGTACCAACCCAAAAGAGGAAAGAACGGCGGACAAAAGCCGAAGAAAGATAAAGGAAAAAGAAAGAATACCTATCCACCCCGCTGTGCTTGCTGCCACAAGGTTGGACACAAGTCCTCCGAGTGCTGGCATAACACACAAGCCCTTCAACAGGGACAGGGAAGCTGGACTACCGGAGCCTCATCTAGTAGTTCTAGAGGCAAAGGCGGAAAGGGTAATAGCAGTGGCATGATCCACATGCCGCAGGTTGCGGAGATGCTCAACATCATGAACTCGCACAATCGAAGCTGAGCGACGGAACCGTACGAATTTGGGAAGTGTTCGCTGAACTTCGAGGGAGATGAAATAATGACAAATGTTGTTAATCATGCCGATCGCTACAATACAGACGGATATAGTTTCACAACCTTGAATGCTAGAACATCAGAAGACGCAACGCTAGTTGACAGTTGTGCAAACAAATATCTTTCACGACACAGAGAAGATTTCGATGAAATTGGTAACAACATTTGTAGAATAACAGGTAGCGCAGGTACTAAGGACGGAAAAGTCGGAAAACTTAAGAGCAACGTACTTGGACTAAAGAATGGAGTTTACTATGATTCTCTACCTGGAAACATAGGTCGCATATTGCCATGGTTAGGAGACGGAAACTGCTCGCAATTAGGGTGGGAGTTCAACTTCAAAAGCACTGGTGGTTGTATCGTGCACACGGACACCGGCCAGATGCTACCCATCAGAGCTCACCCACGCTTGCAATTACCCGTACTCGCATGTAGTTTCTTTGAAAACAAACATGAAAGTGGCTTCGCTTGTACATCCATAGAAGAAGGCGTCTCTAGTTGCTATGTATCTTACGAGATTAGAACTACACAGGAGACGTGGCCACTTTCACATAGATGGTCTACAAGTTAGTTGCCCAGAATGTGACCTACACAAAGGACAACGAAAACCACATGCAAAATCTAGAGACATGACTACCTACAAACCAGAACCCCTCAAACTACTTGCAATAGACTTTGCCGTAGGAATAAAACCTGTTTCAGTAAGATCTATGAGATGCGTTCTAGTTGTCATATGTGACGTAATTAAGAAGGCGCTTTGTCGACCGCTGAAGCTTAAAAGTGACTGTGTGGAGGAAATAGAACAAGTCATAAAAGGCATTCGACAAGACTACTCCTTATCGCTAGATGCCGAGGTAGTATGGTTCATCCGGAGGGATGGAGAACCAGTCCTCGGTAGTGATGACATGACCAAACTCATGCAATCGCTGCGGGTCTCAGACAATCCGGCTGTTCCTTATAGTCCAGAAATGAATGGGACTGCTGAAAGTTTTATGCGGGCCTTGTTTGGCAGCGTGCGAACAATGCTAACGAAGGTTGATCGACGTCTTTGGTGTTACTGTGTTGAGTACGCTAGTGACTGCTGGGATCGTCTTCCGCATAATTACGCTAAAATGCCAGAACACGACGGAAAGAGTCCAATAGAGATTCTAGAAGAAAGAACTGGTAGAAATTCTCCCAAAAGCAAAATCGGCATGCTCCGCCGATTTGGTTGTCTTGTTTACTTTCGTGAACAAATTCAAGCCAACACTCCTGAACCCAAGCTCTCGGCCAAGTACCGCCGTGGCGTCTTCCTTGGACTCTGTCCGAAGTCATCTGGTTGGTTGGTTGCTACTTTCGCTCATGGCGATCGTTGCAAGCTTGGATATCGATGGGCGGAATACTCTACCCTAGATGTCAAGTTCAGAGAGGATTATCTAATAAAGGGCATAGACTGGCTAACGCCAGATAGAAAGGGCTTTTACTATGAGTGCGATGAACTGGAAAACTTGCAGTGTGGAGCGTCGTCGCTGGGCTCCCCCTTGATTGGGCAGTCAGTGCAAAGGCTGGATCAGCGATCGGGGTTCTCTGGCACGGAGCGCGCCTCAGGTGGACCGACCGGCATTCCCGAAGAACTATATGCTAAAACCTTAGACAAGAAAGCTGAATCCGACGTGGCTGACTCTTCTGAAGGTGTTTCACTTGAGGAGGGGAAAGTTGAAACGAAGGATCGGGTCTCTGACTCACCTAGTCCGACTAGATCGAAAGCGCTATCTCCCGCACGTGTTGTGGCAGGCGAACGCCATACACACGGCAAGAAGCGTGGCCGACCGAAAGGAGCCAAGGACAAGGCTGGAGGAAGGATTCGTAGAACAAAGAAACAGATGGAAGAACTCAGAAAGAGTCTGGCGCTGTTCGCAAGTGCTATTGGTGGCACGTGTGAGATAGACGAAGATGAGGACATCGTCGAATCACATGCGATACTGTCCGTTGCCAATGCATTAGAGAGTCCTGAAGCTGAAAAGTGGAAGGAAGTCATTGACATTGAGCATGCGAGACTGATAGCCTTTAAAACGTGGGAAGAAGCTACTGGCGAGCAGCTAGCAACCGCGTTACGGGCTCTACCAATTGCCATCATACTAACAAGAAAGAGACGTGGAAAATACAAGGCAAGAGCCTGTGTACTCGGTAATTTAGATCGTTCGGGAGAGCTAAACACCTTTGCTCCCGTGGCATCACATGATGATGATGATGATGTAAACCCACCGATCGGGTGGGGCGGGATGCCATCTCATCCCTGCAATCGTTTTACCTAAGAGGGTCGCCCTCTTTAAGATAAAAGGTTGCCCCTACTCGACCCCGCAGAGAGAGGCCAGACCCGCGTCCGCCACCTCTCCGGGGGACCCCAAGGAGGCGAGGGGAGCTCGTTTCGCTTGCTCTTACCCTCCTGCACTGCCTCCCCCTTCATCGGGGGGTCTCCCCTTACGCGGCCCCTTCATTTCGGCCGTTTTTTTTTGCTGTTCTGTTCCCTTCGTGGTCTTTTTGGCCTCATTTCGTCCGGTGGTCCCTTTGCCAGGTCTCCGCCCTTTCTCTTCTTTTTTCTTCACTTCTGCGCTGGCTCCTTTCCTCTCCTTCAGTCTTGTTCTTTGTTCTCGTTGCTGCTTCCTCTTCATTGCTGTGGGGCTGCTCTGTGCCCCCCTTTTCTTGAGGGCGTTGCCCTTCTCCTCCTCTTGGTCTCCTGGCTGCTTCTTCCCCTTCTTCCCTTTTCTGAGGTCTATCAGCGGCTCCTCCGCTGGCCGCTTTTCTCCTCCAGCCTTTTCCGCCCCTGGGGGCTTCTTTGGCTTCTTCCCTTCCCTGAGTCCCTCCAGCGGTTTGCCCGCGGGTCTCTTTTTTCCTTCCCTTCTCTTCTCCTCTGCCTCTTCTCTCTTTTGGATTTTGCGCTGGGCCTCTCTTTTTGCCCTATCGTCCTGCTCCTCTTCCCTCTGTCTTTTTCTCTGGGCCTTGGCTTTTTTCTCCTGCTCCTTCCCCGCAGGATCCTCCTTTTTTTTTTTCTCCTCTACTTCCCTGCATTGGGTGGCCCAGATTTCTCCTCCCTCTATTCTTTTACACCCTTCGCACCATTTTCCCGGTTCCTCCACCGGCCAGCCACTCGCCTTCTCCCTGTGGGGGCATGTCTTTACTTTTGTCATCGGGTCCCAGCGCATTCGCTTGGCCCCGTGGTATGCCTCCCACCTTTTCTCGTCCTTTCTTACCCTTTTGGCCTGTTCTAGCCACTTTTGGTGCGCCTGGCCTGTGCCGTGCATCACCTGGCACATACCGCAACGGCGAATGTCCGACTGTGCCCCGTGGCATTTCTTCACCCCCCAGGGGCACTCTCGCCGGCTGTCTTGGTCGATGATTTCCCCTGTCTGCTCATAGTGTTCCCAGTCTTCCACAAGTTTGAGGAGCTCACCTGCCTCTTGCTTGTCTTGGATGTGTATCCCGTTCCCTACGTACGGCCACTTTTTTCCTTTCAGCGATATGCTCGCCACCTCTTTCACCTCCTCGGGGCTGAGCCCTGCCTCCTCCAGGTATATTTCCTGGAAATGCGAGAGCCTTTGCAGGTCCCCGGCGTCCATCGTGTCCCCGCGGTCCTTCTTCCATTCTCGCTCTCTTTCGCTTGCAGCCTGGTAGCCACAGCTCGCGCGTTCTCCCTCCTTCCAGTTTTTTGCCGTCCTTACCCAGTGCGCCACTAAGCCTTTTGGGCCTTTAAAGCCTTCCTGTCCGCAGTGTTTGCACGTCGTCCAGTCCCTGTCCTCTCGTTCTCCTCTTCTGGTGTTGTGCAGAACTCTCGTCGCCGCGTTCCATAGTTCCTTCCAGTGGATCGACTGCGGGCAGCGTGTCACGAGGTTCCACACGTCTGCCATTCCTAGCCGCTCCACCCAGGTCTGTACGCGTGGCGCCTCTTCCAACTTCTCAGGGCCCCGCGTCACTTCTATTATCTCGCTCAGTTCCTCCATGTTGTGGAACCCCTCCCCCGGTCCATTTTGGAGGAATTTCCCTAGCCTCTCCTTGAATTTCTTCCATATCTCCGCCTCCGTGTTGTCCCTTTCTCCTAGTCTGACTCTTCTGGCGGGCATTATGTTCGGCCCTTCGTTGGCCTTGAGGGTCATCCCCGGGCCGAGCCTTCTGCCCCACTTTTCCTCTCTGTATCTGTCGACTATTGCCAGTAGCCTGAGCCGTTCCCACTTGCTCCGAACCGTGGGTAGGCGGACTCTCCTGTCTACCTCTTCCTGCGGCATGCGCTGCTCCTTCTCCACCATTCTGTACGCTGCGTGGATCTCCTCCTTTGTCATATCCGTGAGCGGTAGGGCCGCCCTCTTCCTTCCCCAAGTCTCTCCGAGTCTCTTCTCTTCCTTCGGGTCCGCTACAACCCGGACTAGCTTGGTCTGGATTTGCTGCATCTGCTCCATGTCATGATCTGACAGCTTGGACGTGTCGAGCCCGTAGAGTAAGACGGTGTCCACGAGGGCCTCGACTAGCATCTTCCTGTCATGTTGATCGATGTCCTCATCCCTTAGGAGCGGGCTGATCATCCTCGCGACCTTTTTGGCCTTGTTCAGCCGGTCAGCCACCTCCGGCTGTGTGGCGCCGTAGATGTTTATGATGTCCCCAACTAGACGCCCGTTTCTTTTGATCAGGTCTGTCCCTTTTGCCTCGAAGTCGCTGTTTCCCAGTCTCTCATTTAGGGCCTTCCTCTCCTGGTGGGTCAGTTTCTCCCTCGTGAGAATCTCCGTTTTTGATTTATTTACTATCTTGTTGTAGTCCTGCCCTACCTCCTCGAAGATCTCCACCGCCCGGTCTGTCCTCTCCACCGTGTGCCCCCAGATGCTTGTGTCGTCAGCGTACACGGTGAGGCTGAAGGCCCTGTCTGTGTCTCTGTCTGCCCCTCGCACGCTTGGATGCTCCAGGACCACCCCTCTGCGCGGCTGTCTCTCTTCGGGGGCCGGGTTGCCCCATTTCTTCACCCTTGGCTTCCATTTGCGCTGGCTGCTCTGCCAACCTTTTCGCGGTTCCTCGGTCGCGTTCGCTGGCTTGGTCACTTCTACTCCCCTCAGTCCTTCCCCTTCTAGTCTTCGCTCGATTTCTTCATTCATCGCAAGCGTGTAGATGATGAAGAGGTAGGGGGATATTGGCGACCCCTGATACACTCCGAGGTCGATTGCTGTCTCTTCTGCTCGGTGCTTTCCCCACTGCGACACCATTCGCGTTTTTTTGTGTAAGTTCCTCACCTTCTCGACGTATCCGGCTGGGACACCTAGCTCTAGCATGATCCTCCAAAGCTTGTCCCTTCTCGCCCGATCGAAGGCTTTACTCAGATCACACAGCGCAAGGGTGAGATCTGACGTCTCGTCTGCCTCTATGAGCTCCTTGACGTCGAGGAGGTAGTCCCTGCATCCCATTCGGGCCTGGAAGCCATACTGTCGGACCCTTCCCATGGTGTCCCTTATGATTCCTTCGAGCTGGCGCTTGTGCGCGTTGCATATTATCTTGTGCGCGACCTGCAGGACGGCGACTGGCCTGTAGTTTATTCGCTCGTCCTTGCTTCCCTTCCCTTTGTACAGCCATGCCACCCATCCTGTCTGCAGTTCCTCAGCCCCACTCGCTTCGTCTATCTCCTTTAAAACCTTCGCCCAGTTCACGGGGTCTAGTTTGAAGATCTCCCCGATGATCCCGTCCGGCCCGGCCGCTTTCGCGAACTTGGCCTGTTCGATTGCCTCCCTATAAGCCTGCCATGGCAGTCCATTGGCGCCCACTGCTTTTAGCTCATCCCGAAGCTTATCGCCTACTTTGACCGACCACCTTCCCGGCTCCGCCTCTTCCTTGGTCTTGTTCCATTTTTTGTCAGTGTCCTTATCCTCTTCTTCGGCGATGCTCCAGAGCTCCTCTATTCTCTCGCGGAAAGCATCCGCGATCTCCTTGTCCGTCCTGGCGGTTCCTTTGTAGTTTCCATCACGGTCAGTCACCCTGATGCCACTACCTTCAGCGTTCTTCTTTCCCCCTCGGCTTGTTCCTTTATGTTGCCACGCCATTTCATCGAGCTGCTTGACTTGGTCCGTCCTGCTTCCTCTAGCGAGGTTCCTGATTCTGTCTTTCCACCCCGCTGCCTTCGCTTCCTTTTCCAGCCCTTCTATTTCGCTCCTCAGATCCTCTTCCTGTTTGCGCAGGTTGCGATGCCTGGCCGCGACTTCTTTCAGCTTTTGCCCCAGCGTGCTGCCTACCTCGTTCTTCGTCTGCTCCTCTTGCTTCTCGTCCGGGGGGTTGCCAGTTCTTTTGTTCTTCCCCTCCGTCTTCTGCGGACCTTCTTGCCAGCACCGCCACGCGTTCGCCTTCGTCCTCCCCTCGTGGTATTTCCTCAAGAGGTGCGCTAAAGCGGCGCCCGCCTTCTTCCCTTCCTTTGTTGCTTTGACCCGTTCACGCCGGAGCTTCTCTAGCTCGTTCCCGGTCTCTTTCCTTTTCCCGTCTTTTACTATCACCGCGCCCAGCCTCTCCCTCTCCTTTGGGATGCTTGCCTCGGTTATGGCTTTCACCCGTTGAGAGAGTTCTTCCCAGGCTACCGGGGGCGCGGGCCCTCCTTCAGTCTGCTTCTGATCCTTGCCCCTTTTCCAGTCTTTGAGGCTGTTCTCTTCCTTCTGGTCCTTTGCCTGCTCCTCAGGTGCCTTGAGCCATCTCAGCCTCCTGTCTGCTATTATGCGGGAGAGGCGGGCGTCTTTCTCCCCGTCCTCTTTCCCATAAGTTTCACGCCCTTGGAGGGTCCTGTATGCGTTCAAAGACATCCTACTCGTCCAGGCCATTACTTCCTCGAGCTCCTTGGCCCTTTCTGCTTCAATGTCCTCGAGCTCTCTGGCATTGCCCGCCACTTTCTTGATTTCCTTCCATCGTTCTACCCTGGCCGTCTCTTCTTCTGCTAGTGCGCGGAGCGTCTTCGCTCTTTCTTTGTCCCCTATTTTGTCCCACTTCTGGAGGACGTCCTCTATCTTGTTCTCGACTGCCCTTCTACTTTCACGGAGGGCCTGCACCTCCCTCCACTTTTTCTCCTGTTCTCTCGCGTGTACCCTTTTGGTTAGTCGCTTCTGTATCCATCCCACATCGCCAGACCTCTCTTCGGTCCTCTTTCCTTGCTGGATTTTCTTCAGCTCACTCCTGAGCTCTCTGGGCGTCCAGTTGCACATATTCGCAATCCTTATCTGCCTCCGCTTCTCTGCCGGTGTTTGGGTGCGTGCGCCTCCCTTGTCTGCTTCCCCCGGCTCCTCTTGTTTCCGTCCCTTCTTTGTTTCCCTCTCTTCTTGTTCCTCCGTTTCTCCTTTTCTCTTCTGTTTTTGCTGCCTCTGTCCAGTTTTCTGCTGTAGCATGTCCCACTTCTCTCGTTGCTCCAGCCCGTACTTGGAGGGCCTCACCATTTCCCTCTGGTGCCGTGCCATTTCTCGCACCCTCTCTCTGTCATACCGGATCGCCTCGACGTTCCCCGGCTCCTTCCGTTTTCCTTGTTTCTCGAGGAGCCCGATGGTAATCAGCACGGGGCGGTGGCCCTTCTTTTCTTCTTCTTCCTTTATGGTGTAGCCCAGTTTCCTTGAGCTCATGTCCACCTTTCTTATCCTCTCCGCTGCCGTTCTGTTAGCCAAGGCGTAGTCTATCTTGCTTCGTCCCTGTCCTCCTCCCCCCGGGAGCGTGTACTCATATGTGTGCGCCTCTTTTGCCCTGTTCTTTCCGGTCGTGCACATCAGACGCATTCCTGCCGCGTGGGCGGTCTCGAGTAGTTCGCTGCCGTTTTCTGTCGTCGCTCCATCTACTATCCTGCTTCCAGTGACCCCTTCGACAGTTTCACCTATCCGCCCATTGGCGTCCACCATCAGGAGCGTCGACCCCTTCCAGCTCTTCATGGCTCCGCGCAGTTCCGCCCAGCGGGTCCTGGCGTCTTCTTCTCCTTCCTGTCTTCCGTAGTGCCCAACTATATTGAGGCGGATCCTCCCGCCCAGTTGTAGCCGAGTAGTCTGGTCGGTTTCCGCGTCGATGGCCTCCATTTCCCTGTCGATTTCTTCGCTCCATACCATCGTGACCCCTTCCCTTCGTCCTTCGGTTTTTCCCGCTCGGGTGACCATCTTATATCCCTGCAGCCACCTTGTCCCGCTTGGGAGCTTGCTTTCCAGCATTATGGCGACGTCTATTCCGTATTCTTTCATGTCTTGCACTAGAGCAGACTCCCGGCCCTTCAGGGTGTTGCAGTTGTGCACGTATACCCGAAGATACTTCTTTTGCGGGGGCTTCTTTCGCGTCCCGTCCTCTCGGATTTTAATCCCTGCACACCTGGCAGCCTTCCGCACTCCTTGCCCGACCTGTTGCCCTTTTGGTTCCCGGACATTGTCGAGGCCCCTCTGTATGCGCATTTCTTTCACGTCCATCGCGTCGCGCAGTTTCTTGGAACGCTCTGCCACTTCTGCCGTTGTGCCTTCTTTTGCGTTTCTGTTCCTCCCGGCGTTTACCCTGATCACATGCGTCCAATCCTTGCCCAGGCGCCACGTGTTCCATTCCTTTCGCTGTATCCGCCAGGGTAAAACGTCGCAGCCTGCGCCCCGCAATCCCCTCACGAATGCCTCTTCTTCCTGTTGGATTACTGCCTGTTCCTGTCTTGCCTCTTCCCCTCCCTTCTGGTCCTTCTCGAAAGCTAGGGAGATCGGGGGCCCCTGTCCCTCTTCTATTCCTCTGCTTCTTCTTTTGATGTCTTCGCTTAGCTCCGCGAGCCCCCTGCGAAGCCTGTCGGCCCTTTCCGTCATCGTGTCCCCGTTTCTCCCTGGCCTGCCTGCGTGGATCTTGTGGGCGATCATGGCCACCGTGCCGCTCCTACCAGCCCCCGCCGTCCATTCATAGGTCACCAGGCTGCTTGGATGTGCGCTGTCCTGGGGCTCTGTGCTCCTTCTCTTCAGTTGTCCCCGGCCTATGGCTTCTCTCATTTTGCGCAAAAGTGGCCGCGTCTCCCCGCCTTTTTTCGCGGTTTTTAGGATGACTACCCCATCCGGCCACTCTTCCAGCCTTCCGCCTGCTTCCCTTATGGGTGCTCCCTTCGCGCTTTTCCTCACTCTTTTCACTTCCGTCCACTTTTCGCCTTTGGCGTCGGTTTTTTTTGCTTCTTGCACTTCTAAGTCTACAGGCTCACGCCTCCTCTCCTCCTCTTCTTTGCGGTCTTTCTGTCGCCTGCGCTTTTGTGCTTTTTTTCCAACTCCTTTGCTCGCCTCCTTTCCTATACCTGCCTTCCTCACGATCGTGAGGCTGCCTCCTTTTTTCTTAAGTTCCTCATTGAAGAGCCCCAAGACTTTTAGATAGTCCTTCCATCTCCCCCCAGCCTGGCCGCACCCTGCGCCGTGGGGGAAGAAGAAACAGAGACCGCCGGCCCCCATCTGGTTGCCGAGCTGCTTGGCTGCGTCTTTCAGGCCCTCGCTGAGCCACTGGAGCCGGTGCCGGTAGCTTTCGCCCGTTGTCGGCGGGCCCGGTGATTCCTGTCCCATGATATTCACCACCTTCCCCGGGCCAAGCGCCTGGTCGAACACCTTGGCGCTGCCCATGGGCCTGTCTCTGTTCCGGTCTTCTCTTGTTCCTGTTCCTTTGCCTGCGGGTGCTCGTTGAGGATGTCCTCCGACTGTCCCTGCATCTGCCGCGCCTTCCTGCTCACCACATGCAGGATGACTCCGCTCCGCTGGTGTTCTATTCGGCCGAACATCACCGCCGGGGGCACTCCCCTGGAGCTCCTCTTGTCCGCTCCATCTGGTCCCCTCTCTTGGCACGATTGTCGCCGCGCCTCTCCCTGCCTCCTTTGGCTTCCTCCTGGGGGGCCCTCCTTCTTTCCGTTAGTCTCCTCCTCCCTTGCCTTGTCCTTCTTTTTCTGTTGCCCTCTCTTCTCCTGCTGTCCTTCGCTTGTTTTTCCCTCTCCCGCCGCCTGGGCCGCAGGCGACTGCCCTGGCTGTTCTCCTACTCCTAGCCGCGTCGTGGAGTTGTAGTGTCCGCCCGTGAACACTAAGCAGATTTCTGGCAGGTTGCCCGGGGCGTCCCCCGCCCCAGGTATCACGAACATGCCCCCCGCGTCTGTATTCATGAAGATCCTCCCGTGGCATCACATGCCGCTAATAGGTTGCTCCTCACTTCTGCTGCGTCAGAGGGGGACTATGTGATCCCGTTCGATTTAGATTCAGCGTTCCTCAATGCCGAACTCGATCGAGATGTCTACTGCCGTCTTCCACCCATCTGGGCGAAACAGCATGGATGCGAGATCGTGAAGCTCGAGAAAGCTCTATACGGCTTGAAGGACGCACCACGAGCATGGTTCAAGAGGTACCACGAGACTCTCGCCAGTCTTGGTTGGGAGCCGTGTACTTCTGCGCCTGGATTGTGGCGCAAACCGAGCAGCAAAGCACCGGGGAAGTTCCTGAAGATGTCTGTCTATGTAGATGACAATCTTGCTACAGGTCCTGACCAAGATGAGCTCAAGACCGAACTAGACCTCATTTTCACACGTGCTCCAAGCCGTGCGATTGAAGTCGAGCCAATTCTAACCCCCTGGGGTCTCGAATGGCTAAAGTTCGACTTCTTAGGTGCGATCGTGTACTATGGCCGTGAAGCTAAGTCGTTCAGACTGTGCATGGAGCAGTACATCGATAAAATTGCTAAGAAGTATGAAGTTCAACTAGAGAAACCGGCTTACTCGCCCAATTTTGACGAAACAACTTTTCTTGAAGACGGGATCAAGATAGTTGACGGGTATCCCTTTCGTGAGGTAGTTGGTGCCTTACTATGGGTAGCTGTAACCGCGCGCCCGGATATCTCTGTTCCGGTAGCTGCGTTGGCTAGACATGTCAGTAAACCCACGTCAACAAGAATGGCCAAAGCAGCCAAGAAAGTCCTAAAATGCCTGGCGTCAACAAAAGACCAAGGAGTAGAATACTCACCAGAAAAGGAAGAAGAATTCAACAAAATATACGAGAAACTTCTACCAGAAGGCAGAGACATGCCAGAAGTAAACATATTCAGTGATGCTGGTTTCGCCAACTGCATCAAAACAATGAGAAGCACAAGTGGCTCCATAATGTATCACAAAGGTACACCCATAGCGGGGAGGAGTAACCGACAAACGTTTAGAGCCTACTCAACGGCTGAAAGTGAGTATATTGCAGCTTCTGACACGATAGTGCTCAGTGAGATGCATGACTTCACAGACTTCTATAAGCCTCTTCCAACCCAGTTGGTACACACACAGAACGGCTTGTCTCCCTCCTTAGACAGTGCTGCACTGTGGATAGCCAACCAGTCTGCGATCACAACAGCCAAAGCAACAGACGCTCGCCCTAAAAGTAGACACTATGCTTTACGTTATCTAAGAGTGCGCGACGCTGCTAGTAAGATCGTGCTCTGTCCTACCAACCTGATGAAGGCAGACCCACTTTCGAAACTAACCTGCAGTGCCACTCAGCGTAGACTTATCCTACACCACGTAGATAACCCGATAACTACAAGTAGAGAAGATGACTGCGATTCCTCTGATGATGAACCAGATGAGGACGATTTAGCTTACTATAGCGTAATATATTCGGTTTATTTTGGTTTCTAAACCACCGTAGCCAGGTCACATACACTATAAACAAGAGATGTGATTGCCGTGACTCAACACACAGTGAGGCGGTCACGTGAGACGGACTTCAACCCGCATCGATTGAGGAGGGGTGTTGGTCATGCATGGCTCAAGCCTCTCGGATGTCGTGGCGTTCTGTTCTCAGTGGCTCACACAAAGCCTCGCGCTCGACTGTCATCGGGATGATCTCACAAGACATGAATGTCGATGATCATGAATGCTACTTCCAATGCACATTCAATGCATAATCATAATGATCAAGGTGTAGACTAGGCACGGTTGTACTGATCCTAGTCATATGATGCATTTTCAGTCCGATCCCTTCTGACATGCTTATACTGCTGATGTATGATTCATCTCACCCAATGAACCAAACAGGGGCTACACCATCCAGAGATCGCAAGTCTCAGGCAGGAGTATCAAGATTTGCTTGCATTCAAGATTCTGACTTTGTTTTTCCACTGAGAAACGAACCAAGGCGCGGAGGCCTGTGTTCTTGTGGTCCAACACTATTAAAAAAATAAATAATTTGTTCACCAAAAGAGCTGTCATCTTCCTCCTCCTCCTCCTGTGACGACAAGAAGAAAGAAGAGAGCAATAAAAGCCAGAGTCTACAAAAATAAATGTGCTCTTACATCACCAAAAGAACTGTCATCTTCCTCCTTGTCACTTCGAGACAAGAAGAAAGAAGAGAGCAATAAAAATCAGAGTAGTAAGTTGTTCTTGCGCCAACTACTCCCAAGAGCTCGCCCTACGAGGCAGGAAACAGTGTTTTGTGGTCCACGTCTACAAAATAAATGTGGTCTTACATGTTCACCAAAAGAACTGTCATCTTCCTCCTCCTCACTTCGAGGGCTTGCGGGGTTCTCTTGACCGGCTCCTCCTGATTATGAATGAAGGAGAAGATGAGGTGCATGTTGTACAAATGGCAGCCGTCATCATTGGCTTTTCTTGTACCAAGCCAATTTAGCCACTACTAGTGTTAGTAGAGATATGTTAATAGAGATATACTTGTTAAAGAACTATCTTTTTCTTGGTTCATCTTGATCGTGATCAGGTAGAAGGATCAACACCATTAATTTCTCAGCATTTATTGCGTTATTTCGAGTGGGAATATAGTTTCTCACCATTATTCCCAGATGAAGACGCGTCCACACCTGATCCGCCTTGTCCTCCTGGTGGCGCTTGGGCTGTTCGTGTCTTCGTTTTTCCGTCGAGCGTCTTCACCTCTGAGGAATCCTGCAGGTCGCGAATCGCTCTTGTTAACTGTTCCTCAACCGTAGTTAGAGGCGTTTCAGCCAAGCTTCTTAAGTGAGTACAAGCGGGTGGCTTTCATGATCGATGCGCCATCTCACAAACTCAAAAAAGGGGAAAGTTGGCAACTATCATTCGCCAGCCCAGTAGGAGAGGGCAAACTCTCCTACTTTTTACTCATGCGTTATCTTCGCTCTTCATCTAGTCACTCTTACTTACTCTTTTGACCAATAGTGGTCCAGTCAGAACTAGCATTTCTGCTTCAGGTGTATGACATAATGTATCAGCGTCATCGGTTGTCGTTTCGACTAGGGCAGCCCCTTCTTCGAATACCAGGTAGGCAGACGAGCTGTCGAGTTCGTAGACGCCCTTAATCTTCCTCACACGCTGACCGGCTTTGGCCTCCTTTACTTATAGTAGATAGAATGATGATGATGAGAAGACAGTAGAGCAGGAGCAAAAGGCGACTAATCAGTGCAACGTAGTAGAGGTCACTGCCTAATCCTCATACATCTAGAAGGTTGTAAACCACAGTCACATTGAACCACAACTACCACTTGTTGCACTTTGTTGACTTTCTTGTCAACAGATCATATGCTCATTTTCTTAATTCACTTTCTCGATGAAGAGGGGCTCCGACAACGAGGGGTTCAGTTCAAGTCGGGCGCATTTTTCGAAGCGTCCGGTCGCATAGTCCAACCAGCGTTCCTTGCGTACCTAGTTTTTCAAGTTCAAGACACGTTGTATACTCCAACCAGCGTTCCTTGCGTACCTAGTTTTTCAAGTTCAAGACACGCTGGCAAATAAGAGAGAGTTTTACATAAGTATGAGGTGGGCGAAAGCGAAGTGTTGAAGGTTATGACAGTAGAAGTGCAAAGCAGTACCAAAACACAATGAAGAGATCCGACTTGAATGGTTCCGGTATCTATTTGGTAACCTGAATTTGATCACAAGGATTCTCATCCTGTTTCCCATTATGATCAAAATCAGGCTATACCAAATACCGGAAGCATTCTTCACTACGTACTAATCGATCATCCCAACATAGTTCATGAAGTAGAGGGTCAAGAAGAGCTCCTATCTTCTTCCAAACTACAAAGCAGTACCAAAAAAAATGTAATACCAATTTCAGAAATGGCGACTCCAAGCAAGTCCTTTTTCTGTGATAGTCTTCGAGTAGGCCCGTCTATGAAGAATGGCGTGTATTATCTGCTTGTACTATGACGGAGACTATACAATAACAAACAATACCGATATCAGCGGATGACCGCAGAGGCTCCCCTTCAACTTCAAGGAATTAATATACACTTTCTTCAAGGGGAATTTCAAAAGCCCTTTGCAGATGGTCAGGATGCACATGGGTTGGCTACAACAAAGCCATAAGGTTGGAGCATGAACGACCGACATGCGAGAGCAGAGGCGCTCAATAAGCAGTTGGCCATCTTCATCGTCCTTTTTTTCTCGATCTGTTTTCTGATGTCGTGGCCGCATACGAGGTTGCGACAGGGAAAACCTTGTCCTTGCTCCCGGTCCTTGCTCCATTGGTGAACTCATCGTCGTGATGCTGTTGATCCGCTCTACAGGTACTTACAACTGCTACTATTTTTACTAATCCGAAGAAGAGGAGTCTGTCGAAGACGAGTTCCTAGTAGACTACTTGCCGCTTTGTTCGTTGTGACTACTACCGCAATACCAGGGGAGGGTCTCCCCCGCTCGTTGTGCAGCGTGAGCGTCCTACTTCTAGTACTTGTCTCTTGGATTTATTTTTTTGAAGTTTCGAATGTCAACGTAGGCAGTGGCGCGAGCAAAAACAGACATTCTTGTTAGACATTCTTGTTAGACATTCTTGTTAGACATTCTTGTTAGACCGGAGGAGGACGAAGCCTGGCGGCTCCGGTTAGTGTAAATGAACTCACCGCTTGCTCGATGACTAGAACAACCCGTAGTTCCTCATGTTGTCCTTATATGTTTCTCCGTCCACCGTGCTCGCGATTATAGGCACAATGGCGTTCTCTCTTCGTCTACTTCAAGGGTCATATTAGTCCTCATTGGACTTGGAGCAGTAGGAGTTACATATACATAGTTTCTGCGAACAGAATCAACTCGTTACTGTCAACATTTCATTCACTGAAAACAGTTTTTGACTTTCGTTGTAAATGTGAAAAAACTAGAGTAAAAAACCGAAAAGCAGCTGTGCTCTTTTTTCACCATCTTGTTCAAAATGTTCATCGGGCTGTAGTGAAGGGGAAGGAACATTACAAGCAAGCTTAGTGTCCTTCAACAGAATCCTCAAGATTCATTATCCTTATGCTTATGGCAGGCACTCGAGAAAAAAAGATTAAATAGCTCTCCGACCGAGTATTGTCCTTTTCACTCAAATACAGATGTCATGCGTTGATGTCGTCCTTTTCACTCAAATACAGATGTCACTGTCGTACCTGCGCGTAGACGAGGATCAGCTACGCCTGTTTTGTCTCTTCATGAAGCTCCTCTTTCTCGTCTTCGTTAAACTCGAACTGCTGTTGAGTAAGATGACGTTGACAATGCCCTCAACAGCAACATCTTTTTCGCGCGATCGTGGTTCTTGTTCTTGAGAACCCTTGAGAACCCTTATGTGGGCACACAACATGAACATGTCGAGGATGTTCGTGCGAGTGTCCTCCTCGTCGCCGGACCATGAACGAGGCTCTGATCTTGAACATTCAGAGGATCAAATACTAAATCTGGCTCTGATGTTGAAACAGAAGAGGCATTCATGATCTCCTTCCCTGAGGTTGTACCGTTGTCAACGACACGTGGTCGGTGAAGGCGTTCACGCGATATTCACTTCAACTTCTTGTATAATTGAAATTGTTCACTTGAATCATCCTGCTCTACTATGTCTATCTCTATTGCGGCGGTGAGAGAGGGACAATATGCGCGTAGAACTTGTCCTCGGGAAAACTCTGGTATCGCAAGAATCGCCCATCATATTTCCGGTTCTGCATCTTCATCATCACTTGGCTTGCGTCACCCATCGATAAAAATTCCAGAAAGACATGGCCGATCTAGGGTTTTGAGTTATTCTAAGGAATCTAAAAATGTAAATGGTCGCGTAACTGTAATTGATCTTCGTATCTATTTCTAGCAAGCTGCAGAAGATAATGGTAGTGCGTTCATCTTTACAGAGATAAAATATCAGACGAACAACAAGGGACGATCATGCGTTCATCTTTACAGAGATAAAATATCAGACGAACAAGAACAAGGGTGGGTAGAAAACTGTTGACTAAAGCACACTTGTTGTACCTGGACATGATCTGCGAGTGCCGCGTCCAGCAGCAGTTGCAAGTGTTCCTGCTTGATAATGCGCGTGTTGGCGGCATTGATCTTGCCGTGTTGCGAACAGCCCTCTACCATATCCTCCACTGTATCAATGAAGTCTTCGTGCACTGTGCTGTAGGGGTCATACTGGAGCGCGTCACTAATTTGCACTATGCGTGATGTGCATACTGGTGGCGCCGCAATCGCGAGTGGAGCGCCGGCGACTATGGATAAATTTGAGTGCAATACTGCCAAAGTTATGATGTTATTTTCTTCTTCATGATCACAGATATAAAAGTAGTCATATCTTCAATATCACTACCAAGTCCTGATGTGCTTCCCCTTTGTTGACATTCTCAATCAGTGGCGTCATTTGGATCAAGTTAATCTTTACATTCTACTTTTACCTGCTCCAGGCGCAACTCCCGGAATATTTCTGGCTGCAACAGAGCTATCGTTTGGGCGTTTTATCTGTACTGGATTTCCGTTCACAAGCATTCCGTCTAGTCTTGCCAGTACTTTCTCTGCCATCTCTACACTCTCAAGTTCGACAAAACCATACTGGTGCTCTTGATGCAACCTTAGTAGAGGTGGTTGGGTGCTCGTTGCATGCATTCTTGATTAAGTAACTATCGTCACCAAGTGCAATTCAAAAAGATCATAACCATAGATATCTATAGGTGCTCGAGCGAATTTTCATCATCAACAAGTACAGACTTGCATACTTTTTTTTGATACATTTTTTACTTTTTTTTATACTACCACTACAAAAATCAAAGTTACCATATGAGCAGCTGCATGGACTGCGATTCGCGATCTGGCGGAATAATTTCTGATTCCCGCATTTTTTCGATGAGCGATATCTTAAAAAGCTCCTCACTGCATCCTACAGGGACATTTCCGAGAGATTAGAACGGAGTCAGTTATTATTAAAATCTAGTAAGTTGTAGTACTTCATCTACCAGAGAGTCAGTTGCTATTTGAATCTAGTAAGGTGTAGTACTTCTACCGTCTACGTCTACGGACAACTCATGAAGAACACTTCTGCCATGTATACTGAAAAAACTACTGGAGTCATAATGGTTGTACCATAGACGGAGCAAGAGCGTGATTTTTGATCAGCTTGCCAGATGCTACTTATTATATAAGTCATATACATAAATGTACAGCCGCTTTAGTTTCCGCTGTGCTGCTGCGGCTGCGTTGTTGGTACTTGATTCAGACGGAATCCATTGAAATCCATCCCAAAACATCCCTGCGCGTGTGCCTGTGCAAGGTAATTTTTGCTGAAAGTAAATGTGGAGAGAAATGGACATGTTCGAGTAACTGTAAATAAAATGGATTCCTTAAACTTCGCATCGAGATCGATGAACATTTCGCTGTATTTGCATTTTTGACCCAACTTCTGCCAGCATTTGATTAAGTATGCGGAAACGTTGAAGTATCACATGATCAAGACCGTGCTTCTAAACAAAAATGAAAATGACTCCTAATGTCATGTGTGCATCTCAAATAGTCATTCTCGACTATCAGCGAGATGAAGCAGATCCTGGTACGTCCTAAAGGATGAATGAATTTCTTTGAGCAGTACTTGGATTCATGCCTCCTTTTGAGGATCCTTTATTTGACTGCTGTTGCATGAACCCCCTCTGCTTCTTCCTGCGGCGTTTTTCTCGCTCCCTTGACCTCTCCGCTGACTCCTCTGACCGACTGCGCTTACCATCGGCAGGCTTATCCTCTTTCTCCCGTCTCCTACCACGACTGCGCGAACGAGAACGGCCCATTTTTTTTGATGCTCTTGTTCGTAGAAGTTGGAAATGAGAGCTCCAACGATTGCAAGTTAGTTAGAGGACCATAGTAGTTGTAGTTCTTGTAGGACGAAAACTAAAACGAGAGAGTAGAAGCAGTAGTTGTTGTAGTTGTTTAATATAGTTTTTGTAGACTACTAGTACTAGTCTACTAGACGAGGGAAGGGGATAAACATAAAAGATAAAGACCCATGTAAGTACTTGAAAAAGATGACTTGTTGTAGTCAATCCATCATAGATGCAAGTTTGCCTATGGACAGGAGTTCGTTCACATCAATGATTCAACACACGACCACGATGCTGGAAGGAGATGCTGACGGTATGGCCAGTAGAACCAACAAGCAGAAAGAATCCTTTAAATCTTTTAAGTAATCGTTTCTCGTTCTTGAGCAAGAACAGTGGCTCATACTTAGAATTCATAGACGCCGCTCCCGTGGTGCACATCAAACGATACGCCCTTTGGCTTTTATCTTAGGATAGGATAGGAGGTGGCTCGCCGTCCACAGTGTGACCTGCATCATCGAGCGAACATTTGCAGCCATCTTAGTGGGGTGTTCAACAAACTTCAAGTTCATTTTGAATCATCATTTTCGCTGCGTTCACGTCATTTTCAGTTTCACTTGGGAAGACAGACCAGAGACGGCCATAAGGTCGCGTTATCTTATTAATAGTATCAAACTCAAGCTTTGCTTTCGGGTTTTCATTTTTGTTGTTGTCGTAATTCATCTCTGTTCAATGCTTTGCAGTTTTCGCTGTTTCTTCGAAGTGTAATGGATTGAGACGAGAGAGAAATCTATGCCTAGGCTATAATCAACATTTCATGAAAAGTAGTTCAAGTACTAGTTCTAGTTCGTTGGATTATCTATTGGATTGAGATCATTGGATTGTGCGTTCCATCAGGTCGTGTTACTTCAAAGCGCCGTGAAAAATCTATGCCTGCGCTTTTTTGGAGGACTGGGGGTTCCCACTACAACATTATGGGAGTCTCCATTATTGGAGGAGTCTGCATTATGGGGGTCTCTAGTTCTGGTATCTTCTTCTGGCGGACGCACTGGGAGGGGATGATGATCCGAAGTTACCATGTCAGCAAGTTGTAGTGGCGCCACTATCTTCTTGTTCTCTACTTCGTCACGATGAAGCTCCACAGGCACACGCTGATATATGTTCTCTGGAGCTTCATCGTTACGAAGATGGTAGGTATGTTCTTTCTTTTCGCTCGAACGATAGGTGTGTTCTTTCTTTTCGCCTCGTTCTCCGCTTTCGGTCTTGATGGTGTTTATCTCGTTCTTGCTTTCTTCACAAGTATTAGTATCGCCTCCCCTGGATGACATAGAACTGGCACTCATCTCGTCTATACCACCCTTTTGCTTCTTCTGTACCTGCACCTCAGCCTGCTGATCAACATCTTCAAGAGAATTTACGACCCTTGTTCCTGCAGGTTGTTCGTCATCGTCCTCCTCCTTGTACAGTCGTTGCTGCATGTCGTTAAAGAACATGTACCGGCTCCGAGTATCTCCTGGCTGTGCGCCAGCACTACCGTTTAATAGCGGTTCATTTTCCAACTCCTTCATTGAAGCCGCACGATCTAGCATTTCACCCAGTCGGGCGCTTGCGTCGGCTTTCAGAAAATGATGCTGCACCACAGGTTTCGTCTTTTTGGAGGACTGTTGAGTACTTGTTGCACGCGTTTGCTCATGGATCCAGTCCATCGTTTCAGCAGGAATTTGCTCAACTACACCCGTTGTTGTAGAGGCGGGCAACAGTTCCCAGAAGTAGTGTGTCTCTTCGGCAGAAGATGATGTTTCTGCATTTTCCTCAAGGTGTGTTCCTTCATGATGGACATTTAGAGGCCCATGCGGTTTTTTGCTGGACGATGAGCTGCGGGCTGGTGTTTTTTTGGTGAAAGTGGAAGAAAAGTGAATCAGTTAAATAGAAATAAGAGACGTTTTTCAGACAAATAGAAGGTTTAGGCCCTGCGGCGCTCAAAGCACTAAGTAAGACAACCGGTTAGCTTTCACCTCGACTAAATTAGGTTTATCCCATGCAACAACAAATAGAAGCCGTCTAAGTAAAAATGTTTGTGACTACGTCCACGTTGTATAAATACCAGGCTCGTTTTCTCCACGTGGTGCTTGTTCCAGAGAACTAGAACTTGTGTGATGTACATGCAGTGCTCCTACTGGAGTAGATTTCTTCTCGGCAGGAGCAGTAGTCGTGCTTCTAACGCCCTGCTGTGGTTCATTGATGTTAGTCCTACTTATTGCATTATCTTTGTCCATCAGCGACAGAGGTTGTTCTATCATTTTTGCCGCGTGCTGCTCCCGTTCCCGCAGGTTGCGGATCTCCTCCATCTGCTGCGCCATGCTTGTCATGGAAGAGGAGCTCCCCTCTCCTCCATCAAAAATTACAGAATCAACTCCTGTTGTCGCTCCTTCTGCTCCACCACTAGTGCCATCTTCAGGACTAAAAGCTACATTTTTCTTGCTGCTACTCTTAGACCTTTGCCATATTCATCTTGAAAAGCATCTTTGCGGCGTTGTTGATTGTTTGAAGCAGAAAAAGACTCTATGAAGGACTAAAATCCTACAAGCTAGTACGGATCCACATCTTAGCAGTCGTTTTTCCTCTAATTATAAAGGGGTCATGCCCATGGCCAAATATGCTTTTTAAGATGAATTACGGTACGCCTTAATACTCCTACTTCCACTTCTTGATGTACCTGCGGCTCCCGCGAAAGGAGCGCTACTTGTATTGCTGTTTTTAGTACCGCCACCCAAAGAACCCAACACAGAAGACGCCAGTATCTCGCCTACCCTGCCCTGGAGTCCCAGTACTTCTTTTCGCAGTTGCCCGACTTCTTCTCGCAGCATCCCCCGACTCGAATCGAGAAAGTCTACCCTTTGACGCAGCTGCTGATGCTCCTTGTGGATGTGATCTACTTTATTTCCAATCATATCAGCGTTGTCAGCCCCTGAAAGCTTTGAGGTTGCATTTCCAATTATGTCAGCGTCAGCCACAAAATTTGTATTTGATGGAGAAGAGGCATTATTCCTCAGACTTGTAGCTGTCTTTATTTCCAGCTCCATCTGATGAAAGCGTTGTTGTAGATCTTTCGCAATCTGTGACTTCAAATCCTGACGCAATTCCTTCAGTTCAGCACCGAGTTCCAGCCTCAGGTCCTCTGCGAGCCTTCTTTGGTCTACAACTCCGTTAGGAGCAGGACCAAGAGCCCCTGAAGGTGCAGTTGTACTAGGTGAAGAAGTTCCTACAACTTGATCTGTGTGTAGTTCAAGCTCTTTTGGTGCTTGTCTTGTTGGTTGCGAAAGAAACAGAGAAGATGAGCCTCGTTGCTGTTGTTCTTTAGAGAACAAGATCTGTTCCTTTCTTGCATTCAAAGCAGCCTCCACTTCTCGCACGACTACCTCGCGAATGACAGTCCCGTTGGGCACCCCAGCAGAAGTGGCGGGTAAAAAATGTTGAGATGTTGGCGAAGTAGAGAGCACTGTTGTAGGTTCACGTTCATTTTTCGTCGGTTCACGAAGATCATTGATCGGAATCGGACTAGTAGAGGTAATCTTACTAGTTCCTGTTGACCTAGAAGTCCTGCTCGTACTCGTCTGATTCTGTTGTTCTCCTTCTCCTTCTCCTTGTCCTTCCTTCCGGCGCTCTTCATCCACCGCCGCTGATGTGAGACCGATCATGACCAGATCTCGGACCAGCGGTGGCAGAATGTTCCGCACTATTTGGCCAACTTTGTGATCCACCAGTGACTGCAGCCTTAGGGAGCCTTCCAATTCATCCATAATGTCTTCAAGGTCGAAATCCGAGAGTGCTGGTGCACTTGGTAGATGCAAGGAAGATTGCCGAGTCCGACGACCTAAGAAATCTGCAGAGTTACTGCGGCGATTTTTAGAAACTGAAACTACCCTGTTAGTACTCGAGCTCGTTCTCGCGGAGAAGTCTGGATCTGGTGTAGTACGTCCAAGAACTTGAGCATCTTCTGACACTTGTGGGGGAATCATGTTCCCACTGCCAGGACGAGGAGGTTGTGAAGGCGAAGAAAGATCTTCGCCAGACCCAGAGTCTCCACTATCAGCATTAAGCTGACGGATCTCCGCCGTTGGCGCAAAAGATACCACACCAGTACCACTCGAGCGTTGATAATCATCGGTCGTCATCGTTTCTCCAATGTTTGCACTAAATGCTACCAGCAAATCGTCAACGATACGTGCAACATTGCTCGTTAAGTCTGCGGACAATGTCAAAAACCTGTCCTCTACAAGCTTCTCCACTTCTTCGCGTTGTGCGAGAACCAGATCTGGACCACCTCCAGAGGGACCACGTAGAGCATCTCCGTCCTCCAGCGGAGCAGTCTTCGAGTCGATTCGCCGTTGCACATCCTGTAGCTCGTTCGCAACAGAGGCCTTGGCTTGCGCGAAAATGCTTTCAGTTTTGTTCCCACTCATTTCCGTCGTTGTTGATGAAGTTTCAGCACGATCGGCATTCACAAGATGAACTGCTGATGTTTTTAATGTTTGTTCTTCAACAGCAGAACCAGCATTGAGGCTAATGCTCTTACTTCTAGCAGACGAATTCAGAAGTGTTGTAATCGATGCTCGTGAAGCAGATCCACTGCTCCGTTTGTTCACTGGCAGCTCAGACTGGCTTCTAGTCCTTGTCGTTGAACTCGTAGATGATCTCTTCGGCACAGTAGGGCTGAGTCCTGCAGCCGCCATCAATTCTTCACGGCTCTTTCTAAATCGAACTGAAGGTGGCCTGTTTGAAGGAGAAGAAGAGATCAAAGGGGTATTCTGATCATTCTGTGCATCAGCATCAGGTTCTTCAGGGGTCTTGTTGTCATTTTTGCCTGTTGCTGTTGCTTTGGAGGCTGAGGAGCCACTAGAAGCAGCGGTTCCTGCTGTGATTCCACTAGTAGCAAGAACGGCAGGTGTGGTGATCTTCACTGGCTCTGCTTGTTCGGCTGTGGGCACAAAAGCGGAACCCTGAGTCCTCGACAAAGGGTCAAATACGGACCCTTGAGTTCCTGACGACGGATCAAGTTAGAGGTTGCCAGATTACAACATTCTTCAGATAAAGCCCTTATTGACCTATTCTCTGTACTTGAAAAGAGGTCAACGATGTTGCTAGTGGGAGATGTAATGTGGCAACCCTTAATCAAACGCGGATCCCTGACTCCTCGACAATTGCTCAAATAAGGAAGTCTCTCTTTGCCCTTCTCTTGGCTCCAAACTTGTTAACTGTTGTAGGTTCCTTTGCATCAATCCCACTTGCTCTTGTTGTACAGTCTGTTGGGCCTCTAAGAGTTGGCTAATGGTCTCCAGTTGCACTGAGTGCTTGGCATCGAGGGCTCGATGTTGTTCCTCCTGGGCAGCGAGTCGTGTCTCTAGAGAGGAAGTCTGGTTCTGCAGGAGTTCGAGTCGAGTTGATATTTGGTTTTCCTTGGCAGCTGACGCTGAGAGATTGGCTGTACTCGAAGAGGGCCTCATCGGTGCCTCGTTTGTTTCGGATGAAGAAATCGGTGGAGTAGATACTACAACAGGTAGTTGGTCTCCCAACTTTTGTCCGGCAATAGCAATTTTCTCATCCACTGCTTTCAAGAAGGTTTGTGTTTTCTTGGCATCCAACTTCGCCACCTCGCTCGCAAGACGTGCATCGAGTTGCGCACGCACATCCACAAGAGACCTTTCTAGCTCTGCGGCTAGTATGTCCTTCACTCGTTCTTCTCCACCGAGGACAAGAACATCGTTCTCCTTCATCTGCTCACGACGAGCTGCTTTGCTTTCAGAAGACAACAAGGCTACTCCACTTGTGTTCTCCGAGATTCGGTCTAACAGCCTCAATTCTGCCGCTTGCAAATCTCCGTGAAGAGTATCTATCCGATTCTGCAATTTCTCCTCAATCTCATCAGCACTAGACTCTTGTCTTCGTACTATCGAAGCCAGTTCGCTCTGCAGCCGAAGAAGAGCTTCGTCTGCTCTTCGCTGCTGAAGCTCGATACTAGTTAGAACTGCAGCAAGATCGGGAGTATCTCCTGCATCAGCAGAATTTGGTGCATCATCTTCGACAGCGGCATTGTTGTCGTCTTGTTTGGTGCTCGTCGACGAAGTTCTAGTACTTTCGTTGGCAATCATCGTCAACTTCGGTGACCACTCGACTCCATCAGGATCGTGCTTACCATTAGAGAATGAGAAGAGAACAAATTTTGACACTTCTACCTTACTTAGTACTTGCGGTTGCGAAGGACGAGGATGCGGATCTACTTACAAGAAGGAAAAATTGCAAGATGCAATGAATCAGATGAATGAAGAACGACAAAGACTTTCACTTTTCGTAACATCTGCAGCCACCGAAGAAGCAAAGACGCGACTCGATTCGCGTGGTGAGGTAGATTGTAGAGTACCAGTGTACATCTTCTTCAGCAGTTTATCGTTGTCGTCTTTCTTGTTCGTAATGGTAAGACATCCACCAAGAGCATCTCCACCTATTGAAGCCGAAGCAGATGTGGTAGAACCTCTGGTATACTCAATATCCTTCTCTCTTTGTTGAGATGATGACCGCTGCATTGACGAGGAAGCTGCCATTAACTGCTTTTCTAGTTCTGCAAGTCTTGTTGTTAAGGCTGCCACTTGCTCTTCCACGTCGGTCGATAGTACTGTACGCGTATCCCGCAATATCCGATCAGAACTTATTCCCGTTTTTGCTCGACTCAATGCTCGAGGACTCAATTGCATCGATAATTTCTTGGACAATTTCTTATTTTTTCCTCTTTCGCGAGTGGCGCTATCTCTGGGTTCTTCCGTTGTTGTAAGACCTGCTGGAGAGGAAGTAGAGGATGCAACAACTCTCAAAGAAGAAGATGTAGCACCATCTCCATCCTTAGATGACATTTCACCAGCTGCAAGAGTCTCAGCATTTTCAAGACTAACTGCATGATCTGCTTCCGAAAACCGCACTGATCTCTTTCCTTCAGCAGGAGCTTGACCAATTATATCATCCCTACCTTGTTCTCTAGAAGATGTGTTTCTCGACACCGTCGAAGCCTCACTTGACCGCAAATCAGCACCCTCACTGAGCATAGCTTGCAACTTCTCGTTCATCGCCAGGTTCATCTCTTGCAAGGTGTTCCACAAGTCGAGGCGAATACTCTTGCTCATTTTCTCTACTTTGTCGTCTACCAGCACAGCCGCTACCGTGCTAACCTCCTCAACGTAGTTAATGACAGAAGTTGTTGAGGAAGTGCTCATCGTACCTGCCTCGCGGAGGCTCATTTCGACTGCTCTCCCAAGTGGGTCTGGAGAGGATATTGAGGACGGTTCTTGTGTTTGTCTTAGTTAGAGGTTACGGAAAAATTACACTCTTCAGAACATCCCACCTGGCCTCACACTCTTCAGAACATCCCTGGCCTCGTCCCACCTGGTCTCTTTTCTACTAGGAAAAGAGTCAGGGAAAAGGATGGCAGTGAGGAATGCAATTCCAAAACCCTTAAGTTAGAAGTTGCTGCTGACTACCACCGGCCGCAGGTGGTAAGGACAAAGAAGATCCTCCTGCTCCTCGTGTAGAGGTTGTCAGATGAGCTGGAATCAATGAGATTTTTCTAGACACTTCTCTTTCTCTTTCAGCAAATTCCTCTTGGGCACGTTCGAGATGCTGCAATCGCTCCGCCAAACTCTTGTGCATCTCTTCAGTAGCTTTTAGGAAAGCGTCAAATTCTTCGGTACTTTCGTCTTTAGTTCTAAGCTTGTGGAGACTGGTGCTTGCTTTGTTGTACTTTGATTCTTGCAACAAGAATGATGATACTGATGATGCACTGGTGCCAGTGATGGCGTCATTCTTGTCCTCGACGAGAGCATCTTGCTCGTCTGAAGCAACATCGTCGAACCTCGACAAATCGCCGATGTCATCGTGAGAGGCGTGAAAAGAACCTTTCTCAGAAGATGAAGAAACCGAAGAGTCTCCATCTTCTGACGGTTCTGCAGTTGTAGGCGCTGTTCCAAGTTGTAGTCGTGGGTTGGCGGAAAGCGTTCGCAGTTTCTCCCCATTCTTCTCGACAGTCGCCGCAAGACCCAATACGGCAGAACGTAATAAGAGAAATTGTCGGGAGTCGACGAAACTGGGTGTTTGTTTGCCGCTTGCTTTGGCACGAAGCAGATCGTCGGAATTACAACTAGCTGGTGCTCCAAGCAGCTCCGCTCCTCGTACTTTCTCTAGTACTGCGGTACTTCTATTTGCAGCGACGTCAGCAAGAGCCTCCAGTGGAAGAACTGCAGCACTTTCTTCTAATGCACTTCTAGGAGTGGGGCCAGAAGTTGCGATTACAGAAGTTTTGTGTCGCTCGATAGAAGATGCTAGCGATTGTGGTACTCGACCTACTTGTTCTAGACCACTGTTCTCACCACTAACCCTTGTCCTACTAACTTGACCTTGTTGTACTAGTGCTGTAGTTTCCAAGAGGACTGGCGGAGCTAAGGATGTTGCTCGCGATTGAAGTGTAGTTCTAGAAGTTTCTATCTCTCCTACACCCAACGCAGGAGCATTCGACGTGGCATCAACGCTGAGCCTGATTGCTGCTAAGTCCTG
The DNA here is from genome assembly GCA_905178165.1 of Amoebophrya sp. A25. Classification (NCBI taxonomy): domain Eukaryota; class Dinophyceae; order Syndiniales; family Amoebophryaceae; genus Amoebophrya; species Amoebophrya sp. A25. Next base: position 1,108,802 of record CAJINU010000019.1, on the reverse strand, counting down.
CACAATCGTGTTGTTTCGTCGCTTCTGCTCCCCCAACTGCGTTTCGAGTTGCTGGACTTTCACGGCTAGAGAGTCCCGCGTCGTCATTTCCAAGGCCAGCACACGCGTGCGAAGAGCGTGCATATCCTTCTCACAATTGACAAGGTCGGACTCGAGATGCTTTTCCACTAGTGCTAGGTCGTCCTTAGAACAAACCTGCACGCTGCTTCTGTTGTTGACGTTATTGCTATTCAGGAAGTCAATGTGTCCATTTGCATTTTCGTCATGTGGAAAGGCTTGCAGTAGGGAATTAGATGCACCAGAAAACTGCACAGATTTCTTTGTACTACTATCCACTCCGCCATCTCCCCCAGTCGACATTCTAGTCGGATAGCGATCGTTTAGACGCAAAATACCTAGACTACTCTGAGCTGCACTTGCGCGAATCGATGCCCCCCTAGTGGTCTCTATAGAGATCCCTTGAGCATCCTGTTCTGGCACTGGAGCCATGACCGCAGTTCCTCCGCGAACAGGGGGACCTTCTTCGAGGAGGACCTCGGTTTCGTCGTCAACTGTGCTAGCGGCATTCTGCTTCTTCGTCTCTCGCGAACTCGCACGACTTCGTAGATCCTGGAGGTCTTGCCTTGCCTGATGCAGTTCTCGGGACATCGATTCGGCAGCTCCTGAGGGGCGTCGAGACGCGCGTTCTACTTTCCGTGGTTCTGATGTTGGCTCATGAGAAGAGGATGATAAGGACATAGAGGCACTTCTAGACACCTCGTCTCTCTGAACACTCTGCGTTCTTCGAGAAGTGCTGCCATCTTTCACTTGTTCTTCGTCTTGCAGAGTCGCCGCCGGTCCCGAAGTAGACGAGGACGATACTCTGGATTCTCCCAGTGTCGAGATTGTGCTGTTCTTCTTGTTTGCACCGCCGTGCTCATCTTTTTGATCGACTACAAAGCTGTCGACAGATGTGGTCGGGTACTCAGGTACTGCTTCGTCGACCGCCCCCAAAAGTCCAGTATGTTCAGTGTGAGTATGTCGATCGGTAGTTGTTCGTCTAGCTACAGCATGAGCGTGAGCACCTCCGCCGTCGGCAACACCAACATCATCATGATCAACAATCTTAGAAACTTTTTCGACCAATGCTAGTATTTGTGTCTCGCTGTTATTGACACGTTCCACCACATTCGCCAAGTCGTCCTTGAAAGCTTGAGACCTCGTTTGAGAAGCTTGTGTTTCTTCGGTTAGTCGGCGCTCGATTTCGCGGCGATCGCGCGATGCCGACGTCACAGCTTCCTCAAGTTGCTGACGTAGAGCTTCTTGATTCGGACATACTTCGGCATCTAGTTTGGCCCGAAAAACCTCCTCCACGGACGCTGAGGCGTTTTCCCGTACTTGTTCTGCGAATTCCAGGCGTAAGCGTGATTCTAGATCTTCTAGGAGAGGCAAGGTGAAAGCCTCAAGCTGTTTGGCATCTAAAAATGGTTGTTGTGGTGGTAGCATATAATTATCTGTACTGACAACATTTGCTGCACCAGTGGATGAAGCTCCTGTTGCTCTGGCCTCTGCCATTGAGGACCTTCTGCTCTTCATTTCTTCAGATGAGAAGATGGCTGTTGTTCTTGGTGATGATGCGTCGTTTTTTAACGTTCCTCCAGTGTTGATCACTTCACCGGCTGCTCCTGGTGCGGCTCCTGTTTCTGTCAACGACGATGCAACAGCGTCTCCTACATCGTCGCGAAAAGCCTCTCCTTGTCCGTCTGCTTTGAACCTTGCGCTGCGACGGTCTTGAGCAATATCGACAAGGGCGGCAGTCGTGCTCTCGTCACGGTGAGCAGCCATAGCTGCAGCAGAGGACCTTCGACTCTTTTTCGGACCAAAAACAGACGCCCTGCTTTTCCTCGTACATTCTCGTGCGACAAGAATCTCGCTAGTTGACGTAGATGCACCTTCTAGTTGCAAACCGCCTTCAAGCTGGTCTTTTTCTTGCAACATGTTCTGGACTTCTTCACTCAAAGCTGTTGTAGCACCTGGTCGTACAGATGAAGACTTACTGGATGTTGACTCTACGGCAGCTAGTCTTTGTTCTGCGGTCACCTGCCACTGCTGCAGCATCGCTACGGTCGCATTAGCGGTAGCACGGTTAATCGCTTCTCTCGCCGCCGTAGCCGCGCAACTTTTTCCCAATGTTAGCGCTAGTCATTTTTTTCACGATGATTCCCCTGTTGCGGTGAGTCCCCCTCTTGCTTTCCCCCTTCTTGGGTTCCCCGTTAAATCCAACGGGACCTCTCTCAGTCTCAACACAGTCCACATGGGACGATAGTGAAAACCTAGCGGCCTTAATAATGCGCGTATTTCCTGTCGTGTTCCCACCACCTCTGCAGCTGTGTCGCCAACTTGCTTGGCATTCGCATCTACGCGAATTCCCATTGCCTCGATGTCGCCTTTGTTCAGTTTGCAGAGCGGCATCACTTCAGTCGCAACGTCTGCTTGCACGAGAGCTATCTTTTCCTCCATATTGCTGCAATCCTGAATCACAGCAGCAATTTGAGGCTTCACGATCGAATCAACGTGCTCTAGGAACTCCGTGCGAGTTATAGCTTCACGATCGAACCCACGTTCTTCCCACTGGGCTTCATACTCAGCCAGTCTCGTTGTCGCTTCATCAAGTTTGTTGCCTTCTTCTGTTTGACGTTGGACGATTTTCATCTGTAACATTTGTTGCGTCTCAACGTGAGCCTGCAGATCGTAGAAATGCTGCATGATACGCTTTTCTAGCGCCTCCGCGTCGGCTTGCTTCACGAAAAAGCTCGACTCCTGACGTGGTCGCGGGTTCTCGTTTTTGCCGCCCTCTCCTCCTTCTCCTGAAGGTCGTGCAAGAAAGTTTTTTTCTGTCTCTGAATTGGACGAAGAAAACGTAGGGTCATCATCGTCATGGCCGTGTCCGGTAGGCTGAGCCTGCAGAATTCTAGGTGACCGCACGAGAGTTCTAGGACTCCTCATTATAGCCGATTCTTGATCTTGATCAGGAGCACCAGCGCTTTTGTCACTCTCTGGGTTTCTGGGTGAAAGCATGTTCTCTGTCTGTTGCAAAGGAGGAGTATCAGCACCAGCGTCTCCGTTAAGAGAATTTGCTTTTTCGTTTTCCTCTGGGGCCTCATCGCCGTCAATATTTTTCGTCTCTTCATCCGTTGTTCTTTCCTCTATTACTGAAGCAGCACCCGCACCACGCTCTTCCAGCTGTGCTGCAGTAGCCCGCGTGGTCGTTTCGTTGGTGTCGGTGCCACCTGCAAGATTTGTCTCCATCACGACAACTGAAGCAGCACCCGCCCCCCGCTCTTCCAGCTGTGCTGCAGTAGCCCGCGTGGTGGTAGTATCGACGGTGTCGGTGCCACCTGCAAGATTTGTCTCCATCACGACAACTGAAGCAGCACCCGCACCACGCTCTTCCAGCTGTGCTGCAGTAGCCCGCGTGGTGGTAGTTTCGACGGTGTCGGTGCCACCTGCAAGATTGCTCTCAACCGCGATAACTGAAGCAGCACCCGCACCACGCTGTTGAAGTTGTGCTGTAGTCATCCTTGTCACCCTTTCCTCCGCCGCTAGGTTGCTTCCCATCACAACTGATGCGGCGCCTGCTTTGCCACGCTCTTGTAGCTGTCCAATTGACGCAGATTCTCTGCTATTCTGTAAAGCACCAGAGGGAAAGCTCAGAGACTCTGGCCTGCTAAAAATATTGCTGTTGTTCCTCCTCGTCCGCATATCTTCGATCATGTGGTCGAGCGCCGATAGCCGCTTTTCAACTTGCGTCTCGAGAGTGTCAACCCTCTCCGTCACGCGCTCTAATGGAGTTATCCCTTCCGGACGCCTATGGTGTGCAATACTTGTAGGAGACCGCTCAACGAGCTGCTCCTGCTCGTCATCTAGTGGAACTCCTACTCCGGTTTCAACATAGTTGTCTGCAGCTGCGCCTACGTAGTTTTTGCCCCTGTAGTTGTAGCTTTTTCTCGAGGCATCACTTGTACTGTGGTCCAACGTTTTCAACAAAGTAGAGATCCTTGATGAAGATGTCTTTCTTGCACCTGCTTCGCTTTTACGGCGATTCTCGGCTTCTGTTGAGCGAAGCCTGGCCTCAGACGCAAAAGCTTTCGACTCCAGCTGCTCAGCAAGTCGCTCGATCTTGCTCAAGCGTCTTGCCGCTGCCCTCTGTTGCTCCACGCTGTCTTGGTCAACTAGATCTCGTGCACGTAGTTTTACCTCACAGGCCTCAATCTTCGCAGAAATGGACCCAATCATTTGACGAAGTTCCCGCTCTACATTGGCTAGTTTTACTATTGTAGTCTCATTCGGTAAGAAGGCTAATTCTGCTGTGGCCGTTTTTCTCTTGATGGTATTGACCTGGTCTACAGGACTTTCGCTGACCTGCTGCTTCTCATTCAAATGATCTAGATAGGCTTTTACCGTGTTAGAGGTACCGACAACCCAGCGTCTCTTAGAACATCATCATCTTGAATGGTTCCGGTATTTGGTAACCTGAATTTGATCCTAAGGAAAAACAAGAAGAGAACCCTTAGGATCAAATTTATATTTTCAAGTAGAAATAAACGACCAAATAAAGATGCTCGTGGAGGTGGGTTGAAGTTACCCGTAACTTTCGTCCCCCCAGCAAACGGCAAAGCAGCTATCCCACCCTCCTCAGACTCGGAAGCATTCTCTTCTGCTTGTTCCTCTTGATCTTCACCAACTTGAACTTGTTTTTTAGGTGTGTGAAGTTCTTCTTCTTCTTCTTGCCGTAGTTGTTGTTCAACAACTGGCCTTTCTTGTTCTTTCGAGGAGACTTGGAGCTCGTTGGACTCGTCCACTTTGCCGTCAGCGTCTTCTTCGAGAGTCGGTTTTAGTGCACTAGCAGCAGCAAGAGCAGCAGCTCCAACCGAATCCTTGTTCGGCGCAGAAGTCGTTTCCTGTATGATCTCGACCCGCGCCTCTAGTTGGTACATCCTCTGTCTCAAAGCGACACGGTCTTCACGGATCTCCTTCATTTCGTTCCGCAATGCATTGACAATGTCATGATCCACGGAGGCTCCATAACTATTAAGTTGCTGCATGCTATTACCACCACCGTATGACAAATACATGCCTGCGGCAGCAGCACTGCCTCGGTGTGCGGGAGAGAGGCTGTTTTCCATGTCTCCTCGTTTCGCTTAGAAGAGTTTCAATTTGGTGGCCTCAGCATGAGGGAAACTTCTAAGTAGCATTAGCAAGATGACTGTTCACTATCACGCAACCTTTACGAAGACGAGCACAAATCAAATCAAACGCAACTTTCACCACGAAGCCGTCAAAGACAAACTCAAATCAAAGCCGGCTTTAATCATGAGGGTGTGCATGATTTAAGTCGCATCTAGACCACTCTAGTACTAGGAGATAGTAGAAGATCTAGATTTATAATAAGACCTCGGAGATAGAAGTAAGACCATAGAACATCTAGATTTATAATAAGACCGTAATCTTCTTCTTCCACCTCACGCGAAAACTGCGATATGCGTTCCACTAGATAGTCCGGATCTCGCAGATCACCTCCGAGGCTGACGAGGCTCGTCTTCATCAACGTGCTTGTCCCTTGCGTCCTTCTCCCTTGGTCCTGCACAACTACTTCGGCACCTACGCGACTGATGTCCTCCTGCAGCACATCATACGTTTCTGCCAGCATAGCGCGCGTTACTCGGCGCTCCTCGGCAACGGCTTCTGCCACGGCTGACGCCACCGCAAAGCCCAATGCTTCTGCTTGCTCATCGGCAAAAATGAGGTTCTTGTTGCTGCGAGCGTCGACTGTGGCATCGACCCCGCCAACGTGACCACTTTCTTTAGACCTTAGACTTATATTCATCTTGAAAAGCATCTTTGACGCATTTCCTCCTTAGTAAAGGGGTCAAAGCTGCTTCTTAGGATGAATTACGGTACGCCTTAATTTCTGTATTCCCGTCGACTACGTTGTCCACTTGGGGCAGCTGGGCACCAACATCTACATGAGCAGATCCGTCTAGTATCTTCAGCCTCTCTACTCCGTCTCCGTCTTCTTTACTGGTTGTAGAACTCCAACTATCATCTGACTCCTCAACTTTTAGTTGTGTTTTCGCACCATCAGTTCCAAAATGCCCACCAAATGATGTGATACTAGGCTTCGCACCAGCGCCCTGAAGAGCCTGCTCTTGGTCTACTTTTTTAGAAGTTTCATCTTCGGTTGCGGCTGCAGCCGAGCGAGGAGACAAGGCATCTAATTTAGCCAGGTTTTTCTTGGAGAAAAGCACTGTAAGCTTGTTTTTACCTCTCTCTTCGCCTTCAGCTTCATCATCTTCATCTTGATCTTGAGCTTTCGCAGCCACTGCTCTCGGACTCGGGCTACTGAGGAGGTCCAAGTTCTTCATCGACATCTGTGCTTTCTTGTTCGACGCTTTAGGAGTAGTAGGAGGTGAAGACGAAGCCATGATATTACTGATAATAGTTTTCCCTGTCCTTGGAGATAATACTCCTGATGGACGCGGCGCATTGACGTTGTTACTGCGTGCATTATCGTCGTTCTTGTCGCTCATGTGGCTGTTCACGATCACAGGTGCATTAACAACGGACTTTGCTAGTCTACCAACAGTCGTTTCGTCCGTATTGCGGACCGTTGGGACAGGTTTCTCTTGCGGAGCTTTGTTTTTCCGTTGCGAGTAGTGCTGGAGTCGGTGGGCGACTGCGGTGGACAAACGCGCCTGGTGCTGCTTCATCTCTCTTGATGCGTCAGTGGACGGCGCGACGTCGGCTGGCGTCGCGACCTGTCCTAGTGGTCCTACCTGTGCTTGTACTCCGAATGCTCCTGTTCTTCGCTTCTCATTAGAACTAGATCAAGTGGTTATACCAAAAATAGCTACTCTTCATCATCGTCCAGTAATATTACAATTACAAATTTTATCTGACTACAAAAATGTTCATCTATCTTCATATTCTTGGAAGCACAGTAGAACCCATACCAGTCAATATTTCTAACATAGTACCTATAGAACCATCAAGCAAGAATAGCAAACATACATGTATGGAAGTACAACTAACCAACAGCAAACGTTCAAGACAAACTAGCCATAAGAGATAGCCGATTCATCGTCTGTTCTGCTGTCTTGTTTTCGGTGGCTTGCAGACGAAGCTGAAACTCAGATCGTCGCACGCTTGCTTCCATTTTTTGCATTTTTGACATTCTAGAAGCGCGAATAGAGGCCATCTGCTCTGACACGGGAATCGAACCTCTTCGGACCAGTTCTTCCTGCTGCGCTGCGGTCTTAGAAGATCGAGAGGTGCATCTCGTTTATGAGAAATTCAAAAACTGTCCTGTACAAACGTACACATTTGGTTTTCAAGACCCGGACCCCTTAACTGCTTTAGCTGTAGGCTTCTGTAGAGCTTCTTTGCCGAATTTAGTGACCCTGCGCAATTTCGCTTTCGCCTTTGCCAACTCGTCCATTGCAGCATTGTTCTCCTCACCATCCTCTATCTGTACACTTGCGATTTCGCCTTCGGCTCCACGCATGTTGTCTTTAGAGCTTACTTATCTTCATCTTGGAAAGCATCTTCGATGTGTTCTCCTCTTAAAAAAGGGGCCTCCAAAGATGCTTCTCAAGATGAATTATACTGTATTACTGTCTTAATGTCTAGTACTTTCTTTTTCTTACTGTTTGTGGTGATACCAAGAAGAGTACTTCCCACCTGGAAGCCGTCTTGTTCGAACTCGTCATCTTCTTCCATTAAGGTGTTGTGCTTCGCAAATTCTTCTTGGTCAGCTACAGCTTCATGTTCATCTTGTTCTCCACGTAGCTGAGCAGTAGCTGAAGCCGACTTGATCATCGTCATCTCCTCTTGATCTTGCGCCAGCGCAACTGTGCCACTGGCACTGGAGGACCTTTTTATGATATCCTCTGTTTCAAGTCGTGCGAGTTCCTTCTCCATGTTGCGCTTGAATTCAGTCAATTTTTGGTCCTGCGCTGTGATCGCCGCTTGATGCGCACGATGCCGCATTTTTATCAATTCTGTAAGCGTTTCCGCATGCTTATCTGCCTCCTCATTTTGCCGTGTCACACGCGTATTCAAGTCCGATAGTGACTGCTGCAAGCGAGTCTCCACTTTTTTCACTTCTTCATCTTGTTCTGCCAATGCCTTCTCTATTTCCGACTGCATGCTGTCCCTGTGCTCGCTCACTTCAGAGCGATGCGCCCTATGCTCGGCGACCTCCGTTAGAACTAAAAGAGGCCCAACATCTTCAGCTGCATGATCCTTGGTGGTCCTCTTTTATCATTTTCACTTCAAAAACGGAACCAAGAAGATGGTGCTAGGGAAGATGGATTTCTTGTAGCCTTAACTCCAGTTTTGTCTCCCGTAGTTGCGTCATATTGCTCACGAGGTCATCCAAACGGGTGTCTTGCTCATCAAAGGCTGTTCGAAAATTCGAAATCCCACTTTCTAAGTCAGTCTCCACCTTGCGTATCTGTGCAACCAAAGATTCCTCGAGCTTGGTAACATCCTCAGCGACCACGCGGGAGCACCTAGGAGAGGTAAAGCCAAGAGTGGTGGATGAGATTACTTATCCAAATGGTGGAGGAGCAGGGACAGACATGGAAGTTAGTAGTAATCTCAACATGATAGAGGTTTGAGCGATGTTCTTGAGGATGACCGAGGACTCAAGGAGCAAAGATGTAGATCGTACGACCAAGTAGAAACAACAACGAACTACGAGGAAGTGGAGGAAAGAACAAGCATTCTAGAAGTACCCACTCTCCACTTCCCCTCGTATCTTTTTCAACAGTAACCCCTTTGTTCCCTGAGAGCCTTTTTCCGATGCCACCCCGTCCTCGCTTTTGTCAGCATCATCATCCGATAGCTGTTCTTCAATCTCTTTCCGAATCGACTCCCTCAATTCCACACGCATATCTTCTCGAATTTGACTCATTTTGGCTAGCATTTCTTCAGCGAATGAGCCAAAGCGTTTATCCAGATGGCCGCGAAGGTAGGCGTCGTAGCTGGTCACTTCTCCCTCCACACGTCGTTGGACAAGGCCAGCGAGGCCACCACCACGGGAACCGGGAACACCGTCAACACCCATGATTGCTTCTTTGATGAAGCGTTTTGCTTCTTGTTCGAAGGTATCCTTTAGTGGAGGTTAGTAGTCGTGGGATTAGTAGTAGTACTAGTACTTGTGGTAGTATTACTACCAGCAGTTGAAGAAAAGTACATAGTTGTAGTAGGTAAAAGGTGTGGTAGTTTTAGTGCCAGCAGTTGAAGAAACGTACTTAGAAGTAGTAGGTAAAAGGTACAAGTAGTAGTCAAAAGGTACGCGAGTGGTGAAAAGGTACTAGTAGTGGTAAAAACGCACCAGTTTTTAGTATTTTAGGCTTTACGCAAAAATGTTCTCAGTCACACACATGTGTCGTGAGCTTCGATTTGTCTCCCGTGGCGGGACGGGTAGCATGGGGAAAAAACCGGGTCACTGTCTACTTTTATCAAGGGGCGGCCACCCTAACCCTATCTACTCTTAGAGAAGCAGAAATTTTTGATTGTGTTGGGGTAGTAGCAAACAATAGCAATAATATCAAAAACCTTACAGTGTTCTTATGCTGGTACTAGTTGTGGATGTAGATAATCAGTCGTACCTGATCAAAGTCATGTTCTCTTACGATAGCACAGAGACCGAACCTGTCACCGAGTACTCGATGACCAACAAACAAGGTTCTTGGATCTTCTGCTCTGCATGTTGATATCAGATTGTATATCGGTATCACCGACCCGAAGGCGAAACCGCGCGATCCTTTCACAATCATCAAGGACACAGATACTAAAACCGAGATCGACAAAGCTGACGATCGTGCTCAGTAGTCGTCGATCAACCGAATCAAACCAGCAACAAGACGACATTATACGGAAATGCGGTATCTGTAAGATACCGCATTGTCGTAATCATATGCAATCCTCGTGGTCCGAGGTAGAGGGTATAAGCCCTGGCATCTTCGCAATGGTTGATCCTATACAAACGTTGAGAAGATAAAGGGGTCAGTTGTCATGATATCCTGATGACAACGTCAACTGATGACTAGAAACGTTATGGGAATGGGTCGATGTTGTGATTGCTTGTGTGTTTGTCAGAGGGGACCGGGGTTTCATTGTATCGTGAAGATTTCAGTCCATGATCACTTCGTGTTGAGAATGACGACAAGTGCTCGTCGTGTTTCTTCCAGGACGTATAATACAAAAACCACATGCACATGACCATGCTAATTTCTCCTTTGAATAGTTAACGGTGAATATAAATATATTTTGTTAATCCTAAGTAACGGGATAATTGGAACACGCAAACCTTGTTTCAGCTGTTCAAGGGATGTCGATATGCGTACGTACAACGTAAAAAATTCTATGGGAATAGCATTAACAGTAACCTGTACTTATCATCCTTTGTTTTGCGGAAATGTAGCAACATGACAATAATACACAGACCATGACAATAATACACAGACAGTCAATCTAATGGTGAATCTAATATCAGTCTGGTGATGCCCAGGTAGCTCGGTACAATGATTCAATATGTTTGTTGGAATGAGGAAAAGAAATGCTAATTTCAACATGAATGCTCGTCTTACTGTAACAGTGTTAACTTGTGTGATTATATCCACATGATTCAATAAATAGATGCAACACCACTGGTCGTCGGTTAAGTAGCAGTACCTACTAGCAATAAGTAGTAGGTCGTCTTCATGTAGGACTGGCACTGGGTCAACAAATTTCTAAAACATCTTGTACAGCAACAACAGCAATAAAGAGTACTCCTTGCATACCAGAACAAGAACCACGGCCGTCTAACCACAACGAACTATGATCGTCCGACAACATTAGAGTCGCCAGCTTTTATTCATCCCGGCGCCCTCATCTCGTCCTCTTGTTTCCCGTTGCATTTTATGGGAAAGCAAGGCAAAAGGGTACCAAGATGCTGAGACTGAGAAGGATGGATAAAAGCTGGACATAACCACAGTCCTCCTCAGTATTCAAGTTCTTGATCTTCTTCAGTCTCCTCAGTATTCAGGATCTTCTTCGATCGGATAGCCATCGTTGGTGATGAGATTGTAGTCCTTCCGCATTGGCAACGAGGCAAAAAACTCCGTCTCATACTTCTTCGACCTGTGAGTCTCCTTCTGATATGGAAAGTTCCCATTCTTAAACCCAGCGCCCTTGAAAAAGTATTTACCTGTCGTGAAGAGAGGAGATGTGTTTGTCGTCAATTTTTTTTTGAATTCAAAAATTCAAGAAGTTGTACCTATCTTATTGGGAGCATGTTGGGGTAAATACCTTGTGTTGGAGTTGGTAAGCTGTTGTTGTGGTTGGAGGCGAAGAAACCACGAGAGGAGTTGGAAATCAATTTTTACATTAACAACAACAACCTCCTCTAGTACCTCAAGCTAAAGTGGCACGAAACATCAGGCTCAGGAATTATTGTAGTCAAGACTCTTTGATTTCAGTCAGCAACTCAAACTTGCCTACTTCAGTAGTTTATCGAATAAGTAGTACCATTTTTCTTCCCCAGAGTATTGAAGAATGTGAAGGGTTCGTTCGGTCTCGTCTTCGGAAAGTAGGGTTTGTCCAGCACCTTCACATCATCCTCCAACCACTTCCGCACGAACGGATAACCCCCTAGCTTCTTGCCGTCTTTGCCTCGGGGAGAGGTTAGAGAGAGAACGAGGGGGGAGGAGGCGCAGGGTAGAAAAAGTAGAGAAGGTAGAGAGGAACATGAATGTTTTGATGAAATCAGATTTTAGACTAAGACCTCTTATTTTTTGGAGAAGGTAGAGAGGAACATGAATGTTTTGAGGAAAAAAATAATATAAATATCCCAAGAAGATGACCTCATATTTGTTGGTAAGGTGTGATTTAGGAAAAGTTAAGGAGGATATGGTTCTTGAGTCTCAGTCTGCTACCATCTTCTGAAAAAGATCTAGTTTTACTTTAGTTACTTTAGTTAGAGCCATAACCATGGTGGCATCGGCACAGCTACTCGCGTCAACTTCGCTTCAGCGTCTCTTCTTGCTTGTGCAAGCGCTTGCGCTTCTGCCTTTCGCTTCTCCCTGCCCCGCTCAGATCCGCTATAAGATCCATCTGCTTCCATACCTGCAAGAACGTCTTGCACCTCGAGCTCCGTCAGAGGCTCCTCTTTGATGACGCGACAGGTGCCGCGCGCCCTCCCCGGCTCGATGTCGCTGGCACCTTCCTCTTGCAAGGGCACGAAAAACACTTGCGGCGACTCTACAGATATCTTGCCCTGAAGGTGGATGGATCCGTGCGAGTGGTGAAGTATAATTAGCTCGTCATGATCTCTCCTCTTCACAACGTACACATCATGATACGCTAGATGAAGGTATTGTCGCCAGGGATCGCAATTGGAAAGAGAAGAAGTCTACTATTCCTTGGCTTGTGATTGTATACAGGCTTTATCTTCTTGCATACAGACTTCCAGTATCACAGTAGATCTACAAGAAGAAGCAAGTAGATTTCTCTTCAGAAAAATACATACCTTCTTGTATATTTTCCCTATCTGCCTTCTGGCTGCGGTTCGCAGAGAAGGCGCGCTATAGTGCTGCGGTGGGGTCTTTACTACTCGGCTCGCTGGTAAGCCCTGTCTCGTCAGGAGGTTTGGCTTGTGTCGGTTCCGATTTTGCAAATATACTTCGGTTGCTGGCACACTTTCTGGGAGACTGATGTGTTGAGTTTGGGGTTGGAGATGAAGGGGAGAATCGTTTGGACAAGAATTATGCATTGTCTCGCGAACCTTCTTTGTAGTTTTGATCGTAGAACTCGTTGAAGATTTTTTCGAAATCATGCCGATCATAAAGCCATTCAAGTTTTTTCTAAGCCAACCATATCCAGCACCAGAACAACCACTTGAAAAGTCTAGGTACATTGGCTCTAAGTGTCTCCGTCGCACAGGGTCGTCGAAGGGCTCTGGTGGAGGTGGGGGTGGTATTATCTCTTTTTCTACTTCTGATATTGGCTCTAGTTCTGGCTTCTGAGTACTGCTTGACGCTGGTGCGCTAGGAACTCGGGTGAGAGACCTGGCACAATTATAGAGGTTCAGAGAAGATGAATCAACTTCTTCAAGGCAAAGTCTAAGTTGTCTCACTTCTATAACGATAACTTTTTAGTAGCTTTAGGAGTCTCACTTCTATAACGATAACATTTTAGTAGCCTTAGGACAAGAAATCTGTAAGAAAATACTTATGTTCGGGATCCGGATCGTCCTGTTCTCTGCGTCTGAAATACACGCGCTTCCAATAGTTCGCGGGCCACAGTAACCTCTGCATGGTCGCGCTCGTGTGACCCCATAGTTTAGCATAATCGACGCCGCCGTTGGCGCCAAGGTACATCGGGTCGTGACCATATTGGTAGGCTGAGAAATCTAGCTCACCTGGTTAAGGTTAAGGTTGAGGGTCCACTGCTTCGCGGCCAAGCCGCACCTGCTAGGACAGAGTAGGTTCGAGTTGGTAGATGAAGAATACGAATAGATTTGGTGATTACAGAAGAGTCAGATCCCTGACAGTACTTCAAAAACTTGATTACGTTGTACCTGCTCAAGTACAACTAGGAATCATTTCAATGCTTCATCATAGCTTCTAAAACTTCTAAAGTCATACATAGTGATCATAGAAGTACGTTGATATTTCTTTCGAGCATGCTCGAGTCTATCCTCCAGATCTGTTCTGTACTCTTTGCCTTTTCGGCAATGATCTAGGAAAACCTCCATGATGACGAGGTCCTCCGCGTCTCCTCAGTCCCTCACTTGTCAGAGTGGCTTTGATACGGCCTACTTCGCGCTTTGCCACGACCGTCCGCCTCCCATGGCGAAAATAAACTATAATTTAAATTACGCACCAGTAAGTGAAAGTTCGTTGTCCTAGTTGCTTGTACAACACGTGTTGTGCTGATTTGTACTACGAGTTGTACTTGTTACTCGTCCCGATTTGACCTCCTTGAAGACTCCACCTCAGAGAAGCCTCTTCTTGTCAATGGTTGTACTACCTCTACGGTACTACTTCTTTTTAGTCCCGAAAAACTTGATCTTGACAAGATGAAGATGAAAACACTCCACAAAGATGAAGTCGCGTCCTGTAGCTCTCCCTGTGGACGCCTGCGTCGGTTATCTTGGTATTGATGTGATGTTTTCTACTCTGCGGCTTTGCTCACATCAGGGCCGCCTAGCTTGATCTTGCCGCTGGTGTTATGTCGACCCCAAGTATCCCGCGTACGGTTGATGAATTATAATATGCGTCAATTGCAGAGGTACGATTTCGAGAGCCTCGTTATGCTCTTGTTCCAGAGCGTGACAGCCTCCAGATTAGTTATCTATTCGTGTGTTACTCCACCTACTTACTACAACCCCCGACAACAACTGCCTATTGCAACCCCCTACCACTTGACAGGAAAGAGGAAGACTAACAAGTTGTGCGATTCTTGTGTGACGTGCTTCATCTTACTTACCTCCGAAAGGGTCATTTCGATTCTACGAAAGACTACACGATGACGACACGAGGGATGGGCAGCCTCATTGCGATCCGCCCTGCGAGTGTGCCTTATCCTAAACCCACGAAGTTCGACATCGTCGACGTCCGCTTGCTCGTTTGTTCGGGTAAATGGAGGAGAAAGACTCAGCATGTTCTCGTGGAGATTCAGCATATTCTTGAATCTTCACCGTACTCTTTCTTACTTTAATGTTCTTATTCATTGCTCTTACTTCTTTCTGATTCTGTTCATCAAACTGAAAAACATGACAAAGTTGTACCGAAATAGAAATTGGATCCGATAAGCTCGCTGATATTGCCTTGGAAGTAGAACTGGCGCTGAGGATAAGATAGTGATAGGTAGTTCGACATATAATTTTTCTTATTCTGATTTTGTTGGTCATGATCTGAGTCCTTGAATAGTCACAAAGATCCACCAAGATCCAAAGGGTAAAGATCATGACCAACCAGTGAGAAAATCGTATTACTGGTGACCTTAAGCTTAACAAGCGAAACGTAAACGACATCTTCAAATACCTTTGAATATTACGTCCCTGATGTGGTACTGGTACGTACTAAAAATGCTACGAACAATGACATCGAAATCGAACTAGATATCTGCTTACTTACATTATACGGGAGGACATTGTCTCTACTTACATACTGTATAAGCCTTTCTAGTTCATGATCACACTCACACAAAGAAGATACTATTTGACACTATAGTCTACTCTGACATAACTACTTGTAATCGTGGTTTCACTGAGGACATAACTTGTAATCGTGTTTTATTGCTAGGATAGAAGTTCATGTGGAAGGTACTATTTCTGATATTGAACAATTGGTTCTGATCATATTGAATTGGTGTCTTAACAAGGGAACTAATATTATTGATGTCTTTAGGAGTTACTTACATGAAGATGGATACCGATGTAGCCCGAAATCGATGCGCACAAATAGACACTACTAATTTCGAAACTTGTTGTTCATTTTCTGCTTGAAGAGCCGCAATATGATCATTGGAATACTAGAACTAGATGTGGTATAATAGAGGAAGACTTCTTGATGATCTCCTATGCGTGGTTCCTTTTTTTCCCAATAGGAACAATTACGATACTAGATGATCATGAAGACTGTAAAGGTTTTCAATTTCATCAACAACAACATGTAGTTGACCAGTTTAGTACTCGTGTTGCTAAGGCTAATTTCGATTCCTACCAAACTTATAACATTGCGTCTCGCCTCGCTCGGTGTAGTAAAAGTAAGCATCGTTCTTGTAGGGACATTCATATTCATTCTATTCTATTCTATTCTATTCTGTGCATCCCAAATAGGTATGCAGCACCTACCGGCGGGATGAATCGATGTGACAAGATTCCACAGACAAGTAGAACTTATGTTTATGACCCAGCTTCAAGATCAACTACTTTCTCGTACAACAAGCTTCCTCATCCTCCAGTGTAGTTATACTATCGAAAGTTTGAGCTCGCTTTCCCGACGTTCGAGCTCATTTCCGGTCTGACTACGGCGATATTCACGTTAGCATCTCCAGAGTCCATTTTCTCAATGTTAAGAAAATTCGTGATATGATCCGGGTTCGGTCTGCTCTCGATGCCAGAAATAGGAAAGTCCAGTGGTCTCTCTCCCAAATTCTCTGCATTGAAAATGCGCGGGCCGAATCGTCCATTGCGCTCAGGTTCGTCGGCGCGGAAGCAATGCTGTTTCCATGGGAAAAGTTAGAGCTTTTCGCAATTCATCCCTACAGGGATCCCACAAGGATACTTACGCATCAGTATCTCCTTTTTATTTGTGTACAACATACCGCTGAGGGATCGCTATACAAAGAGATAGATTCTAAGGGGAAGCCTTAACGAAAGGGACCAGAAACGTCCCGAGTGCCAGGGCAAGCACCGTTCTTGCTATCCTGGGGTGTTGGACACATCTCCTTATTGCGTGCAAGAAATTGACTCTGAAACCGGGACGCGACCTGAGGATGATGATGATGATGATGAAGATGTAGGAGTTTTGACACGAAAAAAAAAATAGATCCTTCGAATGAGACGACTCTTGCTCTTTCTTGATTCGAACAAAATTGAATGAATGTCACAGGAACAACTACAACGAATCCTAGAATTGAATTTCAAAAATACTTCTCGCTGCTTAGAAGTTGCAAACCAAAATTCCAATTATTTGTCAAAATTACTACCGGTATCTTAGCTGTCTTCGCATAGTCCTGCCCTCTTGGAATGTACTTCGCATGGTCTATATGGGCTCCTAGGTCGGCGTGGTTCACTGCTCCTGTCAGTGGCCCTTGATCTGTTGCCACGTACCTGTAGAGTTCTTCTCTATCGAGCGACAGCGTGCTCTTCGTCTGCTTCTGCGTCAGCATCCTCGCGTTCAATTCTAGGTGGGTGCTCGAAATCGTGTTCGACGTCTTGTTGTTCACGTTGTGGTAGAACAGTCCGTGATTGTTGTAAGGATACCGGACATTGGAAAACGTTGTTTCCACATGATTGTTAGTGGCACCGGGAGCAACGTCGATATGCCCGAACTCCTTGTTGTTCCACACCACAGGGCGGATCTGATGGTGAAGATTGATGTTGAGGATGTTTAGATTATCATAATCATTATTTTTTACTTAAATAATGGGGAAAAAATATGTTGATATGATCCAGATTTTTGAGCAATTGGGTCTATGATCAGAGATAAATCTAATTCTCTTCCAGTTTCGTACCTTCGTTTCTGCATCCACTCCGCTCGCTATTATCACCGGCATTGCGCCTATCTGGGTCACCTTGCTGTCTCCCTTGCATGGTAGCGTATTGTACCACGTTGTGCCGTACAGCTGCTTGATACTGGGCATGATGCTGTTCGGATTTAGCGTTGAGTAGGCGTTCTTTCGCAGCAGAACTGATCCGGCAGAAGCGGACGCATTTAGGTGCTGGCCGCCAATAGAACCACCTCCGCCAAGATGGTGGCCAGCTGAAGTAGAGCTACTACTCCCACCAGCTTGCTCCTCGCGCTCTGCCTTGTCGATGGCGCATGTTCCGAACACTATGGCCTTCTTCTTCGTGGTCAGGATGCTGCTTTTGTAAGCGTCGGAGAAATTTTGGGAGATGCTGTACTGATTTGGTCGCAAAAGCCTCACGCCACCAGCGCCGATGACTGGGATAGAGTCGCCAGCGCAGACTAGTGTTAGAGCTCCACCTTGGCTTCGTTTTCTGGGCGCATCCTTGGCTTCGTTTTCGAGTGGAAAACGCGATATAAGGATGCTGCCAAGAATACTTCAGCGGTAGCCTTAATAATGGAATCTTATCAGCAGCTTTGCAAATCGCGTCGTTGGTGTTCAGCAGAGGGCCGTAAATCTGCTGTCGCACACTGGGGTCGATGTTGTCGCCTCCAGCACTTCCACGCGTTGATGGCGAGATCGCTGCTCCTCCAACAGGGGCTGCGCCGCTAGGTTCTTCCCCCGTCGCCGAATCCGCCACAGCTTGACGTTAGACTCAGCTATAATCCCCTCATCTCGACCCCTTTCCCCTTGTATTTCATGAGAATGCAAGGCCAAAAGGGGATCAAGATGCCGAGAAAGATGGACACTCTAAAAGCTGTAACCATAATGATCTTGATGGTTCTCAGCGTAGGCCATCTGTTCTTCACTAGACGACGCGCCTCCTCGGTTTGGCGAAGTGTAGTGCTGCCCTTCAACTACAGCGCCGGTGGCTCCTCCTGCAACGTCTGCCCCCGCAGTCGAACCAGCGTCGGGGGCATTGGAGCCCTGTGAGCTAGTTGGGCGGTTGAGTGTCGAGGCCGCACTCTCACCTAAAAGCAGTGCTCCGATTGAGCCGCCGCCTATCGCGGCACGCTCTTGGCGCCACGTTGAGAGGGTCTGGTCGTAGTGACCTGTCATGGCGGCTGTCTGCAGCAGGACGTTCTGAAGTTGCTGTCGATTGTTGCTTATCCTTTCTGTCTTCGCCATAGCTCTTCGAAACGTGCGCTTACTCCCCCCTAAAGAAACGCGGACAGGCAGATCATTGAGGGTCATAGCAGACTGTGAGCCTTTCAATCCTCCACGAGTGACTCCACTTCCTCCACCTAGTCCAGCACCGCCACCTAGTGTTGCTCTAGATCCAGATGTCGAAAACAGATTAGCTGTGCTGCTACTACTTCCACCACCTCCTTCGTCCCCTAAATTAGAGCGCAACCAAAATAATTCACTTCTAGGTCCGTCATTTCTCCACTTCCTTGTTGTATCATGTTGTTCCTAAGAATGAAACTGTATAAAAACAAAAAGAGAGAACAAGGTTAGGTTAGGAGGTTGTGAATCCTGCACATCGAAGCCCCCCGGCACCTGGCTCGACTCCGAGGAACAACCTGTGGAAAGCCTTAAATAAACTGTACATAAAATAACATATTTTGAGGCTTAACACTTAACTACATAATTATAGCTGTTAATATTTTGAGCCTTAACATAAAATAACATCGTTTCGTTCACTAGATCCGTGTTTCTTCTTGCCACTGCTTCCACTTCCGTCAATGGTCGTGGTGCCTGCAATGGTCCAAGAACTAATTTGCCTTCCTTCACCGCCTCGGTGCTAGGATACTGGTCGTTTGGCCGCAAAGACTTGCACATGGCCAACGGCTTTTCCACTATGTCACTCACTTGGATCATATTCTGCGGCTCTGCGGGAATCGTCAAAAGCCCGTCTATCTCCCTCTCGTCTCCTTCTTTGGAGCCGATGTGAACTCCGCCGAGCAATTGCATGCCAGCTTGATTCTGAAACAAAGCGTCAGACCGATCCCGGTCAAATACCTTGCTACGCAGAGCCTCCTCGTGCAAGCGCCGACTGTGATTCTGCTTCGGTACTGAGACGCCTTGGATGTCGGAGTTAGACGAAAATAATTTGAATATCTTCTATGTGAGTAGACCACAGATGGTACGACGAAGACATTTTTTTGAAATTGCCTGTCATAACCAAGGGATGACCATTGTAAAAATACGACGAAGGTTTTTTTTGAAATTGTCTGCCATAACCAAAAGATGACCATTGTAAAAGTGGTCATTGCGTCGATGGGCTCGGTGGTTTACGCAGTCGTGATCAACCAATTTCATGATATCCAACCAGATATCAGCATTCGGACGACGGGTGAAGACCTAGAAGCAAACAAAGTTTAATGGGTGATGTTGTGAGAATGATGGATATCTTGCAGCATGTTGATGACCACAGAAATAAATCTCCATAATACCCACATCGCTGTAAAACAGAAAAATATACCCACAATTTCCTCGGGTTATGGAACTTGATTTCATGCATCATTTCCACCACATCTTCTTGGGCTCGACTCTTAGCACCTCCTTCTCCACTAGCACCTCCGCCACCGCTAGAACTGGCCGCTGCTTCTCCACTAGCACCACCGCCACCGCTAGAACTGGCCGCTGCATCTCCAGCCGTAGGACTTAGAACCCCTCGTCGTGGAGTGAGCACGTCAAAGATTATGCCTCGCTCTTAAGATGAACAATCAACAAAAGCCATAACGGACCCGTTGTTCCTCCTCCAGGCTGTAGAAATTCCAAAACTTCTTTCCGGAAGACCTCTGATCGCTTCATAAACCGGACTAGCTCCTCTCCGAAGGCACGATAGTACCCAGGAACTTTGACTTAGAACAGAAGCGAACATCAATACTACTATGTATGTATTTAGCAGCAAAGTTTATAAGTAACTGGAACTGCTTTAAATTCCCGCTCCAGAACTTGAAGATGAGTACTTGCATGCCACCTACAAGTTGTGATAGGATTTTTTCGGCATCCCGATTAATTTTCGTTGATTCATCTAAGATCCACATATGACTCTAGGACCGTCTAAGTGCCATAGCATATAACACACACAGAGCACAAAGAAATCCGGCGGGATCGTACGCGTCGCCCGGAGCGCATCAAAACAAACAAACCGTCTACTTCATATTCATGGTTGATCGTTTAAGTAAGTAGTACTCTAAACCCTCCATAATTGTAGTTATCAGCCACCGAGTCGTGTCCGAATATGTTCGGAACCTCCGTGGATCCGCCAAAGAAGCCGATTGACTGGTAGTCTTGATACAGTTTCAGCAGCCAGTTGTCGATCAACTGCGTGCGCCCTATCAACTCCTAGGTTAGAAGAGCGAGCAACCGACCTTTCAAATGCATGTCTGTGCATCCATCTCGAGAGGACTCATTTCGCTTTTGGAACTGTCTATGT
Organism: Amoebophrya sp. A25; assembly: GCA_905178165.1. Lineage (NCBI taxonomy): Eukaryota > Dinophyceae > Syndiniales > Amoebophryaceae > Amoebophrya > Amoebophrya sp. A25. Next base: position 1,088,029 of record CAJINU010000019.1, on the reverse strand, counting down.
TTTCCCTTTGCGCGATCCTCCTAAAGCTGTTCTTTTCTCCTTTTGAAGATTGCGGGACAGTCCTCACAGTTCCAACTACATGAGTCTGGAGATGGATTTACTTGACGAGTCTTAAGTAGGGCTGTTGGTGCTTATCCGACTTCACTGGAAAGCAAACGATGTTAATTGCTGGCGCCCAAGTCCGCTTGTCAGCAACTGCATCATAGAGCTCTTGGTCAGAAATATCTCGGAACTTCTGCAACTCGACCGGTCTTCTTTCAATGATTTCGTCAAACAAGCCCTTGATCATCGACGCACTGTACTGGGGACGGACTTTGTACACGTTTAACCGCTCCAACAAGAGATCCAACTCATTCTCCTGGGATTAGAGCTCAATACAGTGCAATTAATCTCGCACCGAGTTCAGTGCAGACTGCCGCACGGCGTCAACATAGTGCTTCGTCACGATGATTACCCACACAAGTTTTGACTCAACTAACAGCGGCACGGAACTGAGGAAGGAAGTGACAACAACAATTGTTGCAAGCCTTAATTCAGTGTCGGTGTGCCGCCAGCTGAAAAATGATGGCAAAACGACCTCACAATCGACTTCGCCACGTGTCGGCTGTTCTTGGGGTTCACCTCACCGAGGAAGGACTTAGCATACGGATCACGCGGTGGGACGTAGCGCCAAAAACGTTGTATTAGAGCTCAAAGAAAACATTTCTATTTCACTTCAACTCTTGCAAATGCATTTCTCCCAAGCGATCCACCCAAGGATGTTTCTTGAATGTGATGTATCTATTGTTCCCTCAAACTGTTATAACTGTCTAGTAGAGAAGATGAATTTAGTACATTTGAATTGTATCCTCGAGCCTTAATTTTAGCGGTTTTACTAGGTGTGGCAACTGCGCAGCCTGCTTTTTAGAGATGGCAAACTGAGCTGGTTTTACCACATCACAAACGTCTTGCCAGGTTGTCGTCTGGACACGAGTTTTCACGTTGTAGTCGCCTGGATTGTAACGTAAACGCAATGAATGAGATAAGCTAGCATGATGAGGATGAGAGGAACCAAGCATCTAAGTAAACTGAAAATAAGCATAAGCATGTCGATGACTGAGCATGAGTATGAGAGGAACCAAGTTGTACCTAAAGTGCTTAAAAGGATGCAGCAAGCTCTAGTTTTTTCACACATTAAATGGTCATGGTCATGTACTTCAGGCCTAACACTTCCTGGCCAAGTTTGACGCAAATCTTACACAGAGCAACGAGGACCGCCTCATGGTAAGCATTTGACAAGAAACAAGACGTTTCAATTCGTCAAGCTCTACATCTTCAGCTCCATCTAGTTCTAGATCTACTACAGTCGATAACACCTGCTCTGCTCTACTACAGTCGATAAGTAAATAGTACCTGTACCTCTGAGCTGCATTGCCGGACCCGAACCGCGAAAATGAATGAATGAATGAATGAGTACCTGTAACACAACTAAATAATACAAATACCTGTCTGCTCTTGCGACGTGACAATGCTGCTTGTGATGGTGTTCGTCTTTGAAACCTGATTTGAAGACTTCAGGCTCTCATTGCGATGGGCGCGCACTATGTCTTGGATATCGACGGTCTTCGAGGCCCGCACAGAATCGTTGGTTGACGGCCCACTAGTCCTGAGGCGACTATCTCTTCTGCTATTGTCCTCTGTCGCGGGCACAGTTGCACGCATTCCGGAGGTAGCCACCTTGAATGAAGAATGAATGATGAGGTTAAGGCTGAGGTTAAGGATAAGGACCTTGAGGATATGATCGATAAGTATAAGTACTTATATTAATCCAGATCATGGTGTGAAGATGAAGACATTTTTGACGAGCAAGAATGCAAATAGCAGAAGCGCTGTGCAAAGGAGCGTACTTGATGTACAACTAGGACGCGGGTACACGTAGTACCCAGCGCAGTATTAAGTAAGTAGACATAAACAGAATTATTTCAGCAGTAGGCACATATACCTCATCTCCCGCGTTGAGTCCTCCTCGACGACTAGCTGGGAAAGATGCCGGCGGCGGGTCTAAGGCAAACGCGTCTCCGGAAGCGCCCTGCAACAAGTCGCCTTTAATATGTCCTCCGGCTCTCAGCTTGTGACTGTTCGCCGGATCGTGTAGCAGAGGCACCACGTCGTAATTTTTAGAGTCTTCAGAAATTGCATTCTTCAGAACATTCTCGACTTTTTTCTTCGTGCGAAAAGAGTTACAACTAGGGATGTTTTAGTTGTATAAAGGACAACTCTTAAAGTAACGCAGTACACTCATCAAAAGGACGCAATGTGGAAACTACAACAGATGTAGTTAGTGAAACTCTTAAAGTAAGCATCGTCTTGATAAGCTGGATTCGGTGCTGCTATCAACTCCTGAGCAACGTCAAGCCGAACTTGTGGCGGTTTCTTCGGGAAAAAGGACGCATCGACTAGCAAGCAGCAAGCACAGGTAAGTGCAGAAGGATGCTTGTTGGAGTAAGCGAATCCTAGATGGTGAAAATCTCGATTCAGCAGATTCTGGCGGTGTCCATGATGCGGGTCCTTATCGTCAAGGAGGAAGTGATACACGATGTCTTGCGCAGATTGCAATCCGAAATGGATGTTCTCGGCAACCTGATGCAGGACTTTTGTCGTTGTTTCGGTTTCCTACTTAGCAAACTGATGTAGGACTTTTGTCGTTGTTTTGGTATTCTATTTATTCGATAAACTGAAATAAGCAAGTAACTACCTAAAATAAGCGAGATACTGAACAAGGAAGAGTAGCCCTGTCAAGGCTACCTCCCACATTTCAGTCAGTAACGCGGTTATTTTCAGTTTTCGAGTACGTTGTTCGAAAAGTTTTTTATCTCCTGCTGGGTTCAACAGTATTGATCATGCTACTACAGCATCGTCCTCGTGCACAACAGGAAAGTGCACAACATGAATTTCAGCTGCCATACTTATGAATTTCACATGCTTTGTTCACCATGATTCATGCTATCAACAAAACATTATAAGTACCTGATACGGAACGCTGTTGTCGACCTTCACCTTACTAGGCACGCTGTTGTCCTTCCCTCCTTGTGGCCTTTGTGGAGGCGCCCCGCTAGCGGGTTGCTCGACTGCTCCTCCATCTGCTGAGTGCTGACCTCCAGCTGGACTCGTCGGTGGTGATACCTCACCGCCAAACTTCGATTAGAGCTCTCCATAGTTCATCTTTCAACTGCATCCCTGAAGAGTATCCCAGGGAGAAACTGGCCCAGAATTCATTTCAGGGATGAACTCAAACAAAGATGTTGAATGATCTATACCCTTAATTCGACAGCTCGCTGTTTAACAACTCGCTATCCACATTCGCCGTCTGGCTTCTATCCCGATACTTGTGGTTGATTGTGTTGTTCATTCGCCGATGCGTCGTCTTCGCTCGGATCTTATCGACGTCAGCGTGATATTTCGGAAAACGGGCATAAGAGATATTGCCGTATTTCACAATGCGCTCCTCCGGAGTGCTGCCGTCAGTGTCGGTTAGAGCTCACAGTGATTCATTTCTTGCTTTCATTGATTTTCTCACTCGCCAACGAGGGAGACGAGCCGTGAGAGATGCATTTGCCTCGTAAATGCGGAAAGTACGCAGGTAGGTTTTGACTTATCGGAAGTCGCTCGCACTACAAAAAAGAAAAAGCCTTGTAAAAATTATAAACTAATTGGATTGTTCTTGAGCCTTAATCCGATGTGGGAGTAAAAGTCGTTCCCAATCAAGTCGGCAACATGGTCTCCACAAGCTTCCGACAATTCAGGAGAAAAGTGTAAAATTGGCAAAGAAAAAATTTGGCCAGCGGCAAGGACGTCGTAACCTATAGGTGTGATTCTGAAAGATGTTACTGGGAGTGCGTCTGGGAGAAGATCTACTCGGAGTGCGTCTGGGATATTTTTGTTATTGTTAAGATCTATTACATAAATTTAAGTCAGTAGAACTACTAGTACTACATTTATAAGTAAGTACTTGTTCTAGTACAACTACAAGTACTAGTACTAGGTGTAGGTAAGTCCTTCTAGTACAAGTAGCTCGTCTATGTATTACATCTATAAGGAAGTACTTCTAGTACAACTACAAGTAGCTTCTAGTACTACTTCTAGGTGTAGGTAAGTCCTTCTAGTACAATACCCAGATGCTCCACATCATCGCGAAGGCTCTCCAGCGACTCTCTACCTGTGGAGCTTTCCACCATGGCGCCTGACGGAAAGACGATTGCATCAGTTGAGGTGGTGTATTAGAGGCTCACCGATGCTTTCTTCACATCATCCCTGAATGATCATTCCTGACTATAGGCTTTGAAGCGGAGAGCTCAGAAGTGCTTGAATCTGGACTACAATGTACACCTATCAAAAGAACTTAGCGCGCGGAGCAGATGCAGACCTAACTAGGGAAACAAAAGAAAATTGAAAAGAGTCTGTCAGGGATTCCCGTTCTTGTGCAGAATCAGACTGCTAGTTACTATTGCACTCGTCTTCGTGGCGTTTGGGGAGTTGGAAAGAGCTCGCTAGAATGCTATGCAATTGGTCCGAAGCCCTTAAGTGTACGGTTGAGATCTTCCACCATCAGCCGCGACTTCGGTCTCCACGTTATCTCGGAATTCTACATTTCGCAGAATTTCTTCTAGATAACCGGCCGGGTTCTGCCGGAACCTGTTAACCTCCCGCAAGAAATCCTTTGGGTCCACCATTTCGACGAAGATGCTTTGTAGTTAGTGGAAGTAATCTCCTGACTTGGAAGGAGTAAGGTTAGTAAGGAGTGACAGTGTGAGTAGTCGTAAAATGCGACTACGAGGAAAAGGAAGTTCTTCTCATGCAGCAGAGTCGAAGCAGTTCTTTGAAGATGTACTTCGATTCTTCGAGGACACCAAGACCTGACGAGACCTGGTAGTGGTATCGCTTGATGGTTTCTGCAGGAGACTACTCGTTTCCTTCACCCTTTATTTTTGCTGCACAGCAAGGACTAGGACTAGTAGTCCCTCAGCCTAAGGAGGCGTCAACATGTTTACAACTGCACGACGATGTCTACCCTGCTGTTCTATGTTCTTGTTGTGTGGCTTGTTCTATCTTCTTGATGTGTGAGCGTACGGAAATGGAAAATCCACAATGAATCCACAATCACAATGCTTGAGGGATGATGAAGTTCTCAGAGTCTCATGTCATGTCATGTAACCTCTTATCTGCGTCTTCCTGACGCCGTTGAATCATATATTCACAACATCAACTACATCTAAAACGACTAACATCACGACTTTCGCTTATATACTCAATCAACATGTTGAATACTCTATCGAGATGCTGAACCACGACAGTTCGTTAGCAGAGCCGTGGCCTATCTCCAGACCTCCATGGGGATTGAAAAAGGGGACATCCATGTGAAGACGAGGGGGTACGAATATCCGATGATGAACGTGCATTATCTCAAGACGACAATGATACCTTGTCTTTTTGAATCATGATGCCCGATGTCGCAGTGGACCGATGCTCATCGTTTTGAAGACCTTGATACGACGCTTCAAATTCACAATGTTCATCTTACCTTGATTGACTTTGCGTTTGCGTGTATGCGTCGTTCCAGACAAGACGCACGAACCGACCGGGAACGAACGTGGAAGCAATTCTAAAAGCAATATCTATACCCATGACGAAGCGAATCTACTCAGCAATCGGCCTAGGATTGATTTCCCTGGCGACTTCTACCCGCTCGTCTAGCCTGTTGTTGGATTGTCATTCGTCTTGCGCCTGTTCCTGTTGATAACCATACCGATAACGAAAAGAACAATAGGAGGATGTTGTAAGGAACATCCTTCAACTCCTTGCAGGTATTAGTCCAGTATCTCACGCCAATCGGATGTGGCTCCAATGAGAGCGACATTCTTTCTGATGTTGTTTCCTTGTTGAACGACAAGAGAGAGGGGACTTTTTAGTTTGATGCAGGTGCACCAGCACTAGCGACTGTAAAGCTGTACGAAGAAATCTAGTAGTCAGAAAGGACAAAAACCCGTAAGAAGTAGTATCTTCATTTTTCCTTGATGATGCTCCATTAATTGAATTACTGCCTCGCTTCGTTATTGATCTGACTTTTGCTGCCACTCAGTTGGCACCAGCTCGTGGCCTGATTAAACTCGTCGTGACGGGGGTACATGCGACCACAGACTTGGCTGCGAGCTATCTCTTTTTGCGTAGAGTATTTGCTTGAAGTCCGATATTTTCCTTTGGTTATCGAAATTGCCATATCGACAATGTAATGAACACGGAAGACGCACGCTCGTGTCGTGTCGCGATTGCGTGGTGGAGGTGGTGCAGCCTGTGTAGTCCTTATCTCATGAAAACGTCAAGTGACTGCGGTCCAAGACTCGGGAATTTTCGTCCACTTGAGCCCAAGTGCAAGTCAGGCTGCCTTTTAGGTCAAATCTGCCTCAGCCTTTAGAAGTACCTCCAGCAACAGAACTCCTCGTCCAGCCTTTTTCTGAAATGTAGTTTTCTATTGCATGCACAACCGGCTGCCACGTCGGTCCGTTCCTCTTGGCGTAGTCCAGTGCACTGTGGTGTTTCATTAAAGGATGGCACTCATTGGTTACTGATGCTGAGCAGAAGAGACCAGCTTCAAAGCTCTCCCCTTTTCCCTTCATCAATTTCCCCTGCTGGTTCTCTCAAGAAGGGGTCGTCGCCTCTTCGATCTCAGTGACCCCAATCTACTAAATGGTGACCGCCCCAAGCTAAAAAATTGTTGAGCCTTAATTTCAGATTTCGTCTCGATTGAAATAGTGATTTTTCTAAGTCTCTGCGTTTGAGCAACTCCAATACCAAATGTCGCATGCGTCGCCAACAGGCGTGATTCAACACGTTCCAGCCATAAATATCGGTCGCATTCACCGTCTTTGGCTCCAGATCAGTACGATGCCGCAAAATGCGCAAGCCAATCTCTTCTTCTCCGACATAGGTGAGCGCCGTCTGCCCTTTGCTGTTCACCTCGTTCAACACTTTGCTCGTCACAAACGTATACGTTGAGGTAGAGGTAGACATGGAGGTAGACATTGACCTTGACTTTGCTTTTTCTCCGTCCATAGAGGTGTTTTTTCTCCGTCCATAGAGGTGAGGTAGAGGTGTTCCTTCTCCGTCCATAGACAGCAAGCTGTCATCCACCTCTTCATCATAGTCTTCGAACATTATGAAAGGAAAAAGTGCACACACACAGAAGAAATTCGCTAGGTGGATTTAAGTAGGCACGAAGTACCTAGCTAAAGCTATTCTTTTGAGTATGAGTACACTTTTGGTTTTGTCTGTCAGTGTCTATTCTGTTGAGTATGAGTACACTTTTGGTTTTGTCTGTCATAAACATCGTAGCACCGCTATCATCCTCGCCGCCTTGCAGAACTTGTTCCTTTCGAACTCTTTCTTTCTCTTTCAAATCCTCTTGCGTCTGTTCTTCGCGCAAAAGCATAGCCAGTCCAGGATGTAAGATTTCGTTCGTTTCTTAGAGCTATTCTTGCGCCAATTTTGCATTCTTCAGGTCATCAAGGTCGTTCTTGACTGGCCTTATTTCCTTTGTTTTCTAGTGGACCACAAGTCAATCCTTGTCCTCTTTCCATTTAGTGGAAAATGACAACATCAATTCGAGGACGTTCGTGTTGGTGCACCAGAATGCAAGTAGAATGCAATTTTTGCAACATGCAATGAGAAAAACATGTGATCATAAGTGTCTTTTCTCTCGCTGAAAGGGAACATGGGATCCAGGTCCGCGTCCCAATTGGCGGACGACACTTTCCCAGCACTTCGCTCTTCCCCAGTGGAGTATTTCCCAGCACTGCGCTCCGAAAATTTCGTGCTTCTTTCCGATTTGAAACTTTTTTCGGACCCTTTCAGACTCCTTTCAGACTTGAAACTCCTTTCGGATTTGGTGGCAGCTGGTCGATGATTACTCATATTAGACTTTACCGCTATTCATCTTGCAGAGCATCTTTGACCTCCTATTTTTCCACCCCTTGAAAGCACGGCAAAGATGCCTCTCACGATGAAAATCTATAATATCTTTTGCTCTACTTGAGGAAACTTGGTAGACTTTAGCTGACTCAGGGAAGTTAAGTTACGTCCTTGTGTGTTTTCTTTCCCTTATGTCTTTGGTTACTGAGTTAAAATTTAATTAATATAAACTAAGTAAGTCTTAATCATGCTGTTGCTTGGGTCGCCACGGAGACGGCGAAGACTATCCGGGGACAGCCATGCGGTCTCATCGCCATCATCTAGACGAGGATTCTTGTTCTCAACAACTCTATTGATGTCTGATAGAAGTACAGATGCGGAGCAGTTAGCAGCTTTGTTGTTTTGTAGTTGGATGCCTGTGCTTCCAACATCTTGTTCCGTGTGGTGATCGTCGTCTTCGACTTCGTTATGAGCACCATGATCTTGCCCAGCACCACGTGAAGAAGGTTGCGCTCCTCGTCCACTCCCTGTCGACCCTTTGTGTAAAGTTGTTGACGAAGAAAAGACCCCACCTCCCCCATCCTCATTATTTTCTTTACTTGATGACATTTCTGAGGAGTCGTCACTTCGTGTGCGCATCGTCCTACCTCTCATCCGTCGGGACCGTAAGGGCGGTGAAAAGAACGGTATCCACGAGGGTTCTTGTTCTTGCTTGCTCAGAATTGTACCCACGACGCCAGACGTCAGCACCTGCTCACTGTAATCCTCAACTTCCTCATGCTCTCTGTCAATAACGACTCCTGGAGGAGGCACAGGCACTGCTCCTGTTGTAGTATTTGCAGTAGTTGTAGTGCTTGCAGTATTTGCAGTAGTTGTAGTGCTTGCAGTATTTGCAGTAGTTGTAGTGCTTGCAGTATTTGCAGTAGTTGTAGTATTTGCAGTATTTGCAGTAGTTGTCGCTTCATTTCCGGAGGCGTTGGTCCTGGAGTTTTGATCAGGGTCGTTGCTACCATGCAGAGTTGGTCCTACTCTTTGAGTTTTGTCCGCTTGTCCGGGACCTCCAGCTTGGTCTTCTTCAGGGTCGACGTTATGCGCCTCGCTTTGATTGCCTTGTTCTGGACTACTTGAGGAACAGGTGGCACTTCCTTTGATCCGCGTTCGGCTTTCGTCTTCCTGTTCTTGCAGTATGCCGCTGGGGGCCTTGTTTCCTAATGTAGTATTAGAGGTAGGGCCTTGGTGCTCGTGGACCCCGCTTTTTCTGCCTTTCTCCCCTAGGAAAGGCATAAAAAGCGGGAACAAAAGCACCTTTACCCTACCCTTAATAGTAGTTGCTCCTGTCGACGAGGATGACGTGAGTGAACTATTGACGAGTCTTCCTTGTTGTAGTCCTTCTTTTTTCCTCGCCAGCATTAAGAGCTCTTCTGCTACCTTGGATTTCGTATCCTGCTGTAGAATATCCGCGGTGGGGAAACTAGGACTTTCTTCTTTGGGGTAAGGCGTGCGTTGTATTCCATCCCGGGGCTTGGACTCCGGAGTTGTATCAGTGTCATAGGGCAGCAAAAACCGTGTATTCAGTTGCATCGATACCTGTTTTTCTCCTGTTTTGAGACTGCGCTTAGGTAGAGCAGTGGCCTGCAGTTCGGGATGCGAGGACGAGGAGCGCATCGTACTGAGTAGTCGGCTACTGTCTAACTGGTGTTGCTGATGTTCGCCAGTGGTGGAAGATGAGGAAAGCGCGCCGGTTCCTGCTCCATTAGTAACTACAGGAACACCACCACCACTAACAGTACCTGTTGTTGTTCCTGTCGTCGCTCCTGTGTAGTTCGATATTGCTGCTGCTCCTGGATGTTTTCCTAGATTTTTACTGCTTGAGCTGGCCCGTGGTGTGCTTAAGCGAGGTGTGCGGGGACTGGGCCTACAGCTCGAAGTTCTGGAGGACGCTGAAGGAGCGCGCAGGAGTCGAGGTCCTCCACTGTGACTATCGTCCTTGTTCTTTGGAGATGGGGACGGCGAGGCCGTGACTGCTCTAGCCCTAGGCGCAGGAGCACCAGTTGTCTCTGCTGGTTCCTCTAGAGGGCCTAGTGCTGATGCAGATGATGAACCTCCACCTCGAATATCTTCTGATGATGTTTTCCCTTTGCTCTTGTCCTCAAGTTTCTGCTCCAACGAAGTATCTCGTTCGCCAGTTGTTGTAATAAGAGTGTTACCGCCAGAGATAGGAGGAACTCCTAAGTTGGTGGAGGTACTTTGCCCTATCGAGAGCGGTTCACCTCTTACTGGCAGGTCAACGTTGCCCATGATAATTAGCGCACTATTCTGATGCTGTAAAGTTGTTGACGAACAAGAGACTCCACCTCCCCCATCCTCATCTTTACTTGGTGAGTTTTCCTCTGAGGACTCCTCATCTTCCTCCAAACGAAATCTGGTCTCCAGTAGCATGTGCACATGCTTTTTGGACGTAGAAGACGATGAGCTTGTTGCTGGTGCTGCAGTACTAGTAGCTGTTGAACCAGTACTCACAACTCCTGCAGTAGCTGCAGTTGTGGTAGTGGTGCTGTGAAGATCCGCCATTATAGCAGGTATGTTGCTATCCCTCTGTTTAGTAGAACTAGAAGATGTAGTGCTATCCCTCTGTTTATTGGAAGATGTTGTGCTACTTGTGATACTTGTCGTGCCTATCATGTCTTTGATCATGTCAGCACCTCCAACAGATGTTAAGTGTTGTATCGCACTAGTACCAGCAGCTTGGCTTTTTGACGCAGCTCTTTCTGAGTCACCGAGAAATTGCTCTTTCAAGATGCCTTCACTTGCTACAAAGAGATTGTCACTGTGTTGTTGCTCTGCTAATTCAGGAGTAGCACCTTGCTTGCTTCCTCGATGAAGCGGATGAGCAGGACCTCCTCGAGGCGTTGCCGAAGAGTCCTCGGCTATTCCCCCACCTCTTCCAGGAGATGCAGTGTCGCTTGTGCTGTTCTGACTGATAACGGAATCGACGCCTAACGGAGGATGCGGTTGAATATTTGTGGTTTCACTATTTTTTCGACTATGGCCACTTGTCGAAGACGCTGAGCTAGAGTGACGGACTTCGACTTCGGCTCCCACAATATTTTTCGACCCCTTTCTTTGATCATCACTACGGTGCGCCTTACTACTGCTGCTCCGACTTCTCGCCGCGTTCTTTGTCGTATTAAAGGAGCTCGTATTAGAATTAGTAGGGAGATCTACTTCTTCATTCCTCTGGGCAGCTTGATGCTGCTTTCCGTAACGATCGTGCTTTTGGTGATCGTGTTCCTGATCATCCTCGTGGACTTGTTGGAGGCGAGGTTTCATATCATCTCCCGCAGCATCGCCATCCCTCGGATCTCTCGCACTAGTAGATCCTATGCCATTCCTTCTTGGAGAGATAGGTCTTGATCCTTTCGGAATGCCACCTTCTTCTTTCTCGTGATTCACAGAAACTTCTGCTGACTGCGCATGCTCTTGCAGTTTCATCTGAGATGAAGAAAAGCGGTGTCCCGAAGAACCAGGGTAGTTATTCGAGGTAAAGCTCTTCCCATCATCGCTGGAAAACATCTCTTCGCTGGAGTAAAGTTCAGATGCTGGCATTCTGCTCGCAGCTAAAATCGGAGTCTTTACCCAACAGGCCAGCATAAACGCATTCCCCACAATCTCCCGACGAAGCGCTGTTGATATTAAAGGTTGCAGATCATGATTACATCCTTCAGGACAACGTCCTTTCCCTCCTACTTTGTAGTTTCCTCTCGTCCTGTTGGACGACGGAGAAGCTCCTACAGGCGACGAGTTTACTTCACTACTAGAAGTTTTCATCAGTAGCCGCTCCCGCTGGTGCTCCCTCTGCGGCGATGACGAAGATGAAGCGCGCTCCTCGCCTCGTCCTCCTGGGGAATGGTTCGAGATGGTACGATCCTCTCCCACTTCTACTCCTACTCGTTCTACTCTCCTGGCCTCCACATTAACACTAGTCTGCTCTTCTTGTTCAAGTAGCTGCATATGATTTCGCAGCCGTTCGTCTGGTGATTTACCTCCTCCTGCCACATCAGGCGCCCCTTTGCGGATCATAAAATCTCGCAACACGCTAGTAGTAGAAGGAGTACTTGTCTCAGGACCAGCACGCGGCAGAGTAGGAGAAGTACTAGATGCACCCATAGCAGCTCCACTGTTTCGTCTGTTCTTAGAGTGCAATAAAACAATTCATTCCTTGCCATCATCACTTCAGAATCCCAAGGGGCCAACCCCAACTGGAGAAGAAAATGATCCTTGGAAATCGAAAATGATCCTTGGAAAATCCAGCCTTAATGTTACAGGAAGGCGTAGGCTCCCGAAAGCGCGAGTCTGCTCTCCTTCGCATAGGAGGAGAGAAAAAGAGACGCTCGCGGTTGGCATCTGCCTCATGATCTTCGCGCCATTCACGTTGTTGTGTACGACCTTGACGAGAGGTTAAAATCGACGTGGAGGCGGATGCTGAATTTTGGTGGTTGTTGTTCGTCGTGGTGGGTGCAGTAGCTGAGGCAGATGCTGACGCCGATGGCGATGCTGGTGTAATCTTGTTGGTAGTTCTAGTTGTACTAGAGGCAGACGCAGACGCTTCAGCATGTTGATTTTCCACATTTCGATTTCCCTTCTTTTGATGTTGTTGTTGTGATAGTGAAGCAGAAGGAGAAGATATATTAGGTCCTCTTGGTGATGGTGAAGATGCTAAAGTTTTCATTTTCTTCTCCTCTATTTCGGTGTACTGTAACATATCTGCAGGCCCGAGCTCGGCTAAGGCTATCGCTAGATTTGACTGTTGTAAGGCACATCGTTCATAGAAAAAATTTGGACCGACATCTGGCCGCGTTCGATACTCCTCTTGAAAGATGTATTCGCGACAAACAGCTAGGCCCTGGCTATTCAGATCCTCCCAGAAGCCCTCACCGGTTGTGTTTCTTCCCATCTGACCTCCTTCAACCACTGGTTGACCACGGGTGTCGCCATGCTGGTTCCTATAATCACGAAGATTTTGTTCCCCTCGTTGTTGTTGTCTTGCTTGCGGTCTTTGTTCTCTTTCACCATGTTGGTCTCCTAGACCTTCTCCTTCTGCATCCTTTTCCCCAGCAGCATCTATAGAAGTACCACTTCTACCAGACTTAATATTTTCGAATTCTTTTCTGCGCACTAGGTATCGATAGTAGACTTCACAAGTCTGAGGTAGTTCATCTACTTCCGTTATCCTGTTGCAACTGGTATTATTCGATGCTGATCTTTGATTTTCATCTTGTAAGAAGTCGTCCAAATGAGTAGATCTCTCAGCCTCAGGCGGGAAAGATGAGCCATCTACTCCACCAACCGGGACCGCAGGAGCAGGAACACCTGCTCCAGGTCCAGCACCAGCATTATAAGATGATAACGAAGCTCCTCCTCCTCCTGTGCGTGTTTCCGCTAGTGCATCGACATAATCTTCATCGTCGAGGACTCTCTCGTCATCGTCGCCGCGAACTTCCATGATCTCTATCAAGGTCATAGGAATCCGGAAATGCTTGGAGATCTCACTCTTGAGCTGCTTAGCCGTAACCAACGATTAGAGCCCAAAATGATCTTTCATTTCTTCAGCTCATTTCTCAACATCAACTTCCAGCGAAGGAAGCAAAGAAATAAAATGACACTTGGACGAAATGAAATACTTTGACGGCCCTTAAAACAAAGGCTGAGCACTCGGCGCGGCTGAGCTACGAGCCGAAGGCTGTTCAGAAGTGGGAGCGTTAAGATCCCCTGTGCGTGTCTGGGCAGGCTCGGACGACGAGGACGGCGGAGGCCGAGCGGAAGACTGCATTAGGTCTTGATGGTCTTCTTGATGGTCCTCATGATCAAGTTCAGATGAATGAGGACCCTCAGCGTCAACATCCTTGCAAGAAGCAAGTCCCAAGGAGGACGCACGGTTTTTTTCGGTGTTGCTCAGTAAGAGTCTGTCTTCATCATGTCTGTCTATGAACCCAGGTCTATCGTGATGTTGTCTGTCATGAAGAGAATGATGATGTTCATGTTGTCCTCTAGAAGTAGAACTACTAGAGCCACCTCCGTCTGGACGTCCTCTAGTAGAACTACTAGAGCCACCTCCATCTGGACTTGATTGCGCTTCTGTTGTTCGAGAATCACTGCGGGCAAGGGGGCCGATAGTCGTGTTTCCATGATCTCCAGGAGCTGTGTTTCCCGAAGTTGAGGTCGTGCCTTCGAGATTGAAAAAAATACTACTCGAGGACGATCCGCCTCCTGCTCCATTGTCCTGGTCATGAAGATTCAGCTTGTTTCTTTTTGTACCTCTGGCATCATCTTCGGGATACGATGGCGCAAAAAGCGAAGTCGATGAAGACGACCCTCCTTGTTGCTCCGGAGTACGAAGCAAATACTGCGAAGAAGAAGCTGCACTCAAATTGTTCAGAAGTTTGCCCACACCTCCTACGTCGAATAAGTGTTCATCGCGTGGTGACGACAAAGGTGAGGGCTCTTTGTTGTAGTTTCCTCCTGAGTCATTACTTGCTGCAGAAGAGGACTCGCGTCTACTATTCAAAAGCGTGTTTCTTCTTCGTTCACTACTGCGTCTGCGTTCGCCACGACGTTTCTTGGATGACGAGGAAGCCAGTTTCAGCATCTCAGAGGACAAGGACAGGTTCGCCGCACGTAGCATTTCGTGTGCGCGGAGCCACGAAGCTGGTTGCTGTTGTTCGTGTTCCGTTTCTTGAGATGTCTGAGTTTGTTGAGATGTCGCTCTCGCTTCTTCCTTCTGTTGATCATGCCGTAACGAAGAAGTTGCTCCTCTCGTCCTTCCTGAAGTCTCTTCTTGGTTCTCCTCCTGTAGAGAAGACGCTCCTCCTGTAGTTCTTCCACTTCTTCCGCTGTTCTGCTGGTGAAGAAGCTTGTCGTTTTGTTCGTCACGTTTCGCGGACGTTGTTCGTGGCATATTAATATAGGAACTACAACTCGAAGAAGAAGAAGAAGCAGCTCCCCCTGTGCGTCCTTCTCGTGTTCTGTTTATCCTCGATTTCACGACTTCCGTTGACGACATCACTTCCGCTAAGTTGTCGATTGCAGTGGCCTGTGGCGGCGGACTCAACGTCCCTGCACCCGAAGGACTCCCGAAAAGAAAAGCAGAAGCGGATGAGGGTGGTCGAACTAATATGGGTGTTTGTGACGACGGTATTGCGCGCCGCCCACCTCCAGTCTCTGTGTCGCAACTATTAAAGCTCAGCCTTCGTTGGTCACTGACTCCGAACGGAAGAGACCCCCTTCAAAGCTCTCCCCTTTCCCTTCGTTTTCCCCCCATCTTTCCTCAAGGGAGGGTCGCCTCTTCGATCTCAGTGACTCCAATCTAAATGGTGACCATTGAAAGTTGAGTCTTAAAACTAACAGAAACAATATCGAGATCGACAGTTTTCTCTACTCCTGGTTGAGCCGAGATTGCTTGACTTTTGCTAATTCGGTCTTCTACATCTTGACCACTGCCTCGCGCTGAGCCAGAAGTTGTCCACATTTCCTGGTCCAAATTCCTTATGATTCCACCACTCCTCCTCTTAGAGGAGGATGCGCCACTGCTGGAGGAACCGGCTCTCCTCGTACATTCACGCCGCAAATTGTACTTAGACACGACACAACTACGCACCACGACAATGAATCTCGCACAAAGACTGGGCAGGCTGCCTTTCAAAAGATAAAAGTCTACGGTATTAACTTGTCCTAGTTGTGGTCCTTTGCTCATGTCCTCGAACCCAGTTGTGGTCCAGAATTGCTTCAGTTTTTCATCTTTTTTCTAAGAGGGAATGAATATAAAGAGTGAGATTGAGAATTTGAAATGGCTTGTTTTTGTAGTAGGTGTAGGACTATACAACAAATGAATTCAAATATTGCGCCTTAATGTACGGGTGCACAGGTGGACGAGGGGACCTGGATGACGAACTCTTCATCCAGGAAGGTGATAGACCTTCCCATATAGAAGCGACAGCCGCGTTGGCTGAGACTCCATTGTTCGCTCCTGAAGATGTGCTAGCGCTAGGATGGTAAAAATTGGAGGAGGTAGAGGACGACTGCGCGATTGTTCCTACTAGAAGACTAGGACTTGTGCTTGAGGGGACCACAACTTGCTGATGTGATGTGGTTAGTATCGTGCCCCCTCCAGCAGGTGGAGGTTCAGCTGATATCATATCGCGACCCGTCGTAGCAATACTGGCACCGGCGGGCACTGCTCCATCACTCAATAACGCAGCACCAGTTGTACTTAGAGCTACCTCGTTCGCATCCCTGAGGCCATCCTTGGCCGCGTCTTTTTCAACTAGAAAAAGACGAGCCAACGATGCTACAACTAAGGACATGCTTTAGCAGTCTAGCCTTACTGTACTTATAATTCCACTTCCTGGCTCATTCAACTGCGCACGACCTTAGTGATGTGGGAAATCCATCTTCCCAGGAATCATCTGGATTGGCTTTTGTTTTTGTCTTCTCCTACTTCCAGATGACTTTGGAGATAGATTTCACACACAACCTTAAGGAGCACCATTGTTCGTTGCCGCTGTCGGTGTAGCACCTTCGAATGGGGTTTCTCCATCAATCGAGGCTGCAGCTGGCCCACCTGGACCACTATTGCGGTTCATTACTCGCTTCAGCTCACTCATTTCGTTCAGGTGCCGCAAATGCCGGGAGCTTAACATTTTTCCTATTGATCTTAGCGCTATTCTTGCACTTCTATGCGTCTGCGTGATAGTGGTTAAGTCACTTAAGTTCAAGTTCAAGTTCAGGGTATCCCCGTCTCTCGGCCCAGACCTTGGTCTAGATTTTTTGCGTTAGGACCTCGGTCTAGAGCAGCACTAAGGATGTTAAAGATATCTACTCCTTCGAGTAGAGAGGCCCGGCGTCCCCCCCTCACAGATTTCCCCTTGACTTCTAAACAAGGGACTAGCATAGTCCACGACTTTCCGCATAGCCATAGTAGACACTACAGGATAGTGACAAAGAACTAGCCATAATGGTCCACAATCATCGAGAGTGAAGTCCTCTTCGGTCGTGCTGGAAAACTCGGAGTCTGAACTTGAGAGGTTAATCCTCGCAATATCGCTGTTGATTTCGTCCCGATTGCGGAGACAAGAACGTTCGGAAAGAAGGGTTTTTCGGGATACTACCTGTAGAAGGGTTTTTCAGATAGAAGTATTATGGGGTAGTAGGTACAGATTGTCGGGTTCGCGGAAGAGGGGTAGTTTATCGGGATAATAGATTCAGCTGGTAAAAACCTGATTGATTTATTTTCTAGTGTTGCGGTACTACGGCAGTTCTGCACATTTTAGTCATGTTCTATATTCTACATCTACCTGTCAATATTTGTTTACTGATTACCGAGCTTTCCCTCGATTCCTTTCTGCTTTCCTTACGCGCCCTTGTTTGTACAGGAATGGGAAGCATGTACGTGTTCCCGCTCATATTCATGATGGGCACACGCGCAAGGACTCGCCTTGGCGTATTAGAGTGCTTACGTGACAATGACATTTTGGAGGCCTTCGCGGTGGAAAATACGTCGTAAGTATGAAGAGAGGTGGAATAAAAGGAGAAGAAAGAAAATACAAATAGAACGATGATTTTAATAAAGAACAAGACCACGACGGCTATTGATAATATCGAATGCGTCAGTGTCTAAGAGCAAAAATGTTAGAGTTACATTCTAATTTCTTTCGACTTAGAATCAGACTAAAAACAGCAGCTGGCTGGAACGAGGACTTCTGCAAATCTACGTACTTAAAACAAAGAACTAGTACTACAAGAACTGCATACTAAATATGTCCACCGATGCGCCAAGCCCGAACCACCTATGTATTCGTCATGAAAATACCTGATGACCTAAGTGTAAGTTCAAGGAAGAAACCAGACTGAGCTGAGTTGTACAACATAATTCGGATCTTTTGTCGATGATCAGGCTGCTGGGGATCAAAGCCTTGGCACAGACGAGAGCGGAAACTTCTACTGCGAGGTTGTCTTCATACTCTCTGAACACCTCAAAGTGACTCATACAAGTAGCAAAATAATGTTTCGCGGACACTGTAATTTAGTCTCAACGTCGCTGACGAGACTACTAGAGCATTGCATTTGCTGCAGAGCACTCTTTGGAACGTCCGATCTGCATCTGATTGAAACATTAACAATAAAAACAACCACTTTAGCAGGGCTTTATTCGCTTTCGGAGGGCTTTACTTGCCAGCCTTTGTTGACTTTGTTTTTACTTTGGTTAAACTACTAGGAATAAGTGCACAATGAACAATTTGAATTACTCTGGATCGGATGTATCTGGATTTTATGGTAATATTATTTTCTGATTTTGTTGTAGGAAAACTTGTACATGTTTTCAAGCACTTGTCCTATGATGTTACTACACGACAATTATGTGGAGAATGAAACGCACTAGTTCTTCTTGGAGACCTCGTGTGTTCCTTCTATGAAAATGAGCCCGTAGTAAATTGTGAATAAATTCGATTTACAGTATTTCGCGCGTATGTTGTAATCAAAAGTAAAAATAATTCTAGTCGTTCTTGTCATGTGTTGTATGACTATGAGTATGGAGGTTTAACTATGTTGAGTATGTGTAGCTGTTGCAATCAAATGGTACAAGAATGGGTAAAACTAAAAAGGGTCGTCGAGCATAATAGGTCGTCGAATATAATAGGTCGTGTTCGAAGATCAGAGAAATACCAATCGGGATGTTTCCCGTATCAGCATCGACAAATTTCTTCTCTTCTGATGTAGCGGCTCCTCTAGACGAGCTGATGTAGCGGTTCCTCTAGAGCTGATGTAGCGGTTCCTCTAGACGAGCTGATGTAGCGGTTCCTCTAGACGAGCTGATGTAGCGGTTCCTCTAGACGAGCTGATGTAGCGGTTCCTCTAGACGAGCTGATGTAGCGGCTCCTGGGTACTGGTGTTGATCAAGCGTCTCTTTGGCACGCCATTGTGTCCTGGGATCACTCCCGCTACACTCTGTGCCGAATTCACGTTCGCCGCTCCTAGCGCTGCCATAGTCGCTGTCGGATTATTCCCGCCCCAAGGCCTCACTTCTCCTTTCACCACTTGAGCTTTGAACGCATTGTGGCCGTTGGGTTAGACAAGGTACTACAGGTCTTGAGTGATGTTTCTCTTTCTCTTGCATTCTTGTACTTAAAAACATATAGCGAACCACTAGAATGGTTTCTAGAAGATCATTCTGAGAAAACAAAGCAAATATCTTCATAATTAGAAACAGAACAAAACGTTCAATATTTCGAAAAAATTCGGCAACCGAGCCATAATACAATGGAGAAACAAATCCCTTCGGTGGTCCTCGTGGTACTGGTGGCTCTAGAGCCAGCGGTCCAGCATTCTCCGGAGTCGTTTGCGTGCTCTTCGTGCTCGTTGAGTACATTTTCGTCACTCTATCCACTGCCCTTTTCGTTCGAGGCTCTAACCGCTTATGCGCCAGTTTTTCGAGCAATAACAGCAGAAAATTCTCTCGCTGCTTGGTGGATAGAGAGAGGAAGGAGTGCAAGCCGGTGCTGGTTGTTCCATTGCCACTGTCGTCCTCGTGACCGGAATTTCTGGCAATGACCAGCTCCTGCTCCAGAAAAGCATCGATTGCCAGATATTTACCACTAGGAGAGCCCTGAACAAGAAAGGAAAACCAAAACGATAATCCTCAGTGGCAGGTGTAGATATAAAGGGTAGGCGTAGGTCGAGAATAATCAGGTACTTAGATTTTAGACAAAAAAAGAGCTGACTTCTCTAGAACAACAGCTCCACACTAGTTCTAGTAAATATGGTCGTAAAAAGTAGTACCATCTGCCCCATAGCCGCGTCATTAAGTCCCTTTCTTAGCTCGTACAACTCTAACAGTACTAAACGCGTTGCCTGATCACTCAGATTCAAGACGGCTAAGTGGTCTTTTCTGAATCGTTTCAGCTCGTCTTGCGCTTCTGCTAATCTCCTCCGTAGACTCTCGACCTCCACTGTTGTCGATTGTATTGCAGGAGGCTTTGATGATCCTCCTGCTGTAGGTCTCGATGACATGGACTGACTATTAGCGCTCAGCAAAGCATTTCATTCTACATTTGCCTGGAAAAACAGACTTAGAAATACATAGACCAGTTGAAGAAAGGCATGCCAGCGAGGTGGATGAGGGAAACAAGGGATAGCTTGCGGTACTATTCACTTTGGATGTGGTCCTTGCTTTTGATGAAATGCTTTGCGGAGCTCTAATTAATAGTCAGTCCATGTCATCGAGACCTGGACTTAGAGCTCAGCAAAGCATTTCATTGCCTTCTTTCATTTCTATTTCTCCAGTCTCTCAAGAAGCATGAAACAGTGAGAAAGGACCACTTGTTGTAGAAATATTGAAAAAATTAATTGCATTGAGCCTTAAGACTAGTGTTGTTGACTAGTATGCCTCCACCACCGCCAGCTCCACCCGGTCCGGTGTTTACTAGATTCGTTTGTAGTGTGCGTGGAGTTAACACTACTTTGTCTATGGCGGCTCCTTTTGCTACTTGTACTTTCGCCTTCTTTCCAGCAAAGCCATGGTCGCCTAGAACTCCTGATTCACCGGAGGTGCCCTGGTTTTGCTCTTTTGTTTAGAGAAGAGCCTAGTTGTATGATGGTGTCGTCGTGTAAACGTCAAAATTCTGCTACTAATGATTTCCTGTCCTTGTTTGCGAGTCTGATTCGTCCTAGAAACCTCCACAGCCAAGAAAAGAAAGCAACCACTCTTACCAACACCAGAGACAGGAGCGAATTCACGTTACTATCTGGATTGGGATTTGGAGACTTCAGAGAAAGTTTCTTTTTTTTTGTATCCTGGGGCTACTGAAAGAGCGGCCTCAGCTTTATCCAGTTCGCAAACTTAGTGCTCCTCTATCACGCTATACTAGTACTCTACGAACCCGCCGATTTTAAAATGATCAAGAAACTAGGAGGTTGAGGGAATGACTACACCACAACTCCCAGTTTCTGGCCACCACACCATAAGACCCACTTGCTCCGCCCGTCTGAAACGCTACTGTCTTCTGCAATGGAGAAGATCCTAGATTCGTACTACTTGTCGCTCCTTCCCCTTCTCCCGCTGTAATTGGCGAACCGTCTATGACATGGGTATTCCTCACTCCAACGCGGAGCTCAAATGGACTTTGAGCTTGCTGTGCCTCTGATCTTTCTTTCTCGAGTTCGCTCGTCCGCTTATTGGCGTCCTCTAGTTTGGCCTTAAGTTTCCCATTAGACGAAGAGTAGAAGTAGACTAAATGATATTATAAGAAAAATTCTTGTATGAGCTTATACATGGTGCTGAGCTTGATGAGAAGTTCGAGTTTTGAAGACCAACCACGCCTACATGACTCACTACATTTACATAGTAGGAGTAGTTCCGTCTCAATGGAAGTGTCACCTTGCAAATGCATGCTTTTTACTCTACGTACGAAAAAGACCTTCTTGTTGCCATAATCTTTATCAATTTCTGATACACGTGGGTTCGTCGCGCCATTTCTTCCTCTAACTCGTTGTGCAATTCGTTATTTCTCCGCAGTTTCGAATTCTCCTCCGCCATCGTTTTGCCTTTCTGTAGGACTTTCTCGACTTCCTTCCTCTGAAATGCCAACTCGTTACCCATCTGCTCATTTTCCATGATGGTTCGTTTCGTTATCACGTCCAATTGCTCCTTGGTTTTCATGCTGGTGGAGGTGGTAGAGGGTGGACAGAGGAGACTCACGACGTGAGTGTAGTGTGGCAGTGCTGGACCAGTTCTTGAGCAGTTCTTGAGGAGCTAAGTCCGAAAAAAAACTAAACGTATATCAAACACCACAAGGACAATATCGAAGAACTGCTCGTCTCCTTCAGTAGACGTGCTCGTGTCCTCTACTAGTCCCTAAAAGAAATGTTGTCTCAGGAGCATCAAGGGATCCGTCTTCTTGAGAGACTGGAGAAGTAAAAATGAAAGAAGGCAATGAAGTGCTTTGCTGAGCTCTAAGTCCAGGTCTCGATGACATGGACTGACGATTAGAGCTCCGCAAAGCATTTCATCAAAAGCCAGGACCTCCACATCCAAGATGAATCGTACCGCAAGCTATCCCTCGTCTCCCTTATCCTCGCTAGCATGTCTTTCTTCAGTTGGTCTATTTCTAAGGCTTTTTTTCTGTCCAGCTGCGCGATTTCCAAGTCTTTTTCTTCGTCTTTCTGTTTCAGCTGCTTTTCCAAGGAGTCGAGATGTTCGCTCATCTCGTTCCGCTTTTTGATGTACCCCTTCACATTCTCCAGCGCTGTCTGCAGATCGTCAATCTGAAGGAGAGTTGATGGTGGTCGGGGTAGTTGTTGTACATGTACTCGTAACTTACTAAAAAATGTCAGTACTAAGTACTTGTGAGCTACTTGGTGTGGTGTAGATCACAAAACAGTCGGTCCTCGAGAACGAGAAGGACGTGAGCATCTCGTCTACATCATCTAATCACAATTGAAACTAGAAGATCAACACCTTGGCCTGCGCTTCTTGCATTTTTAAGAGCCATTCCTCGTCTTTCTCCAGTAAAGCTTTCCTATGCCCATCATCGCTCTCCTCCATCGACTGGTGTAGTGCTTCAATCACACGTTCGAACTTTTCGACCTTATCATTTGTGATTATTTTCATCATTAAGGACCGACTGTCCTAAGGATAACAGAAACATGAAGTTTGGAATGTGATTCCATCTCACGACGACGACTTTCTTCATGATTGAACTCCATAAAAGCAGCTCAAAAAGCAGCCCGCACGAGTCGTAGTACCTTCCCGTACTGCTCTTCTAAATTCGCCTTGAGCGTCTTCAGGATATCCGCTTGTGTGTCTCGCTGTGAGTAGTACTGTGCTTTTAGGATTTCGTTCTTTTTGGTCAAGTCCTTATACGAGGTTTCGTAGAGTTCTGCTCTTTCTGTTTGTTTTCTGACCTCAAAGCGCATTTTTACCTCATCATACACCTCCAAGTTGCCTTTGGGGCCCTCCTTGGCCCCGCCACCCTTCTTTTTGCCAGCCATCTTGTTGGCCGAGGAGGGGAGGGTAGACGATGTAGTCGGGTCTCTTGGACCACGTCGAGGAAGGTGGGCCTCGGAGAAGGTGTCCCTGCGGGGTCGAGTCTACTAGAAGAGGAAGGTACTAACAGACTACTTCTCTAGGGAAGTCTGTCTAAGGTAGTTACTTCTCTAGGGAAGTCTGTCTAAGGTAGTTACTTACTTCTCTAGGGAAGTCTGTCTACTAGGAAAAGCTGGTCATCTCTGGCTTGTTCATCTCGATGCTTCTAGTACGGTGGTAAAACGCTACTCCTAGGGAGCTGCTCCACTTGTCGTAGTTCCCTACAGGGCCTTGCTCCACTCAAAAATGACAATGCAAGGCGCCTCAGAGAAATGCGGGCACGATACTAGTAGCGCGACATCAGTGACGGGCTTTTCCTTGCGAGGCAGGTGAATCTTTTGCTGACATGTCCTCAACCTCAACGAACAATCTCATCTATGTAATATCTGTAGCTGTTCATTTGACATTAGAATCAGATGTCTACATATTTCTAATATGGAGTGATTAAGATTACGCTTTCTTCTAGTCGCCGATTGTCACCTTCAAGATTCTGATGTGGTTCTTTCTAAGTAGCCACAATCACAATGTCTTGGGGGAAAGTAGGACACCGACATCATAATTTGTGGAGAACCCCAAAACTAAATGTCTAGGCAAGCTGAAGGGTGGAGTGCAGTGAGGGCCTGTCTGATCACTCCATCTCTTCTCCTTCCTCATCTACGGCCGAGAGGTAACGCAGAGAAATATGTGGACAGACATCAAAAACGACAAAAACCGACAACATTTCACGGAGATAGATAGTCAGGACTTTGTGTTCAGACATTGACATTGTTCAGAGACATAGCATCGACAGATGATCTGCAGGACAGATGATCAGGACTAAAACGCAATGTCGTAGCATCGACAGATGATCAGCAGGACAGATGATCAGGACTAAAACGCAATTCATGGCCAACGTTGACAGAGCAAAAGCAATGACCGAACAACTACTACAGACACGAATGCTCTTGCTGTATGAACAAGTAATATCACCCAGAGGATACTCAGTTCCAATCCAACCATTGCGTGCTTTCGATATCGATCTTGATGTTGAGGCAACAATGAATAGAGCCGTCGTAATTTCAAAAACTCTTTTGAGTTCAAAGATGATTGTGGATACTCCACGATCATGCGAGCACGAGGACAGAAGACCTGCTACTTGGCCAAGTGAGAACAACACTTCTAACAAGTACTGGTGCTACTTCACTTACAGAAAGCCTGCTAGTGCTACGTGTTCAAGTGAGCCCGACACTTCTCAGAAGAACTCACCGGTGCCACAGCTACTTCACTACAAGTAGTTGCGCTAGTGAGCTAGTTAGTACGTATACCCACTGACGAACAAGGACTCGGAAGAGCTTTGCTCCTTGCTTTCATCATCCCCGAATCGTCCCAATGCAGCTGCGTTATGGGACTTTGCTCTCGCCAGGAGAATCCCTTGTGCTTCATCTGGCTTAGAACTTTCTCCCCACTTCTTCAGTGCCGTCGCCTGCATTGCCCTGCCATAGGAGAACGTAAGAGTCCAGGGATGACGGGTTGTTTTCGTCGAATTCATCTTACTGAGGTTTTTTGATGCGTCTTCCTCACTCTGGCCTCCACTGAGGAAAACGACGCCTGCAAGTGCTGGCGGGACCGTGCGGGACAGAGTGCGCAAGGTCAGGCCAGCTACTTCGCTAGCAGAGGCACTTTTGAAACCCGAGTTGCTCGCTCCTTGTGTTAGAATCAACATCAAGTTGGTGGGAAGAAGCCTTTTTAATATCTCATAGATACTAATGAACCACGGCGAACGGCCAATTCCAATATCTTTGTGATCTGCTCTGCTTCATCTACCGACCTCCAGCTCTACCTACTTTTAGTAAAACTGAAATCACTGTCACACGACCATCTGCTGAAAATACATCAAAAACGAACACCATAACTCCTTCCCCGGTGCAGCCGCGCCCGGCGTGACCATATTGGGCTTAAGCAGGCACCCTTCCAACAAGACACCGTGTTTCGCGAGACCCGCAAACGTAGCGGCCAGTGCGAGTTCGGTGGCTTGGGCGCAAATCTCTATCCCATGCGTGCCATCAGGGATCACTTCAGGTTCGACAATGGGCACTAAGCCAGCAGCTTGTTGGAATTAGAGCAGGAGGATCACAATTATTGCACGGTGGAGAAGTCGTGTATGCATAGCTAGCTAAGCCTGGAAAACAGCGAAAGCTGTTTAGAGAAGTATGATTCGTGATCGTTGTAGAACTAGAAGCACAGGTCGCATACTAGAGGGTTATAAGACGACAACATATTCCTATTCCACCACTTATTAGTATATGAATAAGAGTATGTCTCTGCTGCATCATAAGAAATAGCCGCATATCTCGCCAAGAGCCAAGCTGTGTTGTTGAGTGACCACGCTGACGGCATTTCATAGGAAGATGTACCATCTCCATTAGTCCTGGCTTTGATTTCCAAAACACATCTCCACTTAGTGAAGCGCGCACCAGCATTGTAGAAAGCCTCACAACGGGTCTGTAAAGAGTCCAGGCCAGCAGTGGACTTCTCGCCATCGGGACCTGCATTTTCTAGAACACCACCATCAACTTTGATGCCGGGAGGCATTAGAGGAGTTGAAGTTTTCATGCGTAGTGGTACAACTTCGTAACCTTAGTTAATATCAACCTTAAACCTTAGATTTAGAAACTCAAAGAAACTATAACACCAGAGAAATGTTGAGAGAGGTCTGTCTGTCAAGTGTGCGATACATAGCGACCACTACCAGCAAACAAGATGATTCAGTTCACCCGACACGAATACGAATTGTTCGAGTGCAAATGAACCTATGTATTATTAATAGATACTAAGTAAGCCCTCTAGCTCTACTTGTTGTAACTTGTTGTAACTTAAGGTTAAGCACCAAGCATACACCTCGTATCTTAAGGATAAACACGTTGCCATAATATAATCTGAGCCTTCTCCCGGAGAAAATTCGGTATCGGCAGACCGTCTATCTCTTGATACAATGTCTCTTCGTGTAGGATTACGCCTGAAATATACTGTCCCAGTTCCGGAGTTTTAAACATCGTCTCTCTCCAAGCAAGTCGGTTCTCGGGAGTGTTGGTTACCTGCGAAGTGATTGTAATTGAGCGTTGGAAGTCATCATTGGAATCGATTATGGTTTTGAAGAAAGATCACAAGAAGGTCAATTACAACGACCGCCAAAAAATGATCCCAAAGGTATAGATTTAACAACTATTTTTAGTTCACTGTAGTATTAAGTATATTTAATCCCTCATCCTTTCATTCAAAATCAAATTCAAAAAGTAACGAAAACCCAAATACCCCAACAGCTCCCAGTCGTTGTTCCATCCTGAAAGGTGGCTCATCGACAGCCAAAATTCCACGACCTCCTGCCAAAAGGTTTGTCGCAGTTGACACCAATTCCTTTGCTCGATTCTGACTTATACATCGATGTGGAACGTTGAGACCACCTAGAATCGTAGCACTCGTAGTAGTGGTATTTCCACCAGCTTCACCACCATTTGATGTAACCATGTTGGTCTTGTTTGCACCAAGGTCAGCATCTCCAGGACGCACGACTCCAGGACTTTCTGGCATGTTTTTACTTGCTTTACCCTAACTTCAACGAGTATGAGTATGAGATCAAGAGTTGCTGTCTACGGTATTCTGGATATAGGGCCATCTTCGAGAGTTTTATAATGACGGATCCCTCGGTACTTCAATGAGTGTAACAATAACACCCCCCGGCGAAGCTGGTTCCGGTCGTCTCACCAACAAAGCATGTCCCCGATAGCGAGAAATATGCATTTTTCTACTTCATCGGATGGAGGTGTTGGTCGTGACCACAACATGATGGCTCTGGTCTTTTGACCAAGAATATGTACTTACTCAATCATCAAGGCGATATCTTCAACTCGAGTTAGAGGACGACATACTCGCACAAGGCGAGTGAGCCGATCAGTAGGCCATAGAAATACAAGAAGGTGCAAACTACACTCTCAAAAAACAGTAACTATTCTTCATTAAAGACATAGGCGGCTACGGCTAGAACCAGAAGAGCATCGGTTTTCATCTATTTACACCGCAACATCACTTAAGAAAGGGAAGAGAGGACGTAAAATTCAGATCTCAGTCTCAGAGGGGTTCAACAGACTACTTCTGAGAGTTTCAGGTTCGAACTTGAGGTGTTGCATGCGGGGATCGTACACAATGAATATCATCCCTCACCAGCTGACATTTCAAAAAGGTCCAGCCATGCACCAGCTCCACTCACTGGCTAAACATCTACTAACACCTTCTGCAGCTCGTGCGGAATGCGAATATCATTCAGCAGATCTTCTGCGGCGCCACAGCACACCACGGACGACTTCAGCGTGTTTGATTTTTCTATCCGTCAGTTTCAGTTTCAGTAGGAGTAGTGAGTGAATTTGAGTGAGTAAGTCAATGAAAGAGATCGCGACGCTTCATAATGATTAGCAATCATCCTGTTGTTGTACAGTATCTTGTTCATCAGTCGGTGTAAGAAAAAATGGCAGTGGTTCGTCGTGATGAAGTAAGTCACTATCATTATATGATGAGAGGGCTACACTTTCGCGATTACACTACAACTGACGGAAGTAGGTCGACCATCAAGATTGAGTTAAGTTGAGTTAAAAAATCTAGGCGAAACGCAGCAGCTTGATCTTGATGACCGAACTGGGTCTCGGTGGTTTGTTTCTAAAAAAATTCATCACGGTGGCCCTTCGACCATCATAATTGAGTTAAGTTAAAAAATCTAGGCGAAACACAACAGCTGGATCTTGGTGACCCAACTGGGTCTCGGTGGTTTGTTTCTAAAAAAATTCGTCAAGGCGAAACGCAACAGCTGGATCTTGATGACCCAGCTGGGTCTCGGTGGTTTGTTTCTAAAAAATTCGGCAAGGCGAAACGCAACAGCTTGATCTTGATGATCGAACTGGGTCTCGGTGGTTTGTTTCTAAAAAATTCGGCAAGGCGAAACGCAACAGCTTGATCTTGATGATCGAACTGGGTCTCGGTGGTTTGTTTCTAAGAAAATTCGGCGCGTTATCTCAGAAGTGGCAGGATACAAGAATATCTTCGAGCGTAATAGTGAGGCACTCTCCGTATCTCTTGGCAATTCGATATAATGGCGATCCCGGCTGTCCTCGGAAGATGGGCTTCTTTCTTTTCCTTAGGACTACATGCTTCCACTTGTCGTGTGGTCCGAACCCAGGCAAAAGATACCAATCTTACTGTGGATATCTCCTGGAGGAAGCTACAAAAGTGGTGACGTCAAATCAACTGATTCACTCATTCATTCACTCACGCTGCCAATTAATACTATCTAATAGGGTGCAGCGGTCTGAACGTGCCACGTTATTCTGCTTGTGAATGTACAGTTTGAACCTCCCGACTTAGTTTCTACTTATCTTATTTAGCAGTCAACTCACGAGCGCCAAGAGACGTCGGAGTGTTGGTGTACTGTGGCGAAGGAAGGAAGAGAAAATATCAATGAAAAGCGAGGTAGTCATATGTATGCGAATCGCCGTCGTGGCTAATCAAAGTTGTTCCGATTATTTCTTAATTTCTAGGTGAAGTGTACAAGTAGTTCTTATATATAGTGGTAGTGCTCCTGATAGTTATCATCAGCGAGACGGCCTCCACGACAATGTAAATGTTGAAGTTGATAATTTTTGTCATGGTAGTTACAAACGTCGATAAACGTCTATAAATCTTTAAACAAAAGGCATTGTGACTGGTGTTCTTGTTATTTCTTCGCTTGTAGTTTCTCTGTTTTGTTCAGATGAAATAGCAAATACTCAATCGAACAGCTTCGACGTTGAAGACGGTGAAGAATGTGAAAACAGCAATGGTAAATGAAGGAGAAGATCGATTGTACTAAGAAAGAAGTGGATTGGTTAGTAATAGTATGTTAATTATTAAGTCAACGCTACAGCATCAAGTCTGAAAGTTAATATAGCGCCCATGACTGTGACTGTTTTGGCAATAAGTTCAGTCCGATAATAACTTCCGTAGATCTTTCGTCGACGCAACCGCTGAAAGATGTAAACCAGGAGAAGAAGCGCATATGCATGATATCCATATCGATCAGTAGAAAATGCAACAGCACTGACACCGACCACACGTTTGAGGTTTACCAGTACAAACACATTCATAGTAACGATTTACAGTTTACAGCCCACTTCTGAAGAGACAGGCACCAAAGTGCTTCTTTTTACAACATGAGATTATATCTGAACAAAATATTCGAGCTTTTTCCACCTTCATGACGTACTATCAGACATTTAAGTCGACACTTCCAGACCCGATGACCTTGTTGTATTTTTTGAATCTGTTGCTTCCACTATCATTATCAAAACTAAAGAACCCGCAAGTCACTCAATAAATCACATATTTTTTCGTGCGCTTCGCAGTCACAGAACGAAGCGACCAACTAAATTTCATACAATATGGAGACACTTAGACTTGTTGTAAAATTGCACACTAAAACTATTACATATACAGCACCTTCACTTCTACAGCAAAAGGCTAAGACCGTTCCACTTCTGGAGCATCATCTTCTTCAGGCTGAACACTTCTGTGTGTGTCTGAAAAAGCGGATGAATCAGTATCAGATTGATCAGATTCGCCTGAAAAATCATGTTGAACTGGACGAAGGACATCCAAGGCAACGAGCAGTGCGACCTCTTTTGTAGCCAATTGACCCAAACGAACACCAAACTGATTTTCATCATTTCCTATATAAAATTCATAGGAACTGCCGGAAATTTTGATATCAACATCCTGAGATGGACGTGCCCTCAGCGTTTCGCGGAATTCTTCGAATTTTGAAGCGAAATTGTAAAAAGGTAGATATGTGCCTGGGATATTCTGCGTGATTCCTAGGTTCGCACTCGGCAGCCGCTCGTTAAAGATATTACTTGCCAGTGCCTCCTCGAAGTTCGCAAAGCTGACAAGAATAAGAAGGACGGGGATGGGGAGGAGGATGAGGATGGTGAAAGGGATTCTTGTGACCACAGCGCTAATGCCCATGACTTGCTAGAGTGGGAATAAATAAGATAAGAAAGGATACAAGACGAATGCTCATTTTTTCAAGAAGAATGGTTCTCACAAGTTTGCCCCTAACTCGCACCTCCCAGTCCAGTGAGTAAGCAAATAGAAGAATCCAATTGTTACTTGATCGTGGCCCTGACGGGCTTTCGACTGGGCATCACAATTTCCGAAGGTGGAGTAGCTGGTTCTGCAATACCATGATCACCAAGATCAGATACGGCATACATGAACGCGGATACCTGTGAGTGAGTATAAAATTAATAAAAATGAGAAATCAGTGAAGTAGGGTTAGAATTTCTCGAAAAAAAATGTTCATCTATACACATCACATGTGAACGAAGAACTTGAACTCCAAGAAGGGGCGTTATAGTAGAACAGCGCTGCTGACTCTATCCAGAAGATGACTGCGAATGCGGAGTAGTTTACACCGATGACCATTGCGAAAGCAGTCGAGTAAAGTGTCAGGCCCATACCAGGTCCCAGTAGTCGTAGCCGTCTGCTGCAGCTGCTGCGGCCTTCAGAGGAGCAAGAAACTTAGAAAATGCATAGGGTAGCCGAATGGCTACGGTTCTGGATGATGTCCTTCAACACCTTCCGCGATGACGCCCATGCCCTGTGACTGGTGGTAACCTGCACAGGCACAGGGCAAAAATGAGAAGACAAAGTAGCTAGCTTTTGCTGTTGTATTTTCTTGCAGGTCCCTCAGGCTCAGCGCCCTTCATCCAACTAGGCTAACTAGATCGCGACCGTCTACTTTCATCATCTAAGTACTCAGCTACTGCACACGCTAAAGGCCTTAGGAATCTTGATACTTTGACTTTGATGATCTTGATGCTGATGACCTTGCTGTTGCTGTCGTGTTGATCTTCTTGTTCCTGTTGTTTCCTTGATCATGATGTTTGTTCGTGAGTCGTTACGTTGTAGGTTCTAGTGCTGGTAGGGCGACGATCTTTATGCCCATGCTTAAGATGATGCATAACCGTTGCGGGAGAGACATCTTGTTCGCTGGGGCTGGACGGATTGGGCCTGCGTATTCTTAGAAATTCTGCATCCGTCGCCAAATTCCGCAAATCCGAAAGCTTCCTAGCGTTCAACACTGCGTATGGATTTGAGGAGAGTTAAAGGGAATAAACTTCTTGAGTATCAACGAGGGAAAGGCATTTTTCTGTACTTTTTTGAGAACATAAATCATAACCTCCTGTGTCACTCAGTGCAAAGCGAAGATGTTCGAGATCATGGGTAGAGACAAAGACCACAAAATCTAGAAAACTTTTGTGATTTGCTTCAACATTAGACTGAGAGATAGATATTAGCCAAATCAACTACCTTTTTTTTTTGCCGTGATGAACCCTTTCGTCGCCCTTTTCAAATCCTTGAGTTTCTCTGTAACCAAGCCATCTGCTCCTTTTAGAGTGGTACTAAGGAAATGCATCTCAGATACCTTCATCCGGGTAAGCTTATCTTCTTGTTTTAGTCTCTGATGTGACCTATTAGCATTGGAGCTGAATTTCCCGCAGCCATAAGGTCTGCCACCCTGGGTCGCGTTGCATGTCTTGGTCCAGATACGTTTTTTCGTCATGAGGCTGCCTGCGTTCGCTCATGCTTTGCGAATCGTACCCGATTTTCTCCACTTGTTCTTGTTTCACGAGATTTTCTTTTCCTTGCGATTTTCCACCTTCGAGGCTTTTTGTCGAGAATCTCTGCTCGAAGCGTTCCAGGTCTTTACCTTGAACGTACAAGAAAGATGAAGTTGCACTTTTCTACTTCTATGTATATTGGACAAGTAAAAGGCGACTGCTAGTATGTAGTTGTGAAGCCCTAACTAGGAGTTAAAGGTGAGTCATTGTATACAAAAAAAACTGGCTGAGAAGGATAGCGATGCTTCAAATAATTGACATATATTATTCGACAAACCATAATCAATTAATACTTGCCTCATAATGGGCAGTCTTTGCCTCGTCGAACTTGGTCTTTGCCTCTTTTAAATTCATGAGTTCCTGTTTGAAATCGTCCGGGAGTTTGTCGGCGCCTGCAGATGAATGAAGATGCTTTTGTAAAGAATAAAAAAAGGAAAGCGTACGCTTATCAAACAAAAAGAAGTGCTTATACTAGGAAGGTTTAAGTATATTCCCTCGCCAGAATTGGATCGGTGGGCACGCTTGGCACGCTGGGCCGCTGGGCGGCCCAAAAGTGGGTCTTCTGCGAAAAATTTCGCCTACCGTGCGCCCACCATGAGACTTGGCGTCAAAAATCGAGGCACCTTTCGGGCGCCCATTTCTGAAGCCCCCCGGCAAGGTAAGCGCATGCACCCTGGATCCGCAGTAAGCTGCATACGAATCGGGGCGCCCACCTACTGGCCCGCCTGGGAATATCCCTCAGCAGCGCCAGCCGCACACTGCAGCAGAGCACTGGGGCACACTGCAACGCTGCGCCGCACTCTACACACCCAAGCAGCACTGCATACAGCAGCGAAGCACCGCAAGCAGCAGGAACGTGGCCACTCCGCAAAGCCGCGCAGCGCCGCGCCGCCCTCAACTGCGGCCCTGTACATTGGCGGAAGCAGCGGGGCAACGCTATACGCGCCCAGCGTGCGCTCACCGTGCCCCCCATGTGTGCCGAGGGTCCACCCACCGTGCCAAGCGTGGCCGCCCAGCGGCCCAGCGTCGCCCACCGTGCCCACCTTCCCACCGTCTATAAACTAAAAATATTCTATTATACTTAATAACGAAAAATTTTGATTTAGAAGGTAAATTAGGTAGTTAAAGTAGCTAGTTTAAATAGCTTACGTACTTAATTTCTAAATGAAAATTTTTGATTTGTAAGGAAAAGTGTTTTTTGTGTTTGATAGCGTTGCAAATCTTTTAGAGAGATGTCCTCTTGGAAATGGAAACAAAAGGTAATTGCAAAGTAGTATCCATAAAATTTCTTAGCGATCACGTGTACAGACAGGTGGAGCCCTAACTAGAAGAAGTTCTTAAAGGTGACTGTATACAGAAAAAAACTTGCTGAGAAGGATAACGATGTTTCAAACTGAAATTCATTACTCGACAAACCATAGCCAATTAGTACTTGCCGCATCATAGTCAGCCTTTTGCTCTTCGAGCTTTTCTAATTTCTCGAGTCCCTGTTTTAAAGCCTCCTTGAGTCGCTGTTCTGAGTCTAAGTCCCTGGTCCCCGGGTTTGGACTTGGGGTCGTCTGCTTCGAGATTTTCTCACCTGCAGATGGATAGTAGTAGCCATACAATATCTTCACGATTACATACGCAGACGCTTAATCCCCTGCAGATGGATGAAGACGCTTTTGGAAAGGATAAAAAAGTAAGAAGAGTGGCTTCCTGCATAGCGGGCACGCCCTAGCCGGCGGCGACGAGAAGGCAACGCCTGGCCGACAAGGCTCGACACACCATAGGCGCAACGGCGACCATAGCACAAAACACACGAAGCGCAAAGAAATCCGGCGAGAACGTGCGCGTTGCCCGGGGCGCATCAATACAAACAAACCAAAAAGCTAGACTGTATACTTACAAAAGAAGCGCGTTGATATTGGGGCGCGATGCTGTCGAAGCGCTGGCCGCTAAGCTTATCAAGCTAATGCCCTTACGGAGCCCTTGCCAGTCTGACAAGACTACCTAGGCCTGTGCGTTTGGTAGTGGAATCCTGGCACGGATGCAGCACCATCACCGAAGGGGTGACGCCTTAAGCTATCGCCGTTGCATGCAGTTTCCTGCAGATTCCATGGGCATGCAAATCTTTCATCTTCACAGGCTCACGCGCTGGTCTTTCAAGTTGACGCGATGCATGATACCACAACCACGGAACCAGGGCAGCAGCTTTCCATTGATGCATCGGGATCGCGTTGTTTTCTTCAGGTCATGAACACTCGACCAAATTTCTAAGTTCTCACAGCCTGAAGCGACGCCAGAGAGTAAGAGCAAGGGCCTGCAGGATCATGGGGGCGCCCTGACTCAGTCGGCCTGACATTCCCCCCTTCGATGCAACATCGTGCACCAAAAGCCAGAAAATCAGACAAACTAAACCAACCAAAACTACCAAAGTTGGGCGCGCCTATTTTGCGCTTACATGTGCTGGAGTGTGAAACAAGCAAGAAGACTACGCCTACCCCTGTTTTTTAGGTGCTCCAGTATGTCTGTGGGTAGACTAGATAGATAGCCGAAGAAAATGGCCAGAGTCTTCTCACTCTGTTGCTGTGCATGGTATCGCCCACGCCGCCACTGTGTTTGTAGCGTTGAAAGTGGTCGCGCTCGCGTGGTTTACGTGTTGGACTCTTAATTATGCTCGGGCCAATTTCGTCAAAGGTGCGGGCCTCATCATCATCAGAGCCACCCTGTAAGCCAAAGCACAAGCCTACCAACCTACTACAACTACGGCAGACAGCTACGCTTACGACAAGAGCAACAGACGCGCCAGCCTTCATGGCCACAGAATTCGAGACTTGCTCCTAAGGGCCATTTATTTTTCCAAAACCTTGCTACTTTGGCCTTTTGGCACAAATCAACAAGCCAAAAGACCGCGAGGAGGCAAGCCACCGAGTCAGCCCCCTCTTGCACTTCAGGCGCCTCGCTGCCCTTGCTTCCCTGTGGGAAGATGATCCGAGGCGCCTCAACATTCGCGGCCTTCGTCAGTGCGCCAGCACGTTGTTCTTGCGTGGGTACAAACACGGCGCGGCTTCCGTGTTCAAGGACTTTGCCGCGCGTAAGGTAATCGCGACGCGCCTCGTTGGCCTGTTGAGTTCTTGCCGCGGTTTGCGTCCTGACAAGACCGCGCTACGATTGCCACAGCCACATAAGACAGCACCAACACCAAGCCCTTGGTCTCTTGCTTGCTCTAGTTCGGTTCTACCTCAGAGGAACTGCAGCAAGAGACGCAGCCCTTCGCCATCTCGATGGCCTTGCTGGATGCTACCCACTCTGCCTCCGTCATGTTAGTCTTGTGCGGTGCCGTCACGCTCAAGGGCGTAGATTTCCAAGCAACTGGACAGCCAAAGAGACAGACTATCACACCGGTGACACTCTTCAACGCGCGGCAGGTTGAGACAAACGACGCGCCCCACAAGCGGCAGCGGGGTGGCTGGGCCATTTCTGGCCGCGCTTGCTGTTGTCAGGATGATTGACCCCGGTAGACATTTTGCCCAGCTCCAGGCGAATACTCAACGCCAGGCAACGCCCTTGGTGCCAGCCAAACGGCGAAGCACTTCACCCCCAGCGGCTTCCATCACTTTGCCGATCGTGTTGGCCGCTGCGCTCGCTAGCTCGTACGCGGCTGCTGCAAGACCAGGGCGCACCGTCACGGCCAACCACTGTAGCGCCCTGGCCAGTGCTCTGCGCGGGAAGCTGGAGGGGGTAGCGCTTTCGTCGCACGCCGGACCCTCCTCGAACGAAGTCCAAAGCTAAGCAGGCGGAGTCCTCTGAAAATGCCTGGCAAATTTCTTCAGCACTTTTGCAGCGTCGGCGTGCATCTTGATACGCAAGGCGCCATGCTGTTTGGAGTAGCTGCAGCCTGCACTGAGCCAGCCAAACTCCACAATGCCAGGCAGCTCAGCTTCTTCCGGTGCTTTTTCCACGCTGATCATCGTGACCAGCCCAGGTGCAGCCTATGCACCTGGGAAGCCAACCCATCCACCAGCTGACCCGTCTTCACAATCGCCACAAGGTCGCCGACGTAGATGGCCAAAATTGCGACGGACCAGCTCACCGCTAGCGTCGACTTTACGCCACAAACCCAGCCCGGCTGCTGCCTCAGTCCAACCCAGGCTACGAAGTCGAAGATCTTTGGCGATCCGGTCGCTCGCCCCAAAGCTTTGGCGAGATCAGGAGGCCATATAAGGCTCCCAAGAGAAGACGCCGGCCGTCGTCTTCTCCGCCATCTCAGAACTGCTCGGGATCGAGGCTACAGCGCTGCGGTGCTGAGTGCTTGCTCGGGTGAAGGCGTTGCCAATGTCAAAGCCCTCGCCGGCCGTTTCCTTTTCGCCAACACCAGATATCAGCGCTACTCGGTTTCCAAGGTGCGGCACGGCGCTCGCGTAGCGCGAAGCGCCCAGGCTGGCCCCCGCTTGCCAACGGTTGCCAGGGACGACTAGTCTGGCCTTAAAGCGCCCGCAGCGCTTCCACGTCAACAGCGAGGCAGCTGGTGCACGCTTCAACTTTCCGGCGTAGAAGTCAGAGCACTCAGAAGCCAGCAGGCAGCTTCCGCCAACTGCGGCAAGCCTCCAGTCTTGCCGCCTCTACTTGGGTAGCCTCGATCCGGCGCGGGCGGTGCGGATTTAATTACGTGCCTGAAGGCTTTGCCCGGCGTTGTAGTGCCACCCAGCGGGGTGTTGTGCTCGTCTTGGTCTTTCACCAGAAAGGTTGCCGCTGTGGTGAGTTCCTCGCCGTCCTGTCATCTTCCTCGAGGTGAACACAGGCCGACGATGTTGAAAAGTCGAGAAATTCTAGCCATCCAATCGAAAACCATAAAAAGCAAGCTGCTCACGAGGAAAACACATACACGAAGGCGCAACATCATCCACGCAAAGTCCTAGATAATCCCACAGACCAACCGGAGAAGAACGTCACTACTGAAACCGAAGCCAAGGGGGAGAGAGGCACCTGCTTGCGCCGACCGGCAGAAAATCAGACAGCACACCGCTCGCATCTTCGCGCGCGTGGCGAATGTTCTGCATCACGTCAACCGAGGCAAAAGCCGCAAGCATCAAACTACTGCCCGCCGCCGCCTTCTTGTTCAAGAATAAAAACACCCGCCAGAAAGTCAACGTAGTGAGACGCCTTCGCCCCCAGTCCATTGGCGGCCTCCGTCAGCATCAGCAGCTTGTAGAACGCCACGGCCGTGCCCGTGCCCTGCAGTCGGGCTTCAGCCTGAGAAGCGCTAAGGCCCTTGCCCGCGTCGTCGATCTCCTTGCCTTCTTGTTCATGGGCGCCTTCTTCTCCTTGCTGTAGTGCCGCGTCTGCTGCTGCGCGAGCCGCTGTTAGCTCCCGCCTTGCCTGTTCCCTCAGCTGGCCCCTCATGATTTTCATGGGCACACACATTCTGCACGGCTCCACTGAAGTCGAGGCTACAGCGTTGCCGAATCTGTGCACGAATGTTGCTGACCTGCCGGCGAGTCTGGTCGCGAGTGCGAGTCCCCCGCCCACACCTCTTGACTGTGCCGGTGGGTAGCTAAACGCGCTGCATACGGCAAAAAGCACATCGCCCCTGCCGACAGAATGGAGTCCACCTCGAGCTCGAGGCAAGCTCCGGAGGTAGAGCGCGCTGAAGCTGGTGGCACAGAAAAAGCCTCGCCACCTGCTGCAAGTGCAAAGTGCAAAGACGGAGAGCCCGACGCACTCTCTGGCCTTCCAAAGCACTGCGCCGCCGCTCTGCACGCCGGCCATTGGAATTGCGCGCACGACGCCCAAGAGCTCGCAAGGCTTCATCGCCGCCATGGATGGCCAGCGCGTAGACGCGTAGTGGCGCATAGACTTGGAAAAAGCCAGCAGCTGGAGTTCTAACGAGAAGCAACCCGCCACACACAGTGGCTCCGTTCTGGTGAGCTCTGGCGAGGTGCGTGGCGCGATGGATGGCCTAGGCCTGCCAGTGAAAAACACGGAAGAAAGGGGCCACTAGTCTAGACTCCGCAGCCCGCAACAAGTTCCACGCCCTCTCCTTTGGCAGCGCCAGACGCTTGACAGATTCCGCGGCGAAGTGGTCCACATCAGCGCGCACGATGTCGGCTACTTGGCTGCAGGTCTCCCTGCTCGTGATCAGGCCGCCGGGGTTTTCAGAATTAGTCGCGAAAGGTTTCACTCCTAGGCCAAGTTTCCTCGCCTCCTCATGCTGCTTCTTTTTCAAGCGTTGCGCTAACTGTTCCGCAGCGCGCTCCTTAGTCCCGCGCCGTGCTTCGAATACTTTTAGACGAAGCTCCCCGCGCAGCTCTGCCTCCGTCTTGAATCGCCGCGCTGTACTACAGTGCCCCTGCTTCTTTCATGATCGCTCTCGCCTTGTCCCAGCTCAGCGCCCCTTTCACATGCTCACTCACTACAACAGAAGCAAGGCAGTCGAGCCTGTGGCAGTTTGGCCTCTTCCTTGTAAGCATCCACGAGGGCCATGGGCTTCGATGGTGGCAGCGGCTTCAGCGTGCGTAAGGGGTTGCTCAGCAGGTAGCGCTCATCCCGCGCGGCCTCGTTTACAACTATGAGCCCACGCCTTCCCCTGTGGCCCTTCGAGGCAAATTCGTGCGCCTTTTCGCAGTACTAGGCACTTTGAGTTTGAGGCAGTTGCAGAAAAAGCCGAAGGCAGTCGGCGAGCGACCGACGACACTGTGCTAACAATCAAGGCACCACTTCCATGATGTTTTTGAGCTTCAAGGCAAGTCCTGTCCGGCGTCCGCCTGCTCTTGTGGGCACAGGCGAACCCTCTCAAGGTACTGCGACAAGGAGAGCGGCCCGCCCAAGTCGGATAGCGAATAAGGAAGAAGACGAAGGCGAGAAAACCCAAAAACCTCTATGCCTGACGTCGCAACCCCCAGAGCATGCCCAGTATCTCCGTCCGAGTAGCTTCGCCTGGTCCTCTTCGTTCAGGCCTTTCCCTGGAAGCATTTTGCGCCAGCTCGAGAACTTCACTACAGCGACGCCATTCAGCAACTGCTCAACCCTCGCAATTTCGGGGCCACAATGTAGAGTCACGCCCCAGCAGAGAGCGCTCCGCACGTTCAAACGGCCCACCGAAGAAAGCTGCGCCCCAAGCTGCCGCCGCGAATTGCTTCCGCGTTAGTAAACCAGAGAAATTCCAACTTTCCCCCTTCAAGAATGATGACCAGTAAGACCCCTCTTCGAAATCCGACTAAAGTCAGAGCTAAAGAAAATGCTACAGCGATGCAAGAGAAGCCCACAACTCTCAGAGAGCAGCGACCCCTTCGAGGTAAACAGCCAGGAGGTAGAGAAAGACACGGTAGACAGCACTGCACACAAGATGGAAGAGGCGGAAAAGCTAAGGCGCACGGGATTGATTCAAGACGACAAGTCGAAGAGCAAGAGTCTCCAGATGGATACGCGGAAGCATCAAAGACTGCGCTACCATGCTTCAGAGAGGAAAGAAAGACAAGCACGAAGGGCCGCCACATTTCTGCGCGCGGAGAGTAGTCTCGCTCCATGGAGTCTTCTCAAACCACGGCAAGGGGAAAATCAAGAAGGCAAGGGCGCCCATGATTGATGTTGTGCGAACGAAGTGGAGCCATTGTGCTGCAAAGGGTAGCCCAAGGGAAGAAGCTCCGCGGGAGTTCGACACTGTGAAGGCGTCCAGCAAAGGCAGCTGTGCGCGATGTGGCTGGGGAGTAGGTGGAGGGTATCGCGCCGTTTGTGACGCCGTAAGCCTTTTCGAACAGATAGACCCGGGCGGGTTCTCGGGCGCATGCGATGCACTGGCACAGGGGGAACCGCAAGGCGTGCAGGTGCGGGACGACATCGGACTAGTGTGGGGGCTTGTAGATGCGTGCAGGTGCGTGCGTCTCTGTAGGAGCGGCCCAGGCGTTTGTATGAGATGAAACCAAGAAAGGGCAGACTGACAAGGGGACCGCCCTCGTCAACAGTGTCGAGGGTATCTATTGCGATCCAGGTGCGAGAACGACAACTACGACGATCCGCGTTCGCCAAACTGTTGGGCACTGAGGTACGACGACGACATCTACACGATGGGCACGCGCTGCGCAGTATGTGCTGGCCAGCTGATAGCAACCGCGTACGCGCACCCTGTTGAGAGGGGGGAGACAATCGGGACGCTGATGGAACGACCAGGCCAGAGGTCGCGGCTGCACTGATGGGCCACGACACTGCCGAGGCAGAAGGCCGACGAGAAGCCAAGTATAGTAACGTCGAAGGAAGGGCCACGCTTATCGTGTTCCAGTATACAATCCGAAGAATAAGAAGTACGCGAGACCAATACTTCTAGCCAAAAGTGTTACACTACATTAGAACTCACTGCTACCGATCATTTGGCTCGCTTCCTGCTTCCAGCAGTGAAAGCCTCTAGGAGGGCGTGGGTGAACACGAGTGTCAGGATCCCTTTTTTGGATCACTGTCGCCAAAGGCAGCAGAAGCTTCTAGTTCTTTGGTGTGCAACACGCTGACGCTTCAATAATCATTGTTCCCATCTAAGCTACCTGCCTATGGGCATGCTCACGGTGAGACCATGGGTTAAGGAGACAGTCATTTACTTGCGTTGCTTTTTTGTGGGTGGTTGATTATCACATGGTGGTGCTGGAAGAGGGGTAGGCTGTGTGTCCTTTCGGGTATCGGGACCGGAGTCCGTAACCTCCGGTGGCAGTGCGTTCTGGTTGAGGGTTTTAAGTACAACTGTCCAGTTTGGTTGTCGTACTTCGATGACTTCAGCCAGTAAGTGGCGGAAGGAGGCGCAATCTTCTCTCGAGAAGATGTCCGCTATGTTGAAGTGGGTGCTGACATAGCGGTAGAAGGTGCGCTGCTCGGCTGAGGCGGCGCGCAGGGCGGATTTGGTGATGATGTTGAGCAAGTGTGATGATTTTGCAGCCATCTTCGCGCGCGCGTAGAGTTGGGTGACGTTGTCGAGGGAGATGTGCACGAGGTCGTTCGCGGTTGCCCAGGTGGTGAGGGCGAGGTAAGTAGCCACTGCTTCGAGGACTTCAATGCGGATAGTGTTACCGATGACGTTCTCGATGTGCTGGCGGTCGATTAATAGAGCGAATGCTTGGCGCTTTCCCTGTGCGTTAATGTGAAAGGCACCTAGTACGGGTTGCCCATCGGGTCCACGATCGGATGACGCATCCGTGGCGAGGTAAGACTGCGTAATTCGTGCGGCTGTCTTGCCGTGGATGGTTCGCGGTAGGGTCGGCAAGAGGTGTTGCAGCGCCACAACGTGGATGCGGAGCATGCTGCGGCGCTTCTTGCATTTCTTGAGGGTGTGAGAGAGTGACTCACCCAGCCATTTGTATAGCGGGCGGAGCAGTTCGGTGCCGATCTTCGACCGGGTATGTTGCGTGCCGAAGGTCGCCAGTCCGACCAGCTTCTGTAGGTCTTTGAGGACGAGTGACTTACTTTTGATTTGCGTGAGGGTGGTGTCGAGCGCTTTCGTGAGCTTGATGTAGAAGTTAGCTGGCAGCATAAGCGTGAGAAGGGTGGCGTCAACTGATCTAGTGTAGTGGTAGATGAGGCCCAAGGCCTTCAGGGTGTCTGTTTTGGCTGAAGACTGGTCCGCAGCCGGTTTTTTGGAAAGCGGCAGGCCGAGGCATGCTGCCAGCTGGTGGATGAAAGTCTTCGCAGCAAAGATTTGCTGCGTTGTTGTGGCAAAGTAGTTCTGGTCGTCGATGTAGGCCAACACTGGGACTTTGAAGTAGATGCAGATGGCCATTAGTAACTCCGAGAGGCGGCAAAATGCCGGGACGGAGGTTTCGGCGCCCATATTGAGCGCATAGCTGACCCAGAACCGGTATGCCCGCTGCCTTGGGTCATACCCCGTTATGGGGCAACTTTTGGGGTCGTCGATGCCAAAGAGGTAGTAGGCCTCGGATATATCATCGGAAGCCATCTCTGGCGGTGGTGTCTGCGGATGTGCCACATCCTG
The DNA here is from genome assembly GCA_905178165.1 of Amoebophrya sp. A25. NCBI lineage: Eukaryota > Dinophyceae > Syndiniales > Amoebophryaceae > Amoebophrya > Amoebophrya sp. A25. The sequence continues at coordinate 1,046,322 of CAJINU010000019.1, read as the reverse complement.
GCTGAGGGAGGTGAGGGTAGCAGACAGGCGGTCCGCGAGGGCCGTGCGGGATTCTTGTGGTTCTGGCAGGGTGGCCGTTGCCGCCGCCGTTGCCAGTTCTTGTTGCGTATGTGCATGGGTTTCCTTGCGCGTCTGGCCAAGTGGTGAGGAGATGTAAGTGTGCTCCTTCCCGGTTGGCGTCATGTAGATGCCGATGAGATCTCGAATCTTCCGGGTGCCGTGTAGTTCTAGTCTTTCTTGTGTGCGGCAGTAGTTATTCTTGGCGCGGTTGTCGATGAGAAGCCGGATTGTGCGGCGTTCCTCGGTGGATTCATCCTTAGGGAAAGCAGTGGCAGGTTGGCATTGGAGCAGGTCGCGGGTGATCTCCTTATGTTATGCCGTCCCTTTTGAGTATCCTGTTCTATGATATCGATGATTGCCTGGAGAAGGTCATCGTCGAACTCTGGTGGTGTGGCGCGGAGACGGATGGCCTTCTTGTAGAAGTCGGCCACTTCTGATTCCCGGATAAACGGGGTGTGATTGGCTTTCCAGACTCCCGTGGTATCACCATTGGCGATAGCGTTAAACCCTGTGATGACTCGCGTGGTGAAGGTGGTGTCAGGGTGGTCGATTAGGGTGGCCAGTGTTTCAATGGCGTCCACATTGCGCGGCGGCTCCGAAAGGAGGAGGCCCTGCAGGTGCGCCGGACTCTCTTTTTTGATGCGCGCCTTGCTGGTCTCCGCAGTGTCCTGCTGGAGCTCGAGGAGGTAGCGGGTGGCTTGTGCCACCGTGTTGGTCCACTCTTGTGCGTTGTCATCTCGATCACGTTTTTGGTCAAATATAGCTTTAGCGTATTGTTGGTAGAGGCGTAAGTCGACAGGTGGCGACCAGACCGCTTCAGTTAACTGGTCGGCCGTTTTAATCAATGCAAGTTTTAGCTTTTTCGACGTCATCTCGGACTATCTTTTGTTTCCTGGTGTGGGTGGGTGGGTTCTTTCATTTTCGTTATCCGGAAAACTATCTGAGATCTCCGGAGCGCGCAGTTCTTATTTAGTCACCTATGGTCTCCGATAGTATAAACACCGACTAGAGAGAACCCGAGCAGATCAGCAAGAGTTCGCATTTGCATTCATTTCACATTTCGCGGCCTCCGGCCAGACAAATGTTACACTACATTAGAACTCACTGCTACCGATCATTTGGCTCGCTTCCTGCTTCCAGCAGTGAAAGCCTCTAGGAGGGCGTGGGTGATCACGAGTGTCAGGTTCCCTTTTTTGGATCACTGTCGCCAAAGGCAGCAGAAGCTGCTAGTTCTTTGGTGTGCAACACGCTGACGCTTCAATAATCATTGTTCCCATCTAAGCTGCCTGCCTATGGGCATGCTCACGGTGAGGCCATGGGTTAAGGAAGCAGTCGCTTACTTGCCAATTGTCCAGGCGCGGCTTTCGCCAAGCGTCTTATTTCGACTTCACTTGCTTGCGAAGTGGAGCGGCCTGTGATTGTTTCCGTGCCTGGTCTTTAGTACTGGTGGAGGTGGTCTTCTTCTTGGTGACTTTTTTCATCGCCGATTTGCAGTATGCAGTTTTCGGCGTGACCTTGATTGTGCAGACATCCTGTCCGTTCATTTGGGTAGTACCTTCCGCGAGGAATTTGTCCCTCGACTTGAAGTAGGCGGCGGCGTCGTGCTTAGTTGACAAGAGAGATTCGATCTCGTCCAGTTCGCGGGTGCGCGTTTCATTGCGCATTGCCTCCTGGATCTCATCTTTGTCTTTAGTTGTAGCAGGTGGTAGAGTTATGTGCTTGCTATCGTCGGTGGTGTAGTCGAGTGCCCCGGCCACGGGGAATAGGGCTGCATCCGCGTGGTCCGCGTGGTCCTTCATGTAGCATAGGACGGCCGCGAGGGTGCTCCAGCCTCTTGCCTTCATGTAGGTCTCAAAGCCGAAGTGTTTGCCGGAGGCCAGCGTTTTTGCGGCCATGAGGGCATTAGTTCGGCGAAGCGAGTGGAACTTTGCCCCCAGTTGTTTCATGATATCCATCATTGATTTCCCATCTGCTGGCAGGGATGGTTGTGGTGTGGTTTTGTCGCAGATGGGGCAGAGGTCCTTGTGTTGTGGTGAGGTACAGTTGCAGCGGATGGTAACCACGCGCCCCTCCTTATTCGCGATCTTATCTCGAATAACTGTTACGAGGATGCGGTCGGCGTGGTAGGTGAGGTGGTGCGGGCGGAGCTCGGCACAGCTGCTCCACCGGATGCCCAGGAGGATCCACAGGCGCACAAGTGCGCGATCTGCAGGCTGGAGGCGTCGGCACGCATCCACGTGGATAGGTGGCGCCTTGAGGGGCTCTTGTGCCGCACACGTCCGCCGGATGTCATCCTTGGCGATGTTGAGTGCCTTAATGGCGCAAGGGTGCGGCTGGAGCCAGTTGCGCGGTTGGTTGGTGCGTGGGTCCAGCTCTGGCATGAGGAGGCTGCGAGATACCGCGGCAAAGTAGGCGCTTGCCAGCTCGGAGCTATCATTGGTGGCCGAGATCCAGAGGCAGAAGATACGTAGGCGCTCGATTGAGTATGGAGGGTGGACTTGCGGGAGCTGGTTCGCCCAGTAGTCCCAGAAGACGTGAAAGCTGTGCTCGCGGTTGATGAGGGTGCCCTCGGCATGCGCTTGCAGCTGCAGCGTGATGTTCTCGTTGCTGCAGTAGCGAGTGAGGGCGTGGCGGTATTCCCGTTTTGGGATAGTGGCCTTATCTAGTCTGAGTGACGGCGATGGTGTGGGTAGCGAGAGTGGTGTGGTCTCCGACGGTGGTGGTTTCCACGTCGGGGCTCCCAGTGGTGTGGGCTGCGAGGCTTGCTTTCGCAGCTGGGAGCCGGAGGCCTTGGAAGAGGCCATAGCCGGCGCGAGCCAGGCGCCATGGAACAGCGCGAAGAAACGTGACGCCATTTTTATTTTTCCCTCGAGTGTTTCGCTCTTTATTCCAGTGCGCAAGTGCTACTTTTTCTTGGTTTTGTATATTGATTTTCATGGTATTATCTAGGGAGGGGCGTACTTCGTTGCTTTTAGGGTGCCTCACTTTCTCTCGGCGGATGACCTTCTCTCGTCATAATTTATCCTGGTACGCCGCAGCCGGTGAACACTACAGTCAGATGTGGAGATAAGGCAGCCGGGGTAAAGCATGTTTCTCAAATACTCACATTGGTGCACATAGCCTAAAAGCTGGCCCGGTAGGTGGCATCTCGCCTATTCTCAGTCAGGTTATAATCTGACCACTCATGAGTTCTGTGGGAGTTGTTCCAAGGTGTAGACGCTACACAGATAGAGCGGCACTGGGTCTGTGACTAACTGATGTTTCGCCTTAGTCACATACAGAGCGACTCCTTCTTCGATGATGTCATGAGTGTGGACCGAAATCCATACACGGTCGCCACCCATCGATTTGGTATGATTTGGATGGTCCCCCCAATGGACATGCTGGCGGCTCATCGGCAACAAGTAGCCGACTCGGCCAATGTTTGCCAAGGCGTATGCGGAGGTCTGGCGCCAGATGTATCTGTATGTTGGGTAGGGTGGTTTTGGTGGATAGGGTTTGCGGCTGGTGGTTGAATGATGGCAAGGTAGGTAGGTTGAGACTTTGTAGCTCAAGGCAAGAGAAGATAACAGCTCGGCGAATGCAGCAAAATAAGGCTGAAAGTGTTGGCATCCGTGGAAGTCGGCGTATTCTTGTGCTTCGGCTTTGGTAGTGAGGCGCTTGCTTCCGGTGCATTTGGTCAGGGATTGCCCCGATGTGGCGCGGATGTAGTGAGCCGGTTCGTGGTAGGCAATTTCAAAGCGGAGTCCGCCATGTCTGTTGGGGACTTCTGCAGCCGCCTCAATGTATTCGAGCGGGTACCAAACACCATGTTTGCCATGGTAGAGGGTTTCCTGAAGGTCACCCAAGTCAATCCACTCGCGCTCCCAGCCCTCGACCACTTGTCGACGCGCCAGTTCTGGGCTGTGGCGGAGGAAGTAGGCCATCTGCTTTCCACATTTGTGGAGCAAGTCCTTGCAGAGTTTAGCCGACTGGTTTGCCGCCGGGTCAGTCCACTTGAGTTTCCTGATGGACTGGCTGATGGTGTAGGTCTGGCGCGGCTTGTTGATAATGGCCGGAAGGTAATCCATGCCACCAGAGCCGTGCTTTAGTTCCTGCCCACTTTGTGTAGAGGCGGGTAGTTCGTCCTCAGCCGACACTTGCGTGCTCGGAGCCCCAAGGTCGTAGGCTTCGTCCATCTCATTACTCCAGAAGGAAGTTGCTGGCGTGGTGTAGTCTTCGTCCTAAGTGGACGGCGGGATGAAGGCTGGCCCGTCGTTGTTGTACGGACCAGCACCAGTCGAGGCGCTGCTCGAGGCAGCCTGGTTGGGGCGCGCCTTACCGTGCGGCGCCATGGCAGCCGCGGGGTCCTGTGGGCCCTTTCCCGTGGCGTCTTGGGCTGGTTTCTCACCAATGCCCTTAGAGCGGCGTTTTGCCTCAGCCGCCAGTTTCTCATGGAAGGCCGATTTTTGGCCTTTACGGGTCGGCGGGATGGCCACCTTCTGACCCTTTCCCGGTGCGTTGGTGCTCATTTTTTAACGTGAGTATTTGTCTTTAACACGTATGCGCGGACACGTTAGCGCTGTTTCCCTGGAGGTGGTTTGGTTGGTAAAGGTAGCGAGTGGCGTTATGGTATCGCTTTATCCAAGGGCTTAGATTAAGTTGGTAGTGGTTGTGTATGGTTAAGTAGTTAACGTCATCAAGTCAGTAGCCAGCAGCTTTGTTGCATGCGACAAGGCAAGGCGTTCCTCTATTAGGGAGGCACTTCGAGATCGGCCACATTCATCCCATAATAATTGTTGCATTGTTTTGCATTGGTGAGTGGTGCCGACAGTCGCAGACTTAGGCGCACGGATGATGAATGGTCGACTTGTTGCCAATAGATATATCTGATCACTCACATGCTGCACAGGTTTTTGAGTGCAGGCATCAGTCTGGGTTTTCCGTTGCGGCAGAAAGAGCACAGCCTGACAGCGGTAGTTTTAGCTCAAGCTTCACAAGGTTGGTTTTTTCTTACTTCATCTCAGCTACAAAGTGGCGAGGTTCATGGCGTCATAGCGGTTTCAACAAGTTCACCTGAGAAATGTTGTCTCAACGCCTCTGCTTCATGATCGAGAATCTCAGTTGCGGACCCTCGGGATCCACGCCTCTTCTTTCTTATTTAGACTGGGCCACAACAGCCTCACTCCACTTGCGTTTAGCAATCATATTTGCATCCTCTGCTGGCCACTGGTGGATCAAAGGGCAGGTAAGATTATTCTCATCGAAAGCGCATTTGTGGAAGATGTGGCAACAGGCACAGGCGTCCTTAGCCAGCTGGTATTTGTCGCGCTTGGACGCGGATTGAACCACTGGGGGCTCAAGGATCCCGTCTTTAGACACCGGCAGCCCACAAGGAGTAGCATTAATTGTTTTTGCCCATGCGCGACCTGTTTTAGGATCAGACTTGTTCGTCGTGGCCACAGGGGTCCACCCGTCCGCCACCAGCTCCGTCCAAGAGCGCCACACCGGTAAAGTGCCACGGTGGATTAGCTCAGCACTCAGCTGTTTACACTTTGCAGCCGTAGGCTGACCCGGTGGGTTGGCCGGTGCGTCAGTGTTTGAAGAAAGAGCTGGCGGCTGATCTTGGTGAGGTGTTTCATTGGTCTTGCGACCGCGCGGTAAGTCGACGGCCCATTCGGTGATTAGAGGCGACAGAGGTATTTGGCAGATGGATGGTTCAACAGAGGCCACAAATTAATTGTTATGCGGAGTGAGTAGTTTTAGCCGTAATTTGGAGCTCTTGAGTGCAGCCGTCTGCTTCCAGTTGGTATCATGCCGCCAGACATTGTTCTTGGAATCCCAGGACTTGTAGCACTGTTTCTCCGGTGCCCGCACCCATTTGCAGGCGTCGGCCTTGTTGGGAGCAGCGGTTGGTGCCGCAGCAGCAGGAGGCTGGCCTTTTTTGCCTGTACCCTTAGCCGGCGGCGCCTGCCAGTTCCGCCAGGATTGGTATTCTCCGGCATTGGTCTCGTCCTTCTTGGTAGTGGTAGAGGTGGTGGCCATGTTGTTCTTCTTCGTATTCTTCTTGCGGCGCTTAGTTCCAGCAGCACGTGGTGGACTTTGGTCTTCATCCTCTTCATTAGCTCGCTTTTCAGCAGCAGCGGGAGAGGGGGATGCTGTGGCGTTGTTTTGTTTGTCCTTTCCCCACTGCGCAGAGCGAACTTTAGAAGATTGCTGTAGTTCTTGTTGATGTCGTGCCAAGAACTGCACGGAGGACATGTTGTTCTTGCGAAGTTCATCACGCACGTGCGCATACAGCATCATTGGTATGAAATGCAACACGAGCGCGCTCTTCGCCACTCCAGACAGCGAAAAATGAAAAGGGGAGACCAATTTAATACTTTCGTCTATATTAGTGGCCTCTCCTATATACAATACGAATTTTTGTGCCATGCTTCATTGTCGTCTCCATGGCAAGTTGTGCATCTGTAGCCAATTTTTCATTTTCTCCCCACGTTGCTCCCAGCAAGGCACCTCGCAAGTCCTCTTGACTTCGGCGTTCGAGGGCGTGCAAGTAGCTGATGTTCCATCCATTCCAGAAAACGCGAGGAATAGTTGGGCGGGCCTGTGGGTGATTGGTTGGTTGGTGGGGAGGGTAGGTTTGCGCATACATGTAGGTAAGGTATGCTGAGTGTGAGTATGGTGGTATTCGTAAGAGACGACATATGGCGTAATTCCTGGCTGATTGTATCGTGTAGGTATAGGAGTTCGCTAATGGTATATAGTTGCACCTTAGCCGAACCAAGCGAAAGCAGGCGTTGTGCGGTGGACGCGAGGTCTTGGCACAACGGCCCTCCAATATTCTTAAACAGAATAAAGGTTTTGGGCGACGTCTCAAATTCCTTTGTGGTGAGGAATTTTGTGAGAAACGACCGCTCAGATCCGATGCCTTGCAAGATTAACCAGGCCGCCAGCGCTTTGGCGCTGGCCTTCTGCGTGGGCGTATGTGTTGCGACCCAGTGCAATAGCGTGGTAGGCGCGAGGTGGACGGTCGGGACGAGGCGGTGGCAAGCCTGCAAGTTAGCTGGGCAGTTCGGGTAGACCACGGCCGAAAGCAGTCCGACCTGGCTCTGGGTGTCGAGGACAGCTCCCTTGTACGAGGCGACGTTTCCTGGTGTGACCATCCAGGTGAAGGCGAGTTGGTTGTTGAGGTCGAGGCCCGTAAGATGAAGGGCAGCGCCATCTTTTCCGTCCCTGTGTGTTTTTGTATGGTGTGTTATGAGGTATGTGGTTCGTCGGTGATGTGGTGTATCGCGTGTAGGCTATCTTTAACCGCCCATCAGGCCGATGTTGAGTTCACATGCGCCATAGGTTGCACGGCTAAGCTCAGGCCATCATCTGGGCCCGGGCTAGAGGTCTTGTTGTGTGGCGTCGGCTGGAATGCCTTTGCTCAAACGGTTGCCCCATCCTAGCCCGGGCTGTCCGCCCGCCGTTGGCGCTTACCTATAAGTGGGGTAAGTCCGTTGGCACGCGGGACAAAACTAGCGATAGCACTCGGTAGGGGGTGCCATGTGATCTGGAAAGAGATGTCCTGATCTTGTTCATCACCGTGCGGGAGACGAAGAGACCGGAGCGCGTTGACCGCGATGGGGCCCGGCTCGTCGGGGTCCTTGAAGCCCGGAACGTCCGAGGCTTCTTTCTTGGTGCGGTAGCCAGTCGCCGCCGCATCTGGGTAGATGCCGCGTTCGTCCGGTTTAGCGACGTTATAGCTCGGGGCGGTCTGCTCCTCTTCTTTGAACTTGACGACGACCTCCTTGAGCGTCTCCTCGTACTCCTGGCCGAGCTTCTCCTTCATGGTCGCCAAAGCTGCGGTGACCTGAGCTGCCACCATAGCAGCCACGTCAACAGCCGGTGGCTGAAGTTGAGCAGGTGGCACTGGTGGGCCTTGAGGTTGGCCGAAGCCGTCCGGTAGTTCCTGTATGAATGTTCAGAGGTTACTTCAGGCAACGCGCTGTATGGTGGTTGAGGTATGTTGCGCATTTTGAGAGTATGTTGAGCACATGCCTCTATTGCCTACAAGAAAGAGCCACAAGACACGTGCTAGGCGGTCGTAAATGGTGTAGGGGGTACCAGATTGCTGTCGGCGCAGTGACCGTGAAGAAAGGCGTAGTCGCTGTGGATTCCTGCACCCTGTGGACAGGCTGGGGCATCCACATCACAGTGCTCACGGACTGCCTCAATGCCGCGCCTTCCTCCCGATGCTTTTGCGAGTTCCATTTAATTTGGATGCAACACAATTTGCGGCAACGCGTTGAAGCAATCAGAGACCCGCTGCTACTTAGTTTGGTAAAAGAGGCCGTGTCAAAACTATTCTCCTTTTGATATTTTTCCACGATCGAAACATAGGCCAAATAAGCCTTGATCCAACCTTGGCCTTCGGCCGGCAGCGGAGCGTCATTTTGACCAACCCGCATGGTGGTGAGGGTGGCCATGACTCCATCCAAGTCCTCCTTCAGTTGCGGGCGAGGGTCCAAGATGAGCGCCATGCTCTTGTTGAGGACATAGACCGCGGCCAATTCTGGCTCAGTCAAGTCCCGCACCAACGTGGCCTGGTTTTGCCCGAAGGCAATGGTAAGACGTTGCTGCGCCTCCATTTTGTAGTTTTGGTTTTTTGAGAGTGAAGTAGATTTTTTAAGAGTTTCCTCTTGTATTTTCGTTCCCTGGGTTTTGGTGAGAGTAAGCGTTATCGTTGTTTCAAGTGGTGGAGTGGTAGCTTATGTATGTTTTGTTGGCTTAGTCAGTTATTCGTATAATGCCACTTGTAGCCGTCAGTATTCAGGATTACTTCGAGTTTCGGCGCGCCGTATTGTGGGCCTTAGTGGCGTAATTTTGTCTAGCTTAGATCACAATGAGTTCAGATCGCTGAACGAGAAAAAACGGAGCACGGGATCCGCAAATTTGTAGATCGTCTCTTTCATTCCTGGGGCGGTGGGTTAGGATGCGTCGGCCAGTAAGAGGGTTTCATAGTCCACCCCTGTCGTGGTTCTCTCTCCCCGTTAGGGTTTGAGAGTAGGCCATAGTATGTTTGCGGAACAGAGCGAGGGCGGGTCAAGGCGGGATCTTTTCGCACTTAGTTCACTTCTCGACAGATTTTTGGATCTCGTACATCTGACGGATCTGACCTCTCGTATGCAAGAAGCAGAACTTTGTATTCATATGGGCCGTCAGTGGGAACAAAAAGTTTTTTCCCCGCACACGGGTACGCTGTGGTTGGTGGTTCGCTCGTTCTCTCGCGGAGATCAGAGCCCTTAAGTCGGTTAAAAAGCAGAGGATATGCTGAGCATGGACCTATTTCACTACTTCGGCCCTGTTGCGGGTGTAAGGTTGGCTTCAGGCGTCAGCCCCTTAAGAAGGGTAGCCGCTCCCCACAGGGGGATGGCATTACCGCAAGACATGTTTTTTGGATCTTCTTTCAGTACCTGTTCGCACGTAGTTAGTTGCGTGTTTTCGTCGGCTGTGCATGTTATTGCCGCGGGTCCATAAGGGGACAGGCGGCGTTTTAACGTGCTTCAGCAGTAGAATCCTGCTCCCGCCACCAGCCTACGCGAGGCTGTAGCCGGGGAAAGGCCGCTATTGGTAGTGGTGGTGGTGGTGGACGTGATTTGGTGATCACGCAGTGCTTGGCGTTGGTGGCACCGTTGGTATTCGTAGGCGTGATTTGGTAGTCACGCGGTGCTTGGTGGCACCGTTGGTTTGGTTGAGGTGAGAGAGTGGACTCGCGGGGAGTTCCCCAGCCCTCTCCGAAGAAAATCCAGAAAACTATCTGAGATCTCCGGAGCGTGCAATTCTTATTTAGTCACCTATGATCTCCGATAGTATAAACACCGACTAGAGAGAACCCGAGCAGATCAGCAGGAGTTCGCATCTGCATTCATTTCACATTTCGCGGCCTCCGGCCAGACGATGGCACGACACCACACTGAGGAGGATGTCAGGCAACTCCTCGCAGACTTCAAAGAAAACGGCCTCCCTACGAGTACGAGAATTCTAAAGGGCTTCGCCAACTCTTCGAGAATCAAGCAACACCAAGCCGAGGCAGCTCATCCACTAGCAACAGCGCTCGGCGCAACATCTTCAACCTATCGACCGTCTTCAAGTAACAACGACAAAGCCCCAAGGCGCAAGCAATCCCCTACGAGCTCTAGCGGTTTCTAAGATCCAGCGCCAAATGTCAGAAGTAGCCAGCCTGTAAGCTCTACTACTGCCTACGTTCAAAATGGGCAAGAAAGACAAAAGGAATGCTGCTGAAGTCCATGACCCCAGTCTTCTCGGAATGCTTGCTAAGTAAGCTCGCCACTACGGGAGCTACTTCAGACGGTGGGAAAGATGGCGGTGGAAAAGGTGGCGAAGGAAAAGGTGGCGGCAGAAAGTATGCGGAGAAGAGGAAAGCTGAATGCGGTGACGAACGTGGTGTGTAGGGGCAGATCCCAGAGTTCAGATACGATGCCGAGCGGTGTCCCCATTCCCCAAGGTGTTGCCAATCGAAAGATCACGATGAAGGTAACGCAAGCACACGAGTCCAGCAAGCTAGCAGCTCCGCCAAAAAGCCAAAGATGGCGGCCTCCTCCATGGTCTTGCTGTGGCGCGCCGTGACTGTGTTGAAGTCGCGCAAAAGCTTGCCGATGCGGTTGAGGCAATGGACGAAGCAGAGAAGGCCAAGACCTTGGACTGGGTCAGAAGTCTGCCTGCTGCTGGGAAATACAGATACCGCACCAACTGGGATAAGTTCAGTGAAAAGAAGGCGGCGCCACTGATGGTAGAAGATGACGATGATGACAGCAGCAGCAGCAGCAGCGACTCTGTCTTCTAGCGATTCCTCCTCTTCAGACTCCGACAAAAAGAAGAAGAAGAAAAAGGCGAAGAAACTAACAGAAGAAGCTGGTGGAGAAGAAAAAGAAGAAGTCCAAGGCGAAGACTAAGAAGGAGGCGGGCCCGGATTCAGACAGCTCGTCTCCTTCTGATGTCTCATCGATGAAAGATGAAGAAGAAGAGGAGGACAATCAACAAGCAGAACAAGAGACGCAAACTGCGTAAGCAGGCCTCCACTTTGGAGGACATGCAGAAGGGGCGAGAAGGTCTGGAACAAGCCCGCAAAATGCTGGAGGAGCAGCGCGAATCCCATGAAGGAGTGGCCATCGGGGCAGACTAATGCCACTAACTGCCTACGCCAAAAAAGAAGAAACCCCATCTGCTTCTCCTACTTCTTACCGTGCAAAAGTACCAAGCTGCCGCATCTACTTCTTCTGCAAGCCACTACTCCTCCAAGCTTCCCCCCCAGACAACTTCTTCGCTCTCACCAATAAAAGCGAAGAACAAAGCCAGGAGTGTGACCAAATAGCTCGGCCGCAAGAGCTTCCGAACCGCCACCAAATATCCCCTGTAGGGGCATGGCCAGCGTCGAGCATGAAGGTCCACCAGCCTCAGGCGTCGGCCTTTTTGGGGAAGTTCCTGCGTCTTTCCGCGTCGGTCCCTGCATGGCGACCGATGTACTTAATTCGCCCGCTGAAAGATTTCCGCCCTGTGTGTTCATCGACGAACGCACAAAGCAACGCATAAAGTGTAAGCTTGTTGCGGATGTCCTAGTTGTCCATAGTCTTCTCTTGCTTCATGTCCTCGGGCCAGTTCAAGTCCACGCAACGACAAAGCGAAGACCAAGTTTGCGAAAGAGGAGGCTGCACTTTGTAGCCTATTTGTTTGCCGATGACGATGGTGACGATGATGATGATGATGCAAGCCCACCGATCGGGTGGGGCGGGATGCCATCTCATCCCTGCAGCCGTTTTACCTAAGAGGGTTGCCCTCTTTACGATACAAGGTTGCCCCTACTCGACCCCGCAGAGAGAGGCCAGACCCGCATCCGCCACCTCTCCGGGGGACCCAAAAGAGGCGAGGGGCGCTCGTTTCGCTTGCTCTTGCCCTCCTGCACTGCCTCCCCCTTCATCGGGGGGCCTCCCCTTAGGCGGCCCCTTTGTTTCGGCCTATTCTTTTCGTGTCCTGTCCCCGTCGTGGTCTTCTTGGCCTCATTTCGTCCGGCGGTCCTTTTGCCAGGCCTCCCCATTTCTCTTCCTTTTTCTTCACTTCTGTGCTGGCTTCTTTCCTCTCTTTCGGCCTTGTCCTTTGTTCTCGTTGCTGCTTCCTCTTCACTGCTGTGAAGCTGCTCGGCGCCCCCGCTGCCCCCTTTTCGTCCTTTTTCTTGAGGGCGTTGCCCTTCTCCTCCTCTTGGTCTCCTGGTTGCTTCTTCCCCTTCTTCCTTTTTCTGAGGTCTATCAGCGGCTCCTCCGCCAGCCGCTTTTCTCCTGCAGCCTTTTCCGCCCCTGGGGGCTTCTTTGGCTTCTTCCCTTCCCTGAGTCCCTCCAGCGGTTTGCCAGCAAGTCTCCTTTTTCCTTCCCTTCTCTTCTCCTCTGTCTCTTCTCTCTTTTGTGCTTTGCGTTAGGCCTCTCCTTTTGCCTTATCCTCCCGCCCCTCTTCCTTCTGTCTTTTTCTCGGGGCCTTGGCTTTTTCCTGCTGCTCTTTCCCCGCAAAGTCCTCCCTTTTTTTCCCCTCTACTTCCCTGCAGTGGGTGGCCCAGGTTTCTCCTCCTTCTATTCTTTTACACCCTTCGCACCGTTTTCCCGGCTCCTCCACCAGCCAGCCGCGCGCCTTCTCTTTGTGTGGGCACGTCTTTACCTTTGTCATCGGGTCCCAGCGCATCCCCTTGGCCCCGTGGTATGCCTCCCACCTTTTCTCGTCCTTTCTTACCCTTTTGGCCTGCTCTACCTCTAGCCACTTCTGGCGCGCCTGGCCTGTGCCGTGCATCACCTGGCACATACCACAGCGGCGAGTGTCCGGCTGTACCCCCTGGCATTTCTTCACCCCCCAGGGGCACTCGCGCCGGTTGTCTTAGTCGATGGCTTCCCCTGCCTGCTCATCGTGTTCCAAGTCTTCCACTAGCTTGGGAAGCTCTTCTGCCTCTTGTTTGTCTTGGATGTGCGTGCCGTTCCCTACGTGCGGCCACTTTTTTCCTTTCAGCGAGAGCGGTATAAGCGCCACATCTTTCACCTCCTCGGGGCTCAGTCCTGCTTCCTCCAAGTATATTTTCTGGAAGTGCGAGAGCCTCTCCAGGTCACCGGCGTCAAGCATGTTCCCGCGGTCCTTCTGCCACAGCTTGCGCGTTCTCCCTCCTTCCAGTTTTTTGCCGTCCCTACCCAGTGCGCCACTAAGCCCTTGGGGCTTTTAAATCCTTCCCGCCCGCAATGTTTGCACGTCGTCCAGTCCCTGTCTTCTCGTTCTCCTCTTCTGGTATCTATTGCGCAGGGCTCTCGCTGCCGCGTTCCATAGTTCCCTCCAGTGGATCGACTGCGGGCAGCGCGTCACGAGGTTCCACACATCTGCCATTCCCAGCCGCTCCACCGAAGTCCGTACGCGTGGCCCTTCTTCCAGCTTCTCAAGGTCCCGCATTATTTCTATTATCTCGCTATATTATGGAACCCCTCCCCCTGTTCGTTTTGGAGGGATTTCCCTAGTCTCTCCTTGAATTTCTTCCATGTCTCCGCCTCCTTGTTGTCCCTTTCTCCTAGTCTGACTCTCCTGGCGGGCATTGTGTTCGGCCCTTCGTTGGCCTTGGGGGTCATCCCCAGGCCGAGCCTTCTGCCCCACTTTTCCTCCCTGTATCTGTCGACCATTGCCAGTAGCCTCAGGCGCTCCCACTTGCGCCGAACCGTGGGGAGGACTCTCCTGTCTGCCTCCTCTGTGGCAGGCGCTGCTCCTTCTCCACCATTCTGCGCGCTGCGTGGATCTTCTCTTTGTTTTGTCATATCCGTGAGCGGTAAGGCCGCCCGCTTCTTTCCCCAAGTCTCTCCGCGTCTCTTCTCTACTCTTCCTTCGGGTCCGCCACGACCCTGACCAGCTTGTTCTGGATTTTAAGGCTAGCACCTTCCTGCCATGTTGATCGATGTCCTCATCTCTTAGGAGCGGGCGACCATTTGTTTACCTATTAGAGTGGGAAACTCTTTGGCAGTCGTTTTATAACACGGGACTTGGGCAGGTGAAGCCTGAGAGGTAAGAGTGACCGAGTTCGTGATAGCGGTGTCGCTGCGAGTACATTACGAAGGACCGAGATCACCCATTCTCATGGCGTATGCCGTATTGTGTGGAGGAGAGAGTCTGGCCAAAGCGTCTCAGATACAATAGGGAGGAGCGACCCCCCTATCTTCAAGCCTTAAACTGCGCCGGCATTAAGCCTTCCGCCTAAAAAGGCTCAAGCCAGTAATTATCTGCAGCCATCCCATCAGATCAAGGCCGAACCACACTCCTACACACATACGCACCGATCTGCCTGGAAGCTAACACATCACAGGCCGACCCATGACATTCAGGCACAGCTGTGCACTTTCCTCACTACAACCGACTCAGATGCATCGTCTTGCCATTCGCTCTTAGTTCAGTATGACCGACTCGCGACCTTTCCACCATTTGTTTTCAGTTGCCAGTCTTCCAGCGTGCAATCAATTAAGAATCAATACCGACCCACAAGAATCAGATCGATCTTCCCACGAGGTGCCTATGCCTTTACTCATCTTAGCAACTGATTATGAATTTTATGCAAAGCATTCAAAAAAACTAACTAGCGACGACTTCCAGGCTGTGACCACTGGAAGGCGAGAGACGGTGGCAACTAACATGTCTCAGCTCTTCATACTCACTCTCATCCCTTATTACTTCCCCTCCCTTTGTGTTGGCCCCTATTGCGTTTTACTTGCAGCCTTATGCGTATTGTCTCTAATGACTTCACCCCTCACGAGTCCTTCCTTAAGTTTCTAGGTTTTATCTCTTTCAAAAAGCAAACTACTCATAACGTGCCAACTTCATGCGACTTTTTTTGGAGGCTACTTAAGTGCTACACTCTTTTTTTTTATCTGCAGGAGAGAAAAGCAGAAAAAGCGCTGGACCACAAGAACGCAGACTGTTAAGTCGCTCGCAGTTTCTCGGCGAGAAACACTGAGCTTGATGCAAATTGAACTCACAGCCTGAGACTAGTGGTCTCTGGCTGGTTTGATCCCTGTGGATATTCGTCGGGGCTGCAAAGGGGGGGCCCCGGCTTCTTCTTTGGGATATCATGACGGGGAAAGTTTCGCGCGCTCATATGGAAACGCCTATGCTATCGCTATTAATCTCATACGGTCTCCCTTGTGCTTTATCGTTACCCAACTGGCTCTGGTCGAACTTAGTGGATGGATATGCATCAGATCACACGAGACCCATTACGAGAATACCTCACGACGATCCTTATGCATTTGGAGACGATCCCTATGCATTTGGAGACGAACACTCGCCACCCCTGCTATCTGAATACGTTGCAGGTCCTTCGTCTGTTGATCGTTGACTTTGGAACCGTACGCATTTAAGTCTATGGGTTTCCTCGAGGTCTTTCCGGTGGCGTTTGTCCTTGACTGTACTGAAAGACTTGGAACAGCATACAAGAGAGAGGAGAAGCCAGAGACTGAGACACCCGCGCGACGGTAAACCCGTCAGGCGTTGGATTGTGTTCCGGTAACCTTTTACAACAACAACAAGAGGGGAGGAGCCAGAGACACCCGCGCGACGGTAAACCCGTCAGGCGTTTGGATGGTGCTCCGGTAACCTTTTGCCTGGCGATCTTGGTCACTTCGTTGATCTTTGTCCTTAGGATCTTGGTGGACCTTTGTGACATTTCCAGGATTCAGATCATGACCAGCGCCCCTCCCCAGTCGTTGCGCGTCGAAGTTCCTACTCTCTGGACTGCCACAGAAGTCATATCTCCTACCTATCTGCTTATGGCTACGGTGAGCGAACTAGAAACCAAAGTAAACCGAAAGCACTACACCAAAGCGAAAGTAGGCGAAACCATCCCCATGCATCCGCTTCATCGTCTGAGGAATCACAGTCGTCATAGTTGATTTTGTTTATCAAGCTATCTATATGGTGAAGCAGTAGCCTACGCCGAGACGGGCTACGCTCTAGCTTAGTTAAGCCGTCAGCTTTCACTAAGTTAGTTCGGCAGAATACTATCTCACTTGCCGCGCCACGCGCTCGCAAGTAGCGAAGTGCATAGTGGCGACTTTTCGGGCGTGTGTCTGTTGCTTTAGTTAGCTGCTGCGATCGCGGACTGGTTGTCGACCCAGGGCGCGGCACTGTCTAAAGAGAGAGGCAAGCCGCTCTGTGTGTGCACCAACTGAGTTGGTCGAGGCTTCTAGAAGTCTGCAGAGTCATGCAGTTCACTGGGCGCAATTGTGTCAGAAGCTGCAGCGTATTCACTCTCAGCCGTAGAATAGGCACAGACAGTTAGTTTGCCGATTACTTCCCCAAGCGATTGGGACGCCTTTGAGATACATGACCGACCCGCTTGCGCTTCTCGTAGTCTTTACGCAGTTGGCGAATCCTGCATCACTAAAGACGTTCACCTCTGGCATATCTCTGCCTTCAGGTAATATCTTTGGCTAGATTCTATTGAGTTCCTCTTCTTGTTCTGGTGGGTATTCCAGTCCCTGTTCTCTCGTTGTCGCCAGATACTTCAGCACTTTCTTGGCTGCTTTCACCATTCTCACTGACGCGGGTTTGCTGACATGTCTAGCCAGCGCCGCCACCGGTACAGAGATGCCCGGGCGCGCAGTCACAGCTACCCATAGCAAGGCACCAACTACCTCGCGATAAGGATACCCGTCGACTATCTTGATCCCCTCCCCAAGAAAAGCCGACACGTCAAAACTGGGCGAGTAAACCGACCCCCCGACTTGGCTTTCGAATCTCTTTCCGATTTTATCGATGTGCTCTCCCATGTTGGGCCGAAAAGTTCGAGCTTCACGGCAGTAGTACACGATGGCACCTAAGAAGTCGAACCTTCGCCACGCTTGACCCCAAGGGGTCGGAACGGGCTCCACATCTATCGCACGGCCAGGGGCACGCGAGAAGATGTGGCCTAGTTCAGTCTTGAGCCCATCGAGATCAGGACCCGTCGCAAGATTGTCACCGGCATAGACTGACATCCTGAGGAGCTTCCCAGGTACTTCCTTCCTCGGTTTTCTCCATAAGCCTGGCGCAGAATCACACGGCTCCCAGCCAAGACTGGCTAGTATGTCGTGACAATTCTTGAACCATGCTCGTGGTGCGTCCTTCAAGCCGTATAGGGCTTTCTTGAGCTTCACGATCTCGCGCCCATGCTTCTCCGCCCAGATGGTTGGGAGACGACAGAAGACACCGCGACCGAGTGTTCAGCATTGAGGAACGCAGTATCTAAATCGAACGGGATCGCATAGTCCTGCTCTGACGCAGCAGAAGCCAAGGGCAACCTATTTGCGGCATGTGAAACTACAGGAGCAAAGGCGTTTAGCTCTCCTGATCGGTCTAGATTACCGAAGACACAGGCGCGAGCCTTGTATCTTCCACGTCTTTTAATAGTTAGAACTGTGGCAATTGGTAGAGCCTGCCGCGCGGTCGCAAGCTCCTCGTCGGAAGCTGCTTTCCACGTTTCAAAGGCTAGAAGTCTCGCGTGCTCTTTCTCAATAACTTCCCGCCACTTATCGGCATCGGGGGACTTGAGTGCTTGAGCAACGGACAAAGTCACGCATGACTCGGCGAATTCCTCGTCTTCGTCTAGTTCACACATGCCACCAACTGCACTAGCGAGCAGCGCCATACTCTTTCGTAGTTCTTCTAACTGTTTCTTTGTTCTTCAGACCCTGCCGCCTGCCTTGTCCTTAGCTCCTTTTGGTCGGCCACGCTTCGGCTTCTTGGCGTGTGTATGGCGTTCGCCTGCCACGACACGCGCTGGAGAAGGCGCTTCTGACCTAGACGGACTAAGCGGCGCAGATGTCTCGCGATCCTTCGCTTCAGCTTTCCCCTCCTCAGGTGGAACACCTCTAAGAGAGTCAGCCGCGTCAGATTCCTCTACTTTATATTTCCAATGCCTCAGTAAACAATGCTCCGGAAATTCCGACCGGTCCACCTGGAGCGCGCTCCGTGCCAGAGAACCCCGATTGATGGCCCAGCCTTGGCTCTGACTGCCCAAGCAAGGGGGAGCCCAGCGACAGCGCTCCACTCTGCAGGTTCTGCAGTTCGTCATACTCTATGCGGATGCCCTTCTTATCTGGCACGTGCCAATCAATATTCTTTATTAGGTAGTCCTCTCTGGCCTTTACTTCTCAGGTAGAATATTTCGCCCATCGATGTCCAAGCTTGCAACGATCAGCATGGGCGAAAGTTCCAACCAACCAGCCAGACGACTTCGGACAGAGTCCAAGGAAGACGCCACGGCCGCGGTATTTGGCCGAGAGCTTGGCTTCAGGAGTGTTGGCTTGAACTTGTTCACGAAAGTAAACTAGACAACCAAATCGACGGAGCACGCCGATCGAACTCTTCGACGAGTTTCGACCAGTTCGCTCTTCTAAGATTTCAATGGGACTCTTCCCATCGTGTTCCGTTGAGGCGCTTTTGCGTAGTTATGCGGTAAACGATCCCAGCAGTCACCGGCATACTCGACGCAGTAACACCAGGGACGCTTGCCAACTTTAGTCAGCATGATCGTGCGAACACTGCCGAACAAAGTCTCCGCATAAAACGCGCGCAGGTCCCATTCGTTTCCGGATTATAAAGAACAGCCAGACTGTCTGAGACTCGCAGCGATTGGATTGCACAACTTTGGCCATGTCATCACTGCGCTGCACAGGACAGGTTCTCCATCCCTCCGGAGGAATCGCAATGCCTTGCCATCAAGAGAGAAGGAGTAGTCCTGGCGAGTGCCTCTGTCTGATCACTTCTTCTACTTCCTCCACGCAGTCTGCCACTTTTCAGCTTAAGCGGTCGACAGAGCACTCTCGTAATTGCGTCACAGATAATCACTAGCGCGCATCTCTTCGACCTAACTGATACGGGTTTGATTCCAGCAGCAAGGTCGATAGCTAATAACTTCAGCGGTTCAGGTGTGTGCTTCGAAGTGTCTCGAGCTTTTGCATGTGGTGCGCGTTGGCCTTTATGCAGGTCACACCCAGGACATTTCACCTGGAGGCCATCTATATGAAAGCGCCCAAACCTTCTATGAAGTTCGAGTCTTGTAAGATAACGGCCACCGGCTCCTTCTTCTACTGTTGAACAAGTAAAAGCATAACCACTACCAGTCTCTTCTTTGAATAAATTGCACGCAAGTGTGGGAAGCTGCCGGCGTGGGTGGCTTCTTATGGGTATGGCCTGGCCGGTGTCCGTGTGTACGAGACAACCGCCAGCACCTTTGAAATTGAGTTCCCACCCCTTTTGCGAGCAGTTCCCTTCACCTAGCCAAGGTGTAATACGATCTAAATCCTTTGGCAGTGAATCATAGCACTCACCACACCGGAGCCCTAAGATGTTTGGTCTCAATCTTTCTACTTTTCCGCCTTTACTTCCAGCGCTGCCAGTAATCCTACAAATTCCCATAGTTACATCACCAGAATCGTCTCTGTGTCTTGAGAGATATTTGCTTGCACAACTATCAACCAGACTAGCTTCATCTTTTACAGCAATCGCGACGGAACTAGTTGAAAGACTTCTATGCCCCATCAAATTCATTCCCCCAAGCTTATCTATATCTATCTCATCTTCACCCTCATCCTCATCCAAATCCAGCGAGCGGAATCCACTCTCCACCGGTTCCGCGTCTCGGCTCTGCTTGGCAGCGTTGAGAGCTTGGAACAGCTCCGCAATTTGAGACATGTGAGCCATGCCAGTACCCTTTCCACCTTGACCCTTGCCACTACTAGACTGCGCACTGTTGTTCCAGTTCCTGTTTTCCTGGTTCTGTGGATTCTTCCAGCAAGACGCGGACTTGTGGCCCGGCTTGTTGCAGATCCAACAGACTGGACGGGTGTCCTGTTTTCCAGAACCTTTGCTACTTTTGTTCTGCGGCTTTCCTTTGCCGTTCTTTCCGCCACCACTACCATGGCCTTGGTTGCCGTTGGAGTTGGAGGCGTAGACCTCGGCGGCGATCTTTTTCTTTGTGTTTGCCTTAAAGCGCTCGAGGGCACTTTTAGACAGAGAGATCTCACCACCTTCGTTGGCCTTTTCCTCCTCATCCTCTTCCTCCCGCGGGCGTTTGTTCGGGGTTTCCTGAACATTGACCGGGAACGTCTTCCCGAAGGAATCGCTCTCAACCTTGTTGGTTCCCTCCTCGATCAACGTCGCAAGACGCTTTTCAAGTCGGTCACCGATCTGGTCAAATGTCAGGCCATCTTCTTCCTGACCTGCATGCGTTCGGTCGTTGCCTTGAAGTTCTTGCAGAACAGCTCGGGCAACTTCTGCAGCAGTGCACCACTCTGCTGGTCACTTTCTGGCACTCCTGCTTCTGGCGGGTACACGGTGGGCGACTGGTTCACGATGTCCCAGACTCTCGATAAGAATCCCTTGACATCTGCGGGCTGGTCCATGTTGTGGAACTTTAGCAAACCACCTGCAAGCGGTTTTGCCTTCGTCCGTTGTTCCTGCGGGTTGTTTTGATCGAAGTGCCCTACGCCTGCATCACCTCACGCAGGAACACAACAACCTCACCCGCATCCATCGCATCCACCTGACCATTCTCGTTCTGGTTGTTTATGAACGACGCAGCGGCACCGTTCAGACTACGGATGGCCGCGTCTCTCAGGCTGCGCCACTTTTGACGGATTGCGTCCTCTTGGGTGGTAACTCCGTTGGGAATACCATGAGGAGCTGCCGGCACGCCAACTGCATTCGTGTAGTTTTGAAGCAGGCCGAGGCGGCTAGCTTCCTGACCACGTGTGGCACGCTGCCACTCCCGCCAGTCGGACTTCTGTCCGAGTTTCTTCGAGATTTCTCTCGCATCGCAGGACATTCTGTAAAGTTGCCTCTAGGTCTAGATGGGTTTCTACTCTATACTAAGCGAAAGGGTCACACTAGTGCTGGACCACAAGAACCCAGACTGTGAAGTCGCGCGTAGTTTCTCGTTGAGAAGCACTGACCTGAGCTCGATGCAAATTGAACGCACAGCCTGAGACTGATGATCTCTGGCTGGTTTGATCCCTGTGGATATCTATTCATCAGGGTGGCAAAGGGGAAGTCTCAGCTTCTTCTTTGGGATATCATGATGGGGAAAGTTTCACGCGCTCATATGGAGACGCCTATGCTATCGCCATTAATCTCTCGTACGGTCTTCCTTGTGCTCTATCGTTACCCAACTGGATCTGATCGAACTTAGTGGATGGATATGCGTCAGATCATACGAGACCCATTACGACGATCTTTATGCATTTGGAGATGGTCACAGCTATGAACATTCGCCACCCCTGCTATCTGAATACGTTGAAGGCCCTTCGTCTGTTGAATCAGCACGCGTTGACTTTGGAACCGTACGCGTTTAGGTCTATGGGTTTCCTTGAGGTCTTTCCTGTGGCGTTTGTCCTTGACTGTACTGAAGGACTTGGAACAGCATACAAGAGAGAGGAGAAGCCAGAGACACCCGCGCGACGGTAAACCGGTCGGGCGTTGGATAGTGTTCCGGTAACCTTTTGCAACAACAACAAGAGAGGAGAAGCCAGAGACACCCGCGCGACGGTAAACCCGTCGGGCGTTGGAGAGTGCTCCGGTAACCTTTTGCAACAACAACAAGAGAGGAGAAGCCAGAGACACCCGCGCGACGGTAAACCCGCCGGGCGTTTGGATGGTGCTCCGGTAACCTTTTGCCTGGCGATTGTGGTCATTAATTTCGTTGGTCTTTGTCCTTAGGATCTTGGTGGATCTTTGTGACATTTCCAGGACTCAGATCATGACCAACAAAAAGAGACGAATGGATCAAATCAGAAACCACATAACGACCAAGAACTGAGTTAAAGAAAAGAAAAGAGCGCACAGACGAAACACAAATAGAGTGAGTCCATTGCTACTTTTAGGGAACAAGATATACACTCAACGCTTTTACCTAGAAGAACTCGCTTTCCCTTTTGGTTTCTAGGTCTTAGTCTACTCAGGTCACGTGTATTTTTGTCTTTTTGATTTAAGCAAGGAAGCCGAGCGCAGTGCTCTACTTCAGAAAACACATGACAAGTCTGATAAGCAAACAAACGCTTTCCTTATTTGTTAGCTAAAGAAGAAGAAAGCGCTATCGCTCGCCTCTTTGCCGGACTTTCTAGCTGTTTACTTCATCCATTTCTTCTTTTTTCGACTGTGCTGCTTCGTTAATGTATTGCGCAACTAGGTGGCCATGACTAGTAACTTGCTGGGTCAACTTTTTTGGGTCCCTACGCCACTTAATCCCACTGCCCTTACCCCAGTGCCTCTTTTTCAACACTTTCGCACTAGCTCCAAGCGAGTTCTCTCCTAGCGTATTGGCATTGCTCTGATAAAACCGCGCCAGTAGCTCAGCTATGTCACGCAGAAAATATATAACCAGGCTGCTTTTTTCATGGAATCTAACTAGAAGTGCGGCGCGTGCTGGGTGCATTGAGATAGAGTTAGAGATAGAAAAAGATCATGGGTAGTAGGTAAGGAACACCATAAGGCTGAGTAAAAAGAGCCACCAGGCGGGTCTAGCAGAGGACTACTGACTGCTTGCGAAATTGAGTAGGGTCGGCCTGGAGGTCGTGGGGGGGAATGCCACACGCGCACGAGGGGGCGGCGTTTCAAAATAAAGGGCGCGAGAGGACAAGGCAGCGCACTCGCTGAAGGAAATGGAAAGGGCACGCCGCCCGAAAACATCCGGCGAAGAAATTGCAAAAGGATGGAGCACGCCTGTCAGCCCTGTTATTCTGTGGCGTGAGTTCTTTCAGTATGACGCAGCGCGCGCCTTCGCCTTGGCCTTCGCTTTGCCTTTGGCTTCCCCCCGCCGCCTTTTTTGCCCTTGCTTTTCTCTTCTGCAGCACCTCCTTCGCCTGGTGCTCCGTTTGCAGCAAAAACAGCGCCAGGAGGAAGCTCTCCTCCTTGACCCGCAACACCAGCAACAGCACTACGCGGGAAAGAGAGGCGGGCACTTCTTACACCGTTGCAACAGCATGGAGATCGGCCGCCGGCGCTGGTGCTGTGGTGGGAGAGGCGGGCCCCCTCCGCAAAGAGCCGGCAACCACTCACAAGGCGGACACTGAATCAATAGCAGGCAGCGCGCTTCAGATGGCAGGCACATAGCCCGCCTTATCGGTTGCCCATCTGTCAGCCATGCGGCTGCAAGTGTTGCAAGTAGCACCTTCCAAATCGAACCAGAACCAGCTCCCAGGCTTCAAGTCTCTACATGTCTGCGAGACACGCACGCAACCCAAGACCTTGAAGGTGTGCCATCTTCTTCCTCTTGGTTGTTCTTCTCTACTGTGAAAGCAGACAGAGAGAGACCAGGCAACTACGATGGAGCGCGGCCCTCTTGCAAGGTAGACCGGTGCGCACTCTGCTACGCTCGGCGCCTCTTGTCGATCATGATCCAAAAGCTGACAACTTCCACGGGCGAGCGGCGTGAGGTGATGAGCAAAAGTCGCGACATCCCGAACGCCATCAATGGGAGGCGCTGGCAGTGAGTGCGAAGGAGTGCGCGCGCTTTGCGGAGTTCGACGGTGAAGAGGTTGGAAAAAGGTGCCAACTTGTAAGGGGGTCACAAAGGGGGGGAGAAATCGTAAGGGGTCGCCTGCTTCATAAGGGGGGGTTGTAAGGGGGGGCTGTAAGGGTGTCGCAAGGGTCTCAAAGGGTATCGCAAGGGGGGGGCGTAAGGGTCATAAGGGTCGGCGCAACGGTTCAAAGGGGGGGGGCTCAAGGGTAAGGGTATTATAACGGTAAGACCAACTTTGTTATTAATATATATTCTCGACTTGCGAAGGCTATGTGGAGAAAACGCCCCCCCCTTACAAGGGCATT
This sequence comes from Amoebophrya sp. A25, assembly GCA_905178165.1. Classification (NCBI taxonomy): domain Eukaryota; class Dinophyceae; order Syndiniales; family Amoebophryaceae; genus Amoebophrya; species Amoebophrya sp. A25. The sequence goes on along the minus strand of CAJINU010000019.1, from coordinate 1,022,415 downwards.
CCAATTTTTCGAGTTTTTTCCTCTTTTTTTGCTCAAATGTTGCCAAAAGGCGCCACATATTTTGACAGTAAAAACTTCTTTACTCGACAAAACTCTCTTCAACTCACACTCTCACCCTTGCAAGAGACAGCCTTAAGACACTTCGAGCAAATTAATGCTCGCTCTGCCAATTCTTAGAATACAAATCTTGACTCTATTCTTCCTGTACTGTTCATCAAACCTAGCGCTGCGCCATCATTAACTTTCCCACAAAAAGCTTTTATTCAAACTCAAGTGCATGCGATAGTCTCAGCGTGTGGAACGTTGAACTTCAACAAGTTAAAGATAAAAGACCTGTCTTCATTAGATAAAAACCACTCTTCAAAATCAAAAGCGTCCTGGAACTTCTTGAACATTTCATCGCTCTTCGTCGGTAAATCGCTGACATTAGATTCGCTTGGTACACGCCCCAACAAAGGAGAAACTGAAAACTCGCTAGCTATCCACCAAAAATAGAAAGCCGACAATGCCACTGCCGGCCGTCCGCTGTTCATTCTATGCAAAGTGCCTTCCGCGGCACAATTATCCAACAAAAAAATACAACGCGAATCCCGAAAAAAACTAATCCAAATCTTTAAAGCAACTACGGCTGCCACCGCTTCAAGAAAGTTAATAGGGAATTTGGCGACTGAGGGACGCAAGTCATCTTCTGACACGGCTAGCCTCCACATCAAGACCTTTCCTAGTTCTCCTGTTTTCCTATTAACTCTATCAGGAAAAACGAGCACCCCTGCCATTACTCCTTTTCCCCTCCGCCAACTGGCGTCGGTATAAACCAAAAACCTGATTGGGGAGACTGTAAGTTTCCGCGGAGGCAACACCTTAATTAAATCAGCGCACGCCCGAAGGCTCAAAGCGAGTGCCTTGCTCAAAACGAAATCTTTGTTCGCTTGGAACATCCTTACCATAAGCGGCCGAGTCAAAGGATGTAGACGTCGCTCACAAAGTGAACAAAAAGCGAAACTAAGCTTCCCGTAAAGGGATGCAGCTTCGTTTGGTGACAAAAATTTTTGCGATACATAACTTCGCATCTAACAACTCAACATGCGCCAACTTCCTTTCTTCTGAAATACTCAAAGACGGATGCCCAACCAGAGAGAAAACTAGCCCGAGAAGGGTTATGGACTCACTCGAAGCGTCGACCTTTTCTGACTTGTATGACCGCCCTAGCTTGTCAAACAATAAGCACACTGCCGCAGATGTCCGAGGCCCCAGGCCTGATCTGATGAAAGAATGGAGATCATCTATAAAAACCGAGTTTGGGACGGCAAATAAACCGCGAACGCAGCTGCTTAACAACTGCGCAACGCGTACCCAGACTACAACACTATGCGTATTACCGAAGACGAGCGATAAGCCTTTGAAGGCGAACCACTTGTCTCCGACCGGATCGAGAACCGCTATGAAGTTGCTCTCTTCTTGACTCTTCAGAATGCCTATGGTCTTATGCGCTTTCTCTATGTCGATAACTGCTCCATCTACATTGTCCTGTGCATTTGTATCACTATCCAGACTACAACTATTTTCCAATAAACTCTGTACAACAAAATCCTGCGAATAACAACTTGATGAACTCTTTCTCTTCCTTGTGTTTACGTTAAAACAATCGACCAAGTTAGGGCGCAAGTTTGCGTTTGCCTGCAGGCGCGCCGTCGCGGTCGCCATGGCCAGCGCTTGCAATGGTGACGGCAATGGAGTTACTCTATCAAGATGGCAATCATGATTGAAAACTCGAGCATCATCAGTCATCCTATGCTTCTGTTTTTGAAGAACTGCGAACCTAGGAACCAAAAACGCAACCCCATCGGGTAAAGAATCTAAATCGAGAGGTCCCTCTAAAAGACCGGCGCCAACCTCCTCAGCGGACGTGTCCCAAATCTTCTGAATTGCATCGGGATCCATGAAGGCCGGCGAAGCTCTGGACTTAAAAGAACTAACTCTGCACTTCTTAGTAATGCCCTCAGTTTTGTCGTCGACAGACTTTAGCCTCTTTGCTGGCCAGCTCGGAGGACAAAAAGCCGGCCCTTCACAAGTGCCCCCATTCAGAACCAACTCCCATGCGGTTGGATCCTGCTTGTGGTGCAATTCATTCAAGCGCCTCAGAAGCGCTATATTCTTAAAACCTAGAGCCCTGTGCTCGGAGACGTCGAAAAACCGCCAATCATCCTTACTAGGAGGTGGTTGATAAGAATCAGCTTCAAGCTCTTCTAGCAGACGTAAACCTTCAGAAGTGGTATCTTCGGTGGGGTGCCTCTTCAGTATCAAGACCAAACTTTCTTCATCTAAAACAGGAGGCGGAGCGGCGGATGCGACGCTGTCCAGATCGGAAAAAATGTGTTCAAGGTAATGCGACGCTTCGCGCACTACCCTCTTCTCGGCAGCACGCGCAGCACGCCTAGCCTTCCTGTCCGGCAAAGCCATACTTTTATCCTAGAACGAGAAAGAAATAGTGACAACATACAAAGAAAAAGTATACACCTTTAATCACCTTGACACTTCTTCACTTCCGTGCTTAAGACAACACGTTTACAACTTCCATTTTTACTAACTTCCACTTTTCGAGAATAGTTTTTCGCCTCTTTGATTCTCAACCTATCCTTTCGGATAAACTCCAGCTCATCACTCACCTCGGCCTATTTGAGGGAAAGAGAAGCTTCAAGCTCAGGGACGCGGATGGAACAATAATACTTGGCAGCGCAACGCCATCAAGAAACCTCGGGATTCCTAAGAAAGAAAGCTGCTACTTTAACTAACTGGCTATAACTAAGAATAAGACAACCGCCTCATTTCTCATCCTTCTGACGAAGGCCGTATCATGGAAAGAAGATTAAAGAACCCGAGTTGCATCCCCGTCCCTCAGCTTGAAGGGTAACTCTAGACCGAGGCCTGGAGCTAACGAGCCTTCAAACCGACGTCCGGTTTGCTCCCACGGAAGAGGGTGGGTGGGAAAACGAAGAAAAGAAACATCATCAACTGCTCCACAAGGAGCTACACAAAGAATGCGGGAGCTTTAATAGGGTCTTTCCACTCCTGGCCCATCGAAAACCAACATAAAAGCCTACAAAGACTTGCGTTTTGTTCTCTCTTCTTTCCATGAACGGCGTTTAAAACATGTTTTAAACGCTCACTCATGGATGTTTTAGAGAAAGGTGGGGGAAACAGTGACACGATGCAGACATGTTGCTGTAGGCGATCTCGTTGCCGGAAGGTACAAACGTGATCGGTCGCAGACCGAAGCCGAAAGCATGAAGCGAACTAACACAGCGTGCTCGCACAGCGAGGCTTCGGAACCGGCAAAGCGAAGCAGTAGTACGGCCCAGCACAAGCTGCCCGCACGCACGAAGCGGAAACCTGCCAAAGCGAGCAAGAAACACGACAGCAACGAGATCTCCACTGAACCAGCAACGACAAACTGAAACAAGAAACCGAGGGTCGTGAGACCCTAGGCACGGCACAAGGAGAACCGCAATACAGCGTCACTGTAAAGTGACGTAATAAACAAAGAAGAAACACGAAAAGAACTATTAACTGCTTCCCAAGAAGCTAAAACGAAGAAAAGAAACATCATCAACTGCTCCACAAGGAGCTACACAAAGAATGCGGGAGCTTTAATAGGGTCTTTCCACTCCTGGCCCATCGAAAACCAACATAAAAGCCTACAAAGACTTGCGTTTTGTTCTCTCTTCTTTCCATGAACGGCGTTTAAAACATGTCATGACTTGGGGAAATGCATGCATTTTCAGCGGAAAACCTTCAGTAAGGGATACTGAGGCAAATGGGCTAACTACAGCTGTAGACGCAGAGCACCGCAACCCCGCGGCCCAGAGGGCCATCAAGCTAGGCGGGCGCCCCTTAGTTTCAAAACGATAAACCTCCGAGGATGGACGCGTTACCCCTCTCGCGATCAGGACAAAATTCGCGCTGCCCTGACCACGCACAGACACCAGACAGTCCGGCCGCCCAGGCAAACAACGACAAGCCCCATCAGCGCACCAACTGTGACTCCAACGAGAAGGCACGGCCAGACACCCCGGAGAGCAAGAGGCCGAAGAGCTGCCACGCGAGCCTGCCAGGTGAACCCCCCCCGAGTCAAAAGCACGGCTGCAGGGCCCGCCGGCCGATGCGTCCAACTACGGACCTGTAGACGAAGCTACAGATAGCGCCACGACGGGCGCCGCAGTGCGGAGTCGCAGTTTCATCGTGCCCCCGAGAGCTTAGCTGTGCGGCAGACGCTCGGACTTTCGCGCCACGCCTCACTTCGTTCTGAGACTTGGCAAAGGTCTGGCGTCTGCGTCAGACGCCAGGTGTTTTACGGGTACGGGCACCGGCCCAGTGGGGTGCACTGGGTCGGTAGCCGTACCGGGAAAGTCCTGGCGTCTGACGCAGACGCCAGACTTTTGCCAGGTCTCAGAAATTCTTAGGCGCTCGAGAATCCTGGCGTCTGACGCAGACGCCAGACTTTTGCCAGGTCTCAGAAATTCTTAGGCGCTCGAGAATCCTGGCGTCTGACGCAGACGCCAGACTTTTCCGGGTCCTGAGACTGGCAAATGCCTGAGGCCCTCTGCAGCTCCAACCACTCTCCTGCCCCACAAGCAGGAAAAGCGCATGCGCGAGGGCGCTCGCAATGGCATAACAATTGCCACACCCATCGCATCAGCCAAGGAATCCAGGCCGGGGCGCCCCAGCGCGACTCGCTTTCTCTCCGCGGACCTAGCTCCGGGAGCAGTGCCTGAACCTGAGCGCCCAAGGGAGACGCGAGAAACTGGAGAGGGCCAGCGACGCGCCTCTGGCCGCAACGGAGGTCGCCGACGCTACAAACACACGCACACCACGCGCAAGGTGCTCCGGCGCTATGCAGCACATCCTCGCGCCAGGAATCGCGTGGAAGGGCAGAGGCGCTGCGGAATCCACCACCAGGGGCGCAAGCCCCTTCAGCGGTGCGATCCATATGGGCACGATTCTCCCAGTGCATGCTACTGAAGATTTTCCGCTGAGAGTCTATACTAGAAACGCAAGTGATGAAACATGTTTTAAACGCTCACTAATTGCTTGCGTTTTCTGGGGGTCAGCCGTGCTTTGGGCCAAGGTGTATTTAGGCACGTGGAAGCCAAGACCGTGCGTCTTGTTATGCACGCGGGACAGCACTTTGCCGAGGGATGAGCCCGACTGCAAGTCTAGAAAAGACTTAGCTGTAGCCCCTTTAGTTTCTATCGTCGCCCGTAGCTGACTTGGGTATATCAAAATCAACTCTATCGGTAACTCTTTACAGCTCAACAGGTCGTCTACGTATCGACAGGTCAACAAATGGCGACACACCCGCCCGGCGTCGTAACTCATGAATACGCATCCCATGAGGCCTAACACTAGCTCAGCGTATGTGGGTGCTGGGGATACACCCATAGGCAGACCGACTTTCTGTAAGAAAAAGCGGCCACCTGGTTCGCACATGCTGGCCGTGGTTGTCCACTTGGCCAAAGCCTTTACTCGACGTTTGGAAATGTACGCAACTGAATCAGTGCCGCATGGCTCACGTTGCGGGATTTCCATGACGCCGACAGGAGCGGCAATCTGTTTTCGAGTGCCATTTTTGTCAACGATCATCATCAAACGCATGGCAGTGGCTCCAGAGTGTTCACAAACCAGGTCGATTGCTCGGCCAAGTGTGGCAATCATAAGGCGACGATCAAGAGCTGTATGCAGTCTGGAAAAATCATGCGCCCAATACTCCCTAGAGCCACCTTCCTTAACCCTTCTAGCAGCTTCTTGTGGGGATTCAGTGGCCCAGTAGTTTTTTAGTACTCTCTTTTTCAGATAGAACGCAACTCCCCTGATCAGCACGTTCACAAGAAAACCAGCCCTACCCCCGTGCGTCCCTATAGTAACCCCACTCGAGAAACGACATTTCCAGAAAGGGAGTGGAAGTGCGTGTAGTTTACAGACTAAATAATAGCTAGGCACTCTGAGCTTCTCCCTTTTGTCTTCATTGCTAGACTTCTTTTCTCCTTCTTCCATGGTCTTCAAGTGCGGCGCTATCTCGTATAGTTCAGCCATCCTCATCAGCTCGCGCACCCGATCGCACTGCACTTCCAAAAAAGTTGGGTTCTCAACTGGGTCAGGGCTGGCCAGTTCGTCGTCAGCAAATGACGGCACTTCTGGCAAATCCCATACGCTTTTGCATTCGGCCAGTTTTTCGTTGAAGCGCGAGGCTCAGCTCCATCAGTTTCCCCCTTGTAGATGTCCCGACACGCTTGCAGGTTGATGACAGCATATTGCTGAACACGGCGCGGCTCGTTTCTGAGCATGTCGCCCACAGTTTCCTGCTCTATCCGCGCGAACTACGTTTCCTCTTCGAGCTACCAGGCTGACGCTTCAGGGGGCTGGCAGATGTTGTGGCCGTATTATTATTGTTCGCCACTAAGGCGCTCGGGTTCGTGTTCTGCGAGGTTGTAAGTACACTCTGAGACGTTTCACTAGTCGCACCTGCTTCCGAGACTACTAGGCGATCGCTTGCTTCACCGCTGCGAACGTGCTGCCCTTTTTGGATCGACAAGCTTTGTTGTGGGAACGCTTCGCGTTCCAGCGCGCCACTCACTGTCCGCTGCAAGGGGATGCCCCCTGTCGTTGTAGCGGAGCGTCTCACTGTCGCAGTCACGGCCCTATCCGGCTGAGCTTCTTTGCAGCTACATGGTTTTAAGTCATAACTACTCTGCGGACGGTTGGCCCGCATTTTCCTGAGCACACGCGTGCCATTTTTTCAGTTACGTCGTCGGCCACGCGTCCGGCTGGAATCCACAAGGGGCGCGCCATTCATCGCTAGTCTACGTCTTCCGAGTCCGATGCTTTGCTTCACTTGGACCGCTCGCATAGCCAGTTGTTTGGTGCGGGCTCGCTTTGCTTTAATTAGCGAAGAGAAAAGCCCAACCTTACGCCAGCGACCCAGTATGGATTCCCCTTGTGTAAAAGGGGAATGAGAAGCATGGGCTGTGTAAAGGGTTAGGCTTTTCTGTGCCTTAATTTAAGCGCCCACATCATGGCCCGCATCTTCCTTTTCTGCTCACTGAGTTCAGCTGGCTTACGTCGCGTCCGTCCTCGTTCATCAACCACGATAAGCTGCACGGATTCAAGGCAACAACGTTCGCCATTTAAGTCGACATAGCTCGCGGGCGCCGTCTTATACGAGCGCGCAGATGTGTCATCTGTACAAGCGTTGGGTGGCAAGTGTTGCGCTGCTGCGTTGTCTTTGCTAGGCCGCTCGGTTGCTGCTATTAGCCTACTGCTGGGCTGAACTCGTCTAGGGTCATCCCCGTTGATGTCGTGCAGCTTGATCATGGCACTCAATTTCAAGCACCACGCGACCTCTAACCGCTCTGGCGATTCATTGCGTGCGCGAGTTTGTTTTTAACTTTGCGCAGCGTCTGTAACCGTCGCTGCGCCATGTTCTCGCTGTGTCGTCGGTTGCTGCGTTTTCCGCTACTTGCGCCTAGCCTCTCGCTAAGGCGCAGCCCACTGCTACGTGTGTCGTTCATTCCGAACGCTGCCAGTGTATCTGCCACTTTTCGCTTAATTTCGTTTACAGTCATGCCGGCGCTGCCGCACGTACCAGACTCGTGATCTAGTTGGAGTCCTTGCCGGGGTTTTGCGTTAGCTGCATCCATGCTACTGTTGACGGGGGCACCGTCGTCAGATGACGCTCTCCCATTCCCCGTCGTCGTAGCAGCCATGGCGCGCGTCGGCTCGTCTACGCGTTTTCGATGGTTTACAAAACCTACGCCATAGCACATCCGCCCCGTGTCGTTCCACCCATCCTCTTCATCACATAAGGGCAAAGTTGTTGCAGAAGCGGGGGCTTGACTAGCGTCTGCCCCATGCTCCTCTGCCATCGCGTGTAGAGCTGTTGCCCTTTTTCCGGCCTGCAACCCGATGCCGTCGCGTCTCTTGCTTTCACGAGCCCAGTGCAAAGCCGTAACTCGCTGGCGGTGTTTGGCTTCGATTGGCTTTACCGCGGTGCTCCACTGCTTCGGCCAGAAACTGCGCACTTCATTATTACGCGCGCCGTCCATTGCTAGTCTACGTTCATTCGCTGAGTCACACTCGACACGTGTGCCCGCTGCGTGCTGCGTCTGCTGTGGGCGTTCCCGTAGACTATCCATTTCACACGCAGAGCCATCTCGTAAGCCCTTCATAAGCTCCGTCCACGTAGAGCGATTCCGAGGGAGGCCCACTGGAGGCCGTGGCGAGTGGTCCAAGACGTAGCCTGTGAGTTTTGACTTTTTCGCGGATACGTCTGTCACATTCGAAGACAGGTAGGCTGCTCATGAAGAGACTGCGTCGCGCTTGCGTCCGTACATGTCTGCTACCGTTGAAGCACAGCAAAGGCACAGCGCTCGCCATACCGTTTAGTGCAATTTTCGTGTTTGTTGCTGCTTGCCGAGAACTGCAGCTTTCGGTCGTAGCTGTGTTGGGCTGGAAGTCGGCCTCCGGCTTACTTATGTTGATGCCAAGGCTATGACACTCCGCTGTGTCGCTTGGCGGTTGCGCTGTGCCGCCGGCGGTGTCCTGTTTCGTCCTTAGGTCTCTGCCCACAGTTATTCTGTCACGGTCCTGCACGCTCCGACTGCAAACGCTACTGCTGAGTGTAGACACGCTGGCTCCATCTTTTTCTTCTACTATTTCCTCTCTGATGCGCATTCTTCGACGTCGATCCATTCCCCGAGTCATGGCATTAACAAGGCAACGCGGGGCCCAAGATGGTGGCTCGGCCAGCACATGCACTGTGCGTAGATTGGCTAAGTCCGCTTCCAACGACTGTCGTTCAGTATGTGCGTCATCCTCTACGTCGACAGGGTGCATTTGCCGGCCCTTTGCTGAAGTCTTGCCAGGAGAGGCATCTGCTAGCGTGCTCGTATTAATAGAACCACTCGCAATAAGTTTCGCCCCTGGAAACTTATGATTGAACTTTGAGCTTGGGCGCAATTTCAAGAGGCATTTTGCCCACCACTGCGCCAAGGATGTTGAAGCCGACTGTATTCGGCATCGCAACGACATCGCGCTTCGGGTTCCAGCGAGACTTGCTCTGGCCGAATAGTCTTCGTTGATTCCATTGATTTGGATTCGTTTGCCGTACAAACGTGAGGCGCATTCTTTCGGAAACTTGAGGAAAAGCGTGCTGGAGTTGGTAGAGGCAGACCGCTCGTCGTCGTAGTTCGCGTCGCCCTTTACTTTCGACAAGTCGCAACTTGTGAGATTCATATCCATCAGCCTGGTTGCTGGTCCACTTACTGCGATGCCCTTTCAGCTATCACCGTAGATAGCCTCCACTTGCGCCCGAGATTTGAAAAGACTAGCAAACGGCTCGGATTGTGGTGGTCGTTCTGGATCCTTGAATGTAGGCAGCTCATTGGAGGGGCGACACTTGGAAGCGGCCGCGCTGATGCTCGAATCCACTAGAAAATCACGGAACTGCCCGTCGGTAAGACAAGATAGGCCGCTGTGCGCGTAACGTACGGCTTATGCCGTTGCGCTTCAGGTGGCCCCGTCTTGCGTTCAGGCGGTGGGAGCGGGAGGACCTTTCGTCGAGTCAGCCTTGGCGGTGGTGGCGGTAGAGTCGTCGCGTGGCGTTGTTGCTTGTCGTCTTATCGTTGCTCTTGATCGTAGTAACCGCGGAGACAGCATTTGCGACTAACTTAGGTTAGTGTGTGCTCTGTTAGCTTGTTCCGTTTCTGCTATTGTGGAAGCTGGTCGCTGTCTGCAACTCCGCACTTCATTAGTCTCTTCTTTCCGTGGGAGCTTTTTCAGCTGTCGTAGTGCGGGCGCGATTGCTTCGCCAGTTACTGGACAAGTCTAATTGGCAGTCGTTTGACTAGTTTGGCAGCATCTAGGTTGTTCCGACCGATTAACTTCCTGGCGCTGGCTTTGGTCTGCGTTCCTCGCGTCGTCTCACACGTCGCTTGTTGGTCGAGGCGCGATTGGTTACGGAATTGGCGGAAACAGTGCCACCATTGGTGTCTGTGGTCGTAGCATTTTCTTCTTCGCTGCTCGCTGACCGCTTCGCGATGTCTCCAGCTTCAAAATCAATCCGAGTGCGCATCTTCATGCCATCGCTATCACCCGCTTCGGTGGCGGTGCGAGGTACTTGCTTACACGTTGACGCCACTGCGTTTTGGCCGCCTACTGTTGACGGGATTCTTTCAGGTGCCGCCCCATCGTGTCGTATGTCAGCCAGCCTCGCACTGCGCTCGATGCTACAACTCGGCCAGGTTATTGTCGGTCGAGCGTCCCCCAGACTCGAAGTTAATTTGTACACTGTTACGATTAGCGTCCGTAGGCCGGGGAGGTGTTTTGTTGCTGCGTTGTGCGCCGGTCCTCATAGACTGGAGAAGTGTTTTGGTGCTTCGTTGTGAGTCATACGCCAACAGAGCTGCTATTGCGTCTTTTTTCATTGCTAAACCGTAGCCCGTTGCTGATTCGATACCACCGCACTCGGATACATATGGCACCCGTGCATTCCCTGACAGTCCCGGAGTTACTTCGTGCGCGTCTGGGTGGCCGTCCTCAGATTCTGACTCTTCAGCACTTTCTTGCCTATCAGTCGGCTCTTCCTGCGTGTCGTCACCGGATGAAGAAGACACAGCAGGGGCGTCGCTATTTAAGCATGGGCTAGCTGTTCCGTTGACAATATCCAGAGAATCACTCGCCTCAGCTGTCCGCTGTTCAGCATATCGAGGCCACGACTTGCTCCCTTTGGAGGTAGTCCGGGCGTCGCCGAAGTGTGCTTCTTGGGTCCTTCCGCTAGCTGCTTTTATCATTACGCGAGTGACTGTCTTGGCTGTGCATGTCGTTGTCTGAGTACCGCGTCACATACACATGGCACAGGTCTCCGAGGACTTCATCAGATGAGACATTGGTCGCTGCATCGTTGAAGAGACTATAGTTGATGTGCTGCGACTTCTTTTCTCACCTCTCCCATAACAGTGCAGCTCGGTTGGGAGCTTCTGCCCGCATTGGGAGCGAGAGGTGGCTCAGGGTCAGGCTAGTTCGTTTTCCACTGCAAAACTCAGCCCGCACTGGTGTCGTGTTTGCTCGTGATCACGTGCACTAGTCGAGGCGTTAGCACTTTTTCCAACAGCGGCGTCGTGTTGGAATTCGCTGGCAACGGCGGACGCCCAGTGTGGTACTTCGAGCGCATAGCTCGAGAGTGGCACTCGCACGCCAGCGCTGATAAGCGCTCCCTTTTCCTCCTCGGCAGCCAATGCGTCGCATTGTCTAAGTTGAAGTCGACTACACTTGGCAACTATGTTCCCAGGCACACCTAAAGGAACGCTTTGCGCAGTCCACTGCATCATGGACCTTACGAGCTGTGATTTGCGCATGGTTTGCATCACTGCGCTGGACAATACGCATAACGGCGAAAAAGTTGGCGTCTGCAATATTTCAGACTTACTGACTACATCAGCTCAGGGGTCAAGAAGGTGCTGAGATTCTTGATCATTATTATCGCGCCCCGCTTGCAGTCATCGAGGGCCCAATCTCCGTCATCTGCTGTAACAGTTGCTATTAATTTACGTTCGTTCTGCATGCTGGTCGGCTCGTTTACTACTACAGAGGACGCCGGCAGGTCACTGTGCGTCGATGTACATGCAGGAGCGCCTTTGCTGCTGTCTTCGCGCTCAAAAGGTTCAAGCCCTTCGTCAGCCGCTTCACAGAGTGCGAACGCGTCTGCTTCGTCGTCGTCGTCGATGTATTCGCCGGGATAGGTCAGCACTAGGCAGTCTTCTTGTTGTGACTGTTGGGCAGCGGCGTAGTCAGATCTATCCTTGAGCAGATTCTGAAGCATTTCGATAAAATGGCTCGAATCATTACTAGCATTGCCGAGCAATCGTTCGAAGTGATGTCTGTCCGGTATTGGCTTCGACTCTCTGCGTTCGGTACAAACGCGCCCGCATTTGTTAGATGCCTCTTCAGTTTCGGCCTGCGAGGCTAAGGCTTCTTGGTAGTCGTCCGGTGTTAGCTGGCTACTCCATGGCTTAGCAGAAGCCGCGCCGTTTTTGTGCATGGTAGTCGGGTTGTGTTGTATAGCACGCGCCGCTACAACTTTCCCGATAATGTCGATCCCGCGCTCGCTTTTAAGATAGCCTACTAGTGCCAGTCGTAGTGGTGGCTCGCAGCGTAGTCGTTTGCTGGTGATTGGCTCGCGCTGGGTGCGTCCGTCGTTGTCCAACCACGGCAAGGGATGTTTTCGGCTGCTCGGCGTGTAAGACTCGAACAGGTTGTGGCGCGTGAAGTCCAAGTGAGGCCGCAGTAGTAGTACGGATGGCATAATTTGTCAGCTGATGGCCTGGATCGTGGGAGTAATTGCCTGTAAGCGAGCTGCTCTTTCCTGTGCCGGACGAAGTGTGTCTGTTCCTAAACTGGCTAGCAGACAGTCCCTGATCGTCATCGAGTCGCTACATGCTTGCCGTTTGCGCTCAAAGACTTCGTCTCCGTTGCTGTATCTAGTGGCCGCGCTAGCGTTGGCGTTAGTTTTGGCTGCGTGTGGTCTAATTTCCACTGCAGAACTCTCGGCAGTGCGCGCACTTACTGCCGCTTTCTTGAGTCCTTCTTGTAAATTGTGTTTTTCTACAGGTAAGAACTTAAGTAGCCCCAAGTCTTCTGGCACTAGTACGGAACTCAAACTACTGCACATATATACAGACAGACAGGCGGCCATATCTGCATATATGCGCGATGGTGTCCTCCGTAGCGTAACTTTGCCACGACTTCAAGCGCAGGCCCATAGACATCGACGTAGTTGGGTTTTCTAGTCGGTTCCGCTTTCTTTCGTTCGCATTCCTGGAGATGCCTTAACTTAGATTGTCTAGGCTGTTCCGCTTCCGTTACGAGCTGAGGGCTGTGCTTGTCCCTAGTTGCTTCGGCTAGCCAGCGCTCGCGTAGTGCAGCTGTTAGGTCTCTGACGTCGATGCGAAACATTTCTACATCGATAGCATTTGCTTCACTGTATGCCATCAGACTAAGCAGGCGCTTGAGGTCGAAGGCATGCCCAATGCGGGAGCTAGGCCTAAGCAGGTGTAGCAACTCGCTAGAGGCTAAGTGTCGAAGTTCGGGGCTCAGAAGTTTGCTAATGTTGCTCGCGTTGGCTGGTAGGACTAGGCGTCCGGCTTGACAGCAAGCCTCTGGCAGGATCCCCCAATAGTGCCTACGCCTACACTCTAAGTCTGTGGCCTTGGCAAGAAGCTGCTTAAGTTAACTGTGTGGCTATAAACCGACATCCGCGAAGGCGCGCCGTACTTAAAAGTAAGGCGGTAACTCTCTCTAAGTATCTTAAAGCAGGAACGTAAGTCAAGTAGTCTAACAGTGGAAAAGTGAAAGTCTAGCACCGTGCCGCTTCTGTTTTTCTTTCTAACTAGGCCTGTGCTGGTTTTAGTTCGTAGTCTTATTTCTAGGAGCAGAGCTCAAGGAGCAGACGCTTGCCATGAGTGCGCATGGGCTGGCAAGTGGTCGCTCTATCTGCAATCACTTTTAAGCATTTCTTCTCTACAGCGTTGACTAGGTTACTTAGCCAGTCCATGCAAGAGAGCATAGCGCGGCCATATGCCCACTCTTTCGGATAATACCAGCGCACTTCTTCAAGGGTTGGCAAGGCATGAAAGGCCATGCGCAAAATGTCAGCGAGGTCTTCGGCTGTATACTTAGCCTCCACCTCAGACTCACTCTGATTGTTATTAGCTCTTACTGCTCGCAGACTAGTTCTCTTTGAGAAAAAAGCTCTTTGACTCAACTGCTTGGCTCGGCTACCGTCTTCGGCCTCTGTTTCTAGGGCGCCAGCGCTCTGCTGGAAGTGTTCGCGTAGGGCTTCTACTTTAATGCTCTCACGTTTCACTTCTTTCAGGGACCAAGCTAGCGCGTTGGCTTTTAGGTGCGTGCCGCAGTGTAATTGTAAATATGCAAAGGCTATGCTATTGCGCATCTTGCTCGTGGCTCGTAAGCTATCTCTGAAGGTTAAACCAACTCGCTGGCCATCCAGCTTGGCACAGTCGAAGAATGGCGACTGGCTTGCCTTGCGTTTAAAAAGCTCTGCTCTTGCTTTCCTTGCTTGTTCATTCCTACAGTCGTCAGCGTTTTCGTTCGGTACCCTATAAGGGCAGCTATCTAGGTGCTCTTTTGGTCTTATCTTGTTCCCCGAACCACCGGCAACATCGAGAAGCTCCATGCTATGTCCGAATGGCCAGTAAGAGCGAAGACAGATAATGCTGAAACTTTCTAAAATTTGCGAGCTGTTGTAAGGGCTAACTTTCCAAAGATTGGCTCGCGCTTCTTTCGTCTTAAAAATCTAAATGGGTCCTATTGCAACAGAATGCGTCTGATAAGTTTTCAGATGAGTGCAAGGCTCCGCTTGCCTACCCTGTAGTGTTTCGATAGACGAGGCGTGGCCCGCAAGTCGTCCACTCAGGGGAGTTTCGCGAGACTTCCCGTCAGCGTCTGCTACTATTCTTTTGCTGACTAGCTTACTGCTCTTATTAATTTGCAGTCGCTTTAGTGTATGTTTCTCGCCTTGGTAGATGCGCAGCACCGATGTAGTGCTGTCCACAGCTGCGGCTAAGTTTGTAGATAAAACAATAGCCCTCAGTCGTCGTAGTGTGGCGCCCCGCTCTGCACTTGAGTAAGGTCTTGCGCAATTTGTTACTTACGCACTTCCATTCTTTTGCGTCTCTATTCACACAGTAGCCTCGAGCGTTGATATCTGAACACACAGGCCCGATGGCTTCTCTATTGTCGTAGGTAAGGGAATTCGTTGGCGTTAGGTTTCGCTGCGAGTCGTCCCTGTCGTTCGAATGACGTCAGAGCGCGAGTATTTGTATTGCAAGAAGTAAAAATGTTGAACGATGGGAACTGTTTTGAAAAAAGGAACATCTTCCAAGCTTGTGGGGCAGGCAAGTAACTCATCACCCTGAAGCAGCTATCTCTATCTAGATTGTCTCTGCACTCAAGACCGTCAAGCATGCTGAAGCCTCCAACATTGCATAGCTCGATCATCGCACTACTTTCGTCCCAGCATGACGCGGCTTGGCCTGGTGCCCAATTGTCTAAGAACTGAAAAGCCATGCTTTCCCTTAGTTGAACTGTGCAGAATCTGCGAAGTGTAATCATAAGTTATAAAGTGTAGTCGTAAAGTCTATGTGAGACTGAACCTCCTTTATTCAATAAAGGAGGTTCAGTTTCACATAGACTTTATTAAAGAAGAGCAAAAAGCTTAGTTCTTTGGACAGCAAAAAGGTTCTGCTTCCGAAAAGAAAGAGAGGAAAAAAGAAAGAAAATAAAAGAAAGCGCAACTTACGCGCAGTCAATTTAAGTTAACTTCAAGACTAGTTGGCGGCTGTCTTGTGCGTAAGTAACTTGTGAGGAAAGTAAGGTAAGTTTTTTGGTGATTGTATGTTTCAAAAAAGGGGGGGCAGGCTACTGGTCCCAGACTCTTTAGATGTCAAAACCTGTAGTCTGCGCCTACTTCTTTCGTCAAAGAGTCCGCTCGTCTTCGCTTCTAACTGAAGACGAAACCACACTCCTACACACATGCGCGCCGATCTGTCTGGAAGCTAACACATCACAAGCCGGCCCGTGACATTCAGGCACAGCTGTGCACTTTCCTCACTACAACCGACGCAGATGTATCGTCTTGCCATTCGCTCTCAGTTCAGTATGACCGACTCGCGACCTTTGCGCCATTTATTTTCAGTTGCCAGCCTTCCAGCGTGCTATCATTTAAGAATCCATACCGACTTACAAGAATCAGACCGATCTTCCCACGAAGTGCCTAGACCTTTACTCATCTTAACAACTGATTATGAATTTTATACAAAGCAACGCATAAAGTGAAAATATGACCTTTCTGCTCAGTGTTGCAGCCTTGTCGCGATGGAGGAGAAGCACCAAAGCAATGAGACGCGACGAAGATCACGAAGAGCGCACTACATAAAATAAACAAGCATTAAGCAACACGTACATAACCAGCATGGCACTTACTTCATTTAATTTCAATCCCACGCCTGAAGTCGATCGCGTGTTTGTTGTAGCTTAGTAGTGGTGGAGGGAAACTGGTCGGCTAATTGGATGGCTGATCCTGTTGCGCTAAGTCAACAAGCGCAACAGCTAGCAGTTTCAGCGCTCAAAGAAGCTCCCGGTAGGCTGATAGCTTTCGACAGCAACAACAACAACAACAACAACAAAACCAAAAGCAAGAAGGCCCAGGGTGAAGATGAACCGGCCGCGCGCAGCTCTCAGGACTGCTAAAAATCAACGAACAGAGTTCCGCCATCCATGCATAAGGCATGGGAGTAAAATGGTGGAAGAAGGAGGTGGCGCCTGTTCAACTTGGTGATGGTGATGATGATGGTCGCCAAATAGTGTGGCTTCGTACGGGTTTCCAGAGGAGAGAGAGAGAAGAAAAGGATGAAATAAAAAAAGGAAAACTGATACTCGCTTCGCGATAAGGTCCTTAAGATGAAATATATCTATATCAGCTACCGCCGTGTTCTTGGCCCTCATCTGGCGCAGCTGATTGTGGTGGAGCTGTAGCGACTTGGGACACCGTCCAAGCTAACTCATTGCTTGCCTCGTTTCTCTCCTTTATATCCTTGATTGTCTGCTCCATTTCCCCGATTGCATCCTGCATTGCCTGGTTTGCCGTGTCCATTGCCCTGCGCGCCTTCTTCACCGCCCTGCTTGCCTTCTCCGTTGCCCTCTCCATTGCCCTGCGTGCCTTCTCCGTTGCCTTCTGTCCTGCTGCAGGAGTTAGTAGCATCTTGGTATGCTCGAGCATGCTCTCTGCACCTTCGGGCATACTCATTGCTCCTGCCCCATCTCGACCGGCTGCATCTGTGACCACCTCCTCGCTAAAATATGGCTCGTCTACTTGTAGAAACTCCGCATTTGGTTTGACCTCCATCGTCGTTTTGTGCTGCTTCTTTTCAAATCCACCAACCAAAGGAGTGCCTACGCATCCGGCAAGAACGGCTGGGCGAGCACACTTGGACCTGCAGCCAGACGCAGACATCTTGTGTAGCTAATTCACTCTTTTGCCTCTGAATAGGAAAGTAGAAGACACTCGTCCAACAACCTAGTGAAGACACTAGAGGCGATGCTGATCAGTTTCAGTATTTCAATCTCTCCTCGTCCGTCATATCTTCATAAGGGTATAGTATCACTCAGCTTGTCCTTGCTCTAGTACCACACTACATATTTTTACAGTCGCACAGCCATGTTGTCTGTCTACATGAACCGTCGTTAGAAAAGAGAAACGCCTGAGTCAATGACTGCCGCGTACTTCAGGATTCTTGTTGCCCAAAAAATATGTCCAAACAAAATACGACTGCGAAAGATTGAAGACAACATAGTCTTTCACAAAAGACCAGGTCAATGACCGTCATATATTTATTTTGCGTGCTGGTTTATTTGCGTCGTGACAGTCATTTTGATAATGTACTTGTCCGAACAAGGTTGATGACCTTTTTTGCGATGTCTCACTTTCACAATTTGGCCACGACCCTCCTGTTGAGACGTCGAAAAGCCATCCGCATCCTCTACATGATCATCTTGAGTTTTCATGTGCATTGCTAGCATAATGATTACTTAACTACACCCAGCTGTTCGAGAGAAGTTATAGTAGCTCGAGCATCGTCCCCTCCCTCCATGCAATCCCTGCCATGATCTAGTTCTTCCCAACCAGTTCTACAGATTTCTCTGCTGCTGTACACCATTGTTTCTGGAACTTTTCGAGCATTATCGAAGGGTTAAGATGGCTGACAGTGCCGAGAGTTTCCTTTTCTTTTTCTCACTATCGCAATCCACCTGACTAGCAGGCACGATCTATTTTTATCAATATTCGCGCTACGGCGCCCGCATGATGGAAGAACAGGAAATAAGATAGATTGATAAGTTGAATCATTCGGATATTGCAGTTGATGTTGTAAGAAGTGGACGAGAATACCTGTTCCGTAACGGAGGCAAGTTGATCTTTGGGGTCTTGGCAACTACCTGATATGATACGCAGGACCGTAAAGAAAGTGCAAACCAAACAAGAGGAGGATTACGGCATTGATGTTGAAGATCATACAGGAGATGCAGCAACCACGACGATGAAAGAATCCTTATCTTTTTTTTTTATTACGAACTCCAATCAAAGTTATAAAGATCTGCGCCGAGCAGCATTCACGACATGTCACAGGCCGACTTTGAATTCGACCACAATCTCCTCTGAGATGGATCGTATTTGCCTTTTCGTCGCAAAAAGTGGTATCCCCTGGTGGAGCACGAGGAGATCGCGCTTATTTGGAGGTCCGCGTAGTCCAGAGCACATGATGGGCATATCAAGATAGTGAGGGGGACAATGTCGATCAGCGGCGCTCAGCGCCATCGCAGAATTGCCGCCCGTTGCTCTCGCAACACTACTGCTCGTGCTGCTACTACTTGGTTATGCTGCAGCTACTACTGCTGCACTTTGCTGTGGAAGCACTAGCTCCGGCAAGCCCGGCCCCGGCACTCCCAATCTTGCCTCCGGAGCCTGGCAGGAGGGTCCGAGCTGCTTGCTTTCTGATTCGTTTCAGATCTGACCGTCTTCGCTTGCTTCGCAGAGGAAGGCGCCCCTTCGGGAGGAAAAATTAGCTCCATAGTTTCTGTTTGAGTTTGTGGATGCCTGCAGCTAGAATTCTATGGCGATGCGGATGTTGATGATGTTGTGACCACAACAAATCTGCGCAGATCTACCAAAGTAATCTCAAGATTCGACATCATGAAAAGAGACGGCATTTCATGAGAAGTAATGCCACTTTCTTCTCGTCATTTCACAAAGCCACGTATTCGTTCGCCATAAACAAGACATGGCGCCAAATTCTGTCCCTCTCGTTCTCGTAGACAACTACAAACAAATACGATATACAGATGAACTCATGATGCACAACTCAGTCTGCCAATACATTCTCATCGTACGACGAGATCGATCTTCGAATCACTGATTCATTTTTCTCCGTCATTCCAAACGGACACTGTCACTGAAGGTCCATAATACACATCGATAATTCAAATGCATGCCGATGCTTGCATGCCGAGAAACATGAGCATACAGCATTATCACATCCTCAAAGGAGCAAGCAATAACCAGTGAAAATTACTTACACCATCCAATTCGTTATTTTGCGTGGGAAACAAACGGTGCGCAGTTACTTAGAAACATCCTCGTGTTCAACAGCATTCATTCTTCGCTTGTTCTCTCCATTGTTGTGAGTGTCCAAATCGCCACTCAGTGTCTTTTGTCGCGCTATCATTAGGTATATCTTCGCTATCTATATCTGTTCTGTTGCAACTGTATCACCAACAAAGACAACCAACGGAAATCAACATCATGTCCTCCGCCTCTACGTATCGCTATATATAAATATCGATATTCTTCATTTCTTCATGTATGAATGTAGAAGTAGACTATGGAAGACCAACTTCTGCAGAACACGTTGTAGTCTTTACAAGCTACAAATAGTTGCGCGCCTCTAAATGCCCTTTATCTTTACGCAGATATTTGTAGGAACTCCGGGGGTGAGGGTGCACGCCACTAGAATCCTGAGCCAAGCGCTTCTGCGACTGATTACTAGAATCCACGCGCCTTCGCCATGTTGAGCCTCCACTAGTTCCTGTATCTTCAAAATCCTTGTTCTGCTCGCTTCTTCTACTCTCCGGAAAGTCGTCCCCGGTAATTGCAGCGTTCTGGCGAGCCCACTTCAGCCAGGCTTCCCAATAGGGCGACCCCGATTTTTCCAGGGTTGTACCATCAGCGAAAATCACGAGGGATTTTTTCGCACGTGTCAGCATTACATTCATTCGCCTCGGATCTGCTAAAAAGCCCACGCTTCCATGGGGGTTGGATCTAGTGGCCGAAAAAAGGATCAAGTCTTTCTCCATCCCTTGGAAACCATCAATCGTGTCGACTTCGATATTCATTAGAGCAGCTGTCCGGGTTCGCCATTCAGTGATTGCTCCTCTAGGGTTTCATGGGATTGTCCCTCTAGGGTTTCACTGGTGTAGATGTTGATTTCTACACTTTGACTTTCTGCAGTACTATATCTATCAGGGGAATAGACCATTTACTACTGTAATACTTTTCAAAGATGCTGTTGTTGTTGACCCTGTCAAAGATGAATTATCTGTAAGTAGTAGCCGTAAGTTCAAGCGGCTAAGCGACCTGTCTCGGCGAAGCAAGTCTTCAATCTCCTGCTTTTGCGCTAGATAAGGCGTTAAAATTCCAATCGAGGCTGGTGTCTCAGCGTAGGCATTTTTGGGCGAGGCCACTTCCAGATTCCAAAATTAGCGCTGAAGGTCGTACTTAATTCATCTTGTTTTGTTGAACTCCCTCATAGTCTCAAAGGGCTCCAAAAGGGAAACCGAGGCGAATGCTAATACGTCTTAGAGATCAACAAGATCATGAAATATCCAGAGGAGCCTTAACTCAAGTATTCCACTAAACGAGCCGCTTCTTGCTCGTTGCAGGCTGAGGGGCCTCGTTTTGTCTCGTTTCCTTGCTGCTGTAAGGGTGCAACGTGGACCAATTCTACGTTACTCTTGGTCGCTCCAATCGATTGCAATTTATTGTCGTCTGTAGCGTTCAGAAGCCATCCATGATAAAAGGCTTGGCTCGGAAACTTTGCAATCTGAGAATGCATGCGCCATTGCTCCACTAGCGTGACCGGCTCCACTCCCTCGTCTATCAGTCGCTCAAAGAGACTAACGCTAAGCGCCTCCTCATCGCAGAAAACTGTAGGTGGCAATTGCTTATGATCTCCCAGCATAACTACCTGCTTAACGTCTTTGCCTGCTCTCTGCAGTGCGACGAGCGCCGAGGGCTCCGTCACCTGACTTGCTTAGAGCATCTCCCACTTCGTAGCATCTGTAGGGATCCTGCAAAAATGTGCCTGCTAGCTATCTGCTCCCTTGTATTCGGATGCCTACGCTTGCGGGCTCTCTACAGAGATGGATTAGGAAAAGCCTTAACTTGCTTCGTCGATGAAAACAAGATCGTAGCCGGGTCCATCGAGATGTCCTGCCCCCGCACCAACGCAAGTACATGCTAGCACCTGGGCTCTGGAGAGCTGTCGATCCATTGCAGTTCTGCGCGCCTGCTTCAGTTCGTAGGGCCCCATGCGGTCGATCTCGTCATGAGACTGGCCATCTAAGAGCAAGACTAAATTCATCAGCTCCTCGCAGCCGCCGTCACCAGAGCGAATCATTCTCGTTTGTGCTGCATATTCTCGGATCATCTGTTAGAACCTGAACCACCACGTTTTATTTTCCTAATCTCCTTCCTTACTTATCCTCTGTTAGAACCTGAACCACCACGTTTTTCCTAATCTCCTTCCATTCTTCTAAGTTCTTGAAAACAGCTGCTCATAGACGGGCTAAAAGATGGATTACATGAAAAGTGCCTCCTTCCCCGCTTCAGACAGTGCTAGGTTAGAGGTTGAGGCAATTCATTTGTTGCCTTCATTTTCTCACTTTCTCAAGGTGGAAACAGTGAAAAATGACTTCTAGAAATGAAATGTTTCAACCCTTAACAATGCGCGCCATCAGGGATCACTTCAGGTTCGACAATGGGCACTAAGCCAGCAGCTTGTGCAGATTAGAGCAGGAAGATCACAATTATTGCACGGTACGTGGTGGAAGAGTCGTGCATGCATAGCTAGCTAAGCCTGGAAAACAGCGAAAGTGGTTTAGAGAAGTATGATTCGTGATCGTTGTAGAAGTACAGGTCGTATAGAGAGAGGTCTGTCTGTCAAGTGTGCGATACATAGCGACCACTACCAGCAAACAAGATGATTGAGTTCACTAGACACGAATACGAATTGTTCGAGTGCAAATGAACCTATGTACTATTAATAGATACTAAGTAATACCTCTACTTGTTGTAACTTGTTGCAACTTAAGGATAAATACCAAGCATACACCTCGTATTTTAAGGATAAACACGTTGCCATATTATAATCGAAGCCCTCTCCCGGAGAAAAGTCGGTATCGGCGGACCGTCTATCTCTTGATACAATGTCTCTTCGTGTAGGATTACGCCTGAAATATACTGTCCCAGTTCCGGAGTTCTAAACATCGTCTCTCTCCAAGCAAGTCGGTTCTCGGGAGTGTTGGTTACCTGCGAAGTGAGTGTAATTGAGCGTCGGAAGTCATCGGTGGAATCGATTATGGATGGTTTTGAAACATCACCAGAAGGTCAATTACAACGACCGCCAAAAAATGATCCCAAAGGTATAGGTATAGATAACAACTATCAGCTCACTGTAGAATATTCAATTCCTTTCATTCAAAATCAAATTCAAAAAGTAACGAAAACCCAAATACCCCAACAGCTCCCAGTCGTTGTTCCATCCTGAAAGGTGGCTCATCGACAGCCAAAATTCCACGACCTCCTGCCAAAAGGTTTGTCGCAGTTGACACTGGCTCCTTTGCTCGATCCTGACTTATACACCGATGTGGAACGTTGAGACCACCTACAATCTTCGTAGCACTCGTAGTGATGGGATTTGCACCAGCATTAGAGCTACCGCTTTCGCATCTGTCAGGCCATCCCGGGCTTCTCTTCCAAGTAGAAAGAGGACCAAGGATGACGTTGAGGATGCTTTGGCGGTAGCCTTAACATCACCACCATTTGAGGCGACCCTGTTGGTGTTGTTTGCACCAAGGTCAGCACCTCCAGGACGCACGCCTCCGGGATCTTCTGGCATGTTTTTACTTGCTTTTTTGTTACCCTAACGTAACTTCGATGAGTATGAGTATGAGTATGATAATAAGCATGAGTATGAGATCAAGAGTTGCTGTCTACGGTCATCTTCGAGAGTTTATTTATAATGACGGATCTGTCGGTGCTTCAATGGGTGTAACAATAACA
Organism: Amoebophrya sp. A25; assembly: GCA_905178165.1. NCBI lineage: Eukaryota > Dinophyceae > Syndiniales > Amoebophryaceae > Amoebophrya > Amoebophrya sp. A25. The sequence continues at coordinate 999,452 of CAJINU010000019.1, read as the reverse complement.
CCCCCCGGCAAAGATGACTCCGGTCGTCTCACCAACAAAGCTGCATGTCCACGATAGCGAGAAATGTGCATTTTTCTACTTCATCGGATGGAGGTGTTGGTCGTGACCACAACATGATGGCTCTGGTCTTTTGACCAAGATTATGTACTTACTCAATCATCAAGGCGATATCTTCAACTCTAGTTAGAGGGCGACATACTCGCACAAGGCGAGTGAGCCGATCAGTAGGCCATAGAAATACAAGAAGGTGCAAACTACAATCTCAACAAACAGTAATTATTCTTCATCGAAGACATAGGAGGATACGGCTAGAACCAGAAGAGCATCAGTTTTCATCTATTTGCACCGCGACATCATTAAAGAAAGGGAAGAGAGGAGGTAAAATTCAGATCTTAGTCTCAGAGGGGTTCAACAGACTACTTCTGAGAGTTTCAGGTTCGAACTTGAGGTGTTGCATTCGGGGATCGTACACAATGAATATCATCCCTCACCAGCTGACATTTCAAAAACGTCCAGCCATGCACCAGCTCCACTCACTGGCTAAAAATCTACTAACACCTTCTGCAGCTCGTGCGGAATACGAATACCATTCAGCAGATCTTCTGCGGCGCCACAGCACACGGACGACTGCAGCTTGCTTGATTTTTCTATCCATCAGTTTCAGTTTCAGTAGAAGTAGTGAGTGAATTTGAGTGAGTAAGTCAATGAAAGAGATCGCGACGCTTCATCATGATCAGCAATCATCCTCATCCAATGTCTTGAGTTGTTGTACAGTATCATGTTCATCAGTTGGTGTAAAAAAAAATGGCAGTGGGTCGTCGTGATGAAGTAAGTCATGATTATTATTATTATTTTTATTATTATGACCATTATTATTATGTTCGCGCGCGACCCTACCGCCTCACGCATGACGCGCCCGCGAGCGCCCTTGCCATCCGTCGCTGTAAGGACGTTGATGTAAGGGCTCAAGGGACCTTCCTGAAGATCCGGTGGCTGTAGTGGGTTTAATGGGAAGAGTGCGCGTTACGACACGCTACTTTTTATCTACTCGATCTCTATCGCTTCCGTCGCAGAGCGCCTCCCTTCCCGCTGCTCTCCACGAACGCATATTACGCGCCGCTGGTTCCAATGCAGACTTACCTGCTCACGAAAAGGCGAGAGGACAGGCAGCATTAGACCGACCGACAACTCTCGAGCTGCCGCGGGTCCGCCGACCCTCGCACCCCGCCAGCCTCCCGATGTTCCCGTCGGCCCAGCGAGAGACGCGCAAGCGATATCACGCGGCGGCCGCGGGCGCAAGCTACCGAAAGCGCAGATAGCATAAGCATAAGCGAGGACCTCTTTCTTTTTCTCTACGTTTCTTCCCTCTCTGCCTAACTATTACAGCCTCCTTGTCCCCTCGAAACCTTTCCAGTCCCCCAGAAGTCCCACGCGGCGCTCCCTGCTCGGGTCACCGTTGTGTCACGGCGGTGACGAAGCGCGCGACAGCGGGCGTTTCAGATGCTACGCTCGGGAAAGAGCTTCTTCAATAATGGTATACTTCGTGGCCTGGCTTATATCTCTAAAAATTATGACGAGGGGTCTACACTTTCGCGATTACGCTCCAACTGAAGGAAGTAGATCGACCGTCCGGATTGAGTTAAGTTAAAAAATCTAGGCGAAACGCAACAGCTTGATCTTGGTGACCGAACTGGGTCTCGGTTGTTTGCTTCTAAAAAAATTAATCCTGGCGTCTCTTCGACCATCATAATTCATTTAAGTTAAAAAATCTAGGCGAAACGCAGCAGCTTGATCTCGATGACCCAGCTGGGCCTCGGTGGTGTGTTTCTAAAAAAATCCGTCAAGGCGAAACGCAGCAGCTTGATCTTGATGACCGAGCTGGGCCTCGGTGGTTTGTTTCTAAAAAAATTCGTCACGTTGTCTCAGAAGCGGCAGGATGCAAGAATATCTGTGAGCGTAACAATGAGGCACTATCCGTATCTCTTGGCAATTCAATATAATGGCGGCCCCGGCTGCCCTCGGCAGATGGGCTTCTTTTTTTTCCATAGGACTAGTTACACGCTTCCAGTTCGTTGCCGTGTGGTCTAAAGCCAGTCAAATTATACCAATCTTGCTGTGGATTTGGATATCTCCTGGAGGAAGCTACAAAAGTGGTGACGCCCAATCGACTGATAGCAATTAATACTAGCTAATAGTGTGCAGCGGTCTGCACGTGCCACGTTATTCTGGTTGTGAGTGTACAGTTTGAACCTCCCGACTTAGTTTCTACTTATCTTATTTAGCAGTCAACCCACGAGTGCCAAGAGACGCCGGAGTGTTGGCGTACTGTGGCGAAGGAAGAAAGAGAAAATAGCAATGAAAAGCGAGGTAGTCATATGTATGTGAATCGTCGTCGTGATTAATAGCACTTGTTATGATTATTTCTTAGATTCTAGGGGAAGTGCACAAGTAATTCTTATACATAGTGGTAGTGCTCCTGATAGTTATCATCAGCGAGACGGTTTCCACAACAATGGAAACGATGAAGTTGATAACTTTTTTCATGGTAGTTACAAACTCTACAAATCTTGAAACAAAAGGGACTGCAACGACTGGCGTTCTTGTTATTTCTTCGCTTGTAATTTCTCTGTCTTGTTCAGGTTGAAAAGCAAAAACTCAATCTAACAGCTTCGACGCTGAACACGGTGAAAAATGTGAGAACAGCAATGGCAAACGAAGATCGATTGCACTCAGAAAATGGATTGGTTAATGTATTAAGTAAACGCTACAGCGTATATATAGCAATGGACAATTCATATAGCGCCCATGGAGATGCTGGACTGTTTTCGTTTTGGCAATAGGCTCAATTCGATAATAGCGTCCGCAGATCTTTCGTCGACGCAACCACTGAAAGAGGCAAACCAGGAGAAGAAGTACATACGCATGATATCGATCCGTAGATACGACAGCACTGACACCGACCACACATTTGAGTTTTACCAGTACAAATAGTAATGATTTACAGTTTACAACCCACTTCTGAAGAGACAGACAACGCACTTCTTTTTACAGCATGAAAATATCTAAACAAAATATTCGAATTTTTTCCACATTCACGACGGTCTTTAAGACATCTAAATCGATACCCTCAGATCCGATGATCTTGTTGTGTTGTAAAATTTTTTGAATTTGTTGCTTCCACACTCATTATCACCACTAAAGAAAACCTCAAATCACTTAATCACACTTTTTTCGTCCGTTTCGCAGTCACACAAGGAAGCGACCAACTAAGTAAATTCCACATCATCAGAAAGGTGGATCACGAACTTGAAGGACATTCAAGGCAACGAGCAGTGCGACCTCTACTGTGTCAAGGGTAAGAAGAAGTTTGCCAGAAGTTCTGCCTTGACCATAACCTTCCACCGTAGAAAACGCATATTTGCTTCCACCTACTTGAAGCTGAACTCCAATCAGACCATCAGCCTCAAAGGTATCCATGAAGAGAGCGAAGGTTAAAGCGAAATCCCGAAAAGGTGCATCCGTGCGACCGATGTCCTGCGGGTCCTTTGTAGGCAGCGTCTCGCTAAAGATTTCTTTTTCTTGTGCGTCAGACCAGGCCGAATAGCTGACAACAATGAGAAAGATGAGGATGGAGATGGGGATGAGGATGGAGATGAGGATCAGGATGGGGAGGAGGATGAGGATGTGGATGAGGATGAGGATGGTGAAAGGGATTCGTGTGACGGCAGCGGCCCTATGATCATCAATTGCTAGAGTGGGGATAAACAAGATAAGAAAGGATCCAATACGAATACTCATTTTTTCAAGAAGAATGGTTTTCACAAGTTTATTGCCCCTGACTCGCACCCCCCAGTACAGTGAGTAAGAAAGTAGAAGACTTCAATCTTACTCGATCGCGACGCCGACCAGCTCTCTGCGACTCTCCATTAAAATTCGCAAAGCTGATGAAGATGAATCCGCTCCACCGGCTGCAGGTGTAGCTGATACTGCACCAAGATTAGATACAGCATACATGAACCCGGATACCTGTGAGTGAGTAAACAGTGAATAGAGTAGGGATATAGTTTGAATTTCTTGAAAAAAAAACGTTCATCTTCATACACATGTGAATCTAATCAAAGATAAAATGAAAAGCTGAGAACTCCAAGAAAAGATGCTACGGTAGAACAGCGCTGCTGAGGTTATCCAGAAGATGAGGAAGCTAGTGCGGTGTAGTTTGCGCCGATGATTGTGAAAGTAGTCGTGTAAAGTGCCAGGTTCGTACCATGTCCCAGTAAGCTTCTGCTTTGAGGCTGTCAAGGTCGCTGGGGCTGGGCGGCTTGAGCTTCCTGAAGTTTTCTGCGTGCGTCGCCAACTTCGACAAATCGTTAAGACCCAAATTCTTCACCGCTGCATATGGATTCGATGAGAGTCATAAAGGGAGTAAACTTCTTGAGTACACGACAACAAGGGAAAAGCACTTTTCTGTATTTTTTAAGAAGATAAATCATAACTTGCTGAATCTATCAAGTGACACTCAGTGGTGCAAAGCGAATATATTCGAGATCATGGGTAGAAACAAAGACCACAAAGTCTAGAAATCGTTTGCTCCAACATTACATACTGAAAGATACAAGTTAGTCCGACTTTGAACTTTCTTAGAGAATTAAGATTAACCACCTTGATCTCTTGCGCTGATGAAGTCTTCCTCTGCTTGATCCAAGTCGCTTTGTGTTTGTGTGGCCCGATCCTCCGCTATTTTTAGAGTGGTAGGAAATGCATCTCAGATATCTTCATCTGGCCAGGCTATTTTTCTTGTTTCAGTCGCTCAGATGACCTATTAACCTTGGAGATGAATTTCCCAAACCCTTAACTCTTTCAACATCCACTTTTCGTTTTTGTCCTTTATTGAACGTGTTGCTTCATTGTCCGTGCTCTGCAACACCCCCAACCTCGAGAGAACTTCATACTTTCTCTTTTTCGCTTCGTAATATTTCCCGACACCAGTCTTGAATGAACCTTACAAGAAAGATGAAGTTGCACTTTCCTAGTTCTATGTATGTCTTGGACAAGTAAAAGGCGACTGTGTGTTATAGTGGTGGAGCACTAACAAAGGGTGATTGTGATTGTATACAAAAAAAACATGCTGAGAAGGATAGCGATGTTTCAAATTGAAACTCGTTATTCACAAACCATAACCGATTAGTACTTGTCACATCATAGGCAGCCTTTGCGTCGTCGAATGCAGTCTTTTTCTGTCTTAAAGTCGTGAGATTCTGTTGCCAGTCCTCCAGCGTCTTGTTTTCGTTCACCTCCTGCGGACTATCGCCCCGTCCTGCAGATGAATGAAGATGTCTTTGGAAAGAATAAAAAAAGTAAGGTCCTTCTGTGTGTCTACTTTTAGATGTCTTGGAAATGGAAACAACAAGAGGTAGTCGCTGTTGTAAAGGAGTATCCATAACTAAAATATCTTAACGATCACGTGCACAGACAGGTGGAGCCCGAACTAGAAGCAGTTCTTAAAGGTGATCGTATACAAAAAAAAGCCACTTGCTGAGAGGGATAACGATGTTTCAAATTGAAGCTTATTATTCGACAAATCATAACCAATTGGTACTTGCCGCTTCACGGGCAGCCTTTGCATCGTCGAACGCAGCCGCTGCCTCTCGTAAAGTCGTGAGCTTCTGTAAAGTCTGTTCGAAGTTCGTGAGCCCGTCTTCACATTTTTTGAGTTGCGGTTTTTGAGTCGCCAGCAAGATGTTGTTGGTTGGCGTGCTCGACATTTTACCTGCAGATGAGTGAAGATGTTTTCGGAAAGAATAAAAAAAGTAAGGTCCTCCTGTGTGTCTACTTTGTTTTAGATGTCTTGGAAATGGAAACAACAGGAGGTAGTCGTTGTTGTAAAGTAGTATCCATAAAATATTTTAACGATCACGTGTACAGACAGGTGGAGCCCCAACTAGAAGAAATCCTTAAAGGTGATCGCATACAAAGATAAAAATCGCTGAGAAGGATAACGATGTCTCAAATTGAAACTCATTATTCGACAAACCCTGACCAGTTAGTACCTGCCGCATAATTATAGGCAGTTTTCGCAGCGTTCAAGGCAGTCTCTACCCGTGTGAAATTCGTGAGTTCCTGTTCTAAATTCTTGGGGCTCTGTCCTAAAAAATGCTCGAGCTCCTGTGCTAAATTCGTCACCATCAACTCAGACTTTGTCAGTCTTTATCCCCAAACGTTCCCAGCCATGGATAAAGCACTACGCCAGACCGACAAAGAAAATCCAAGAACTCGCGGCCATCTAGATGCTACGCTCGCAGATTCTGATGTAGAAGGCCAAAGGCCTGTAAGCTTTGGTCTGCTTAGCGACAAATCGACTAAGCTGGCCTCAGCAATCAAATTCAAATCTAGATAAAAGGCCTTACCAAAACCGCAAAAGCCCAGCAGGGACTTAGAGGACAGCGCCTAGCTGGTAGATGCGTTCCTTTAAACAAGGCCCGACCTGACTGGGCTAAGACTAAGCCCAGAAGCCTTAGCCAAAGCTATGGCGAGCCAGGCACTCGCTTCTGCTGCTGGTTGGGTGGTCGCGTCTCTTGTTGTTGTCATCCTTGTCCAGCTGGTTGCCTGCCCTCTTCATTTTCGCCGTGGCAGTCGATAGTTGTGCCGCCGTCGATTTTGCGACGCTGGCCAACTGGGCCGGCGTAGATCTTTCCGAGCTGATTTGCTGCGAAAACATGGCCCGAATGCTAACTGCAAAGATGGCGCTGCCCATGCCTTGGTTGCGGTCAATGGCAAGCACTTCGGCAACTTCCAGCAGGTTGGCGCTTTCCATACACGTCGCAGCAACATCGAAAAAGGCCGCGCACACGATTGCCTTGGCATGCGGCTCTTCTGCTTTCGTGAGCGCTCTAGCGGTGGCCACGACTTGTGGAGGCAACTGAAGACGGGCGGTCATGTCTTGAAGCCGTTGCGCATGCGCTTGCACTGCGGTAGCGCAGTCTAGTCGTAGTCAGCAGCACAAGCAGCGGCAATTATCAACGTGAATGGCGTCCAAGCCACCGAAGCCGGGAGCCTCAAGGCGTCCCAGATTCTCTCTGTCTTGGTTGAGCTTGAGGCACCGCATGAACAGCAGACACTGGCTAGGCGTGCATTTGTAGGAGATGCCGCCCAAGTTGGTCCGCGCTCATCGCAGGGGTTTGGTCTGTTGTCAGACCACCCAAACCAGCTCCGTCCGCAGCTTGCTGGTGGTGCTGCAACACCTCGACGCCAGGGGCAGGCGCTTTTACTTGTGCCGCCAGGGCAGCTTGAGCAGCAGCTTGCGCAATCACTTGCTGTTGCGCTTGTGCAGCTTGTCCGGGAGTTTCTGCGGCTGCGTCTCCACCTGCTCCAGCAAAGCCTGCCCGCCCTAAGCCTGGCGGATCCATTGTGGGCTGGAGGTGGGGCTATCCAGTACCGACGGCAAGCGAAGAAATTACTGGAGACAGAAAGGAGTCGAAGCCAAAAACTGTCACGCGAAGAGCCTGCTTTGACCAAGTAGAAACGTCGCCAAGTGCTGGCTTGTATATAGTTGCCAGCGTGATTGCACAAAGAATATTGGAAGCTCGCAGAGTGATTTACGTTCGCCACGGATAGCGGTAGGCCCTGCCCTGGGTTTATAGCAGTCCTCTAGGGCAGGTGGGGAAGACACGCGCGCTTTCCCTGTTTTTGCTGGGAGGTGGGCAAGGAGTTGGCTTGTCAAACTTTCGACTTTTTCTAGGCCACTGCCACTCCCCCTCGTTGATGTAGAGTAGATCCATCTGCTTGCCCTCAACTGAACGCAGACGCTCGGCAGTATGTTCTATTTTTCAACTTTGGCCCTCTCACGACTCTCGCACGCAACTCGCCAGAAAGAAAACGCATGGCCAGAAGCTCTATATAATCGTCCCCGCCCTCTAGCCTGTAGGCAGCGAGGAGACAGCACGCCAAACAAGCTGCACCACAGAAGAACAAAAGACGCGCCTGGAGCACTGTTAAGCCCCCCAGACTTGTTGGGGCACGTCATCAAGCTGCCACAATAGCCCGGGGAAAAGATGCAGCCTTGCCAAGCCAGCACGAAGCTGAGCAATAAACGCGCGAGCAGTTCTGGTCTGAAAGAAGCAGACGGCCCAAAGATGTTGAAGAAGCAAGTTGTGAGGACAGAGAAGAAAACCTAACGAAAGAAAGACTTAAAGCAAGCCAGACGCTTGCGTGACTTTCTTGGTTGCGAAAAGCTGCTTCGGTGGTAGCAAGCCTAGGGCATCACTATGTTACAAGATTGCTCTTCTTCGCGCGACGCCTGCACCTGCAGCGCGAGTCTGGCCTTTTTATAAGCCACCCGATGGACATAAGGCCCCGCATGGCAGCAGCCTGCTCAGAGTAATGCTCTGCAGTATTTGCTTGCCGCCGTCTGCCTTATCCTGCTCATTGGCATACCGCCACCCCAAGCGGCGCAGGCACCGCGTACCCTAATAGAATAAGGCCCGAGGCGCTCTCCTTGGCGCTCCGAAGAGGCGCCACGCATGTTTGTCCATACGACCTGCCTCAGCCTGCGACGCGCGTGATTCTGATGGCACTTAGGGCACTACTATGCGACATTTTTTTTAGATCAGCGGCGTTTCTTGTCGAAGGCGTGCGGCTTGGAGGCGTGCACGGGGCAGAGCAGTGCCTTCGCTGGGCCGACCAAAGCAGAGGCCTCGCAACAGCAGCCAAGACCCTGCGCGGGTTTTGCTTGCGATAAAGTGCAGCCCTGTGCGTTCTTAGCTTCTGGAATTGTATACCCAGCCCAGGCGGCACCGATAGCCATTGCGCTGATGGTCCCCTTGGAGTCGTCAAGACGCAAAAAGAGGAACCAGCACGATGATAAGTATGTGTCCCATGTGCTCGGGGGTCGACACTTCTGCGGCATCAAGGCCAACCCTGGAGGCGGCGCGCGTTTGCTTCGGGAGCGGAAATGAGGGCAGTCATGTGGGCTGGGAGAGTCTGAGGCCAAGCTCCTGGCCCACAGCTTCCCTGGTCTTGGCCAAAAGTTTGAAGCATGGCTGATACGCTTGCAGTGTTTCAGCGGCGACGCGTGGTAAGTAGCTCTGCTCGCAGTCCAGTTCTCTATAAGCGAGAGACGCTGCGGTCGCGATTGCGTAGCACCACCACACATGAGCAGCGCCTTCGCGATGGCATGACATCGAGGAAAAAGCAAAGGACTCACATGCTGCAGCAGCGGACTAAGGTTCTTGCGCCCGCACGCTTCTAGCGAGCCGACCTGACTGGGCTAGGCCCCGAACTTTTAGGAAAATCTGTGGCGAGCCAGGCACTCGCTGGAGATCTGCCACAGAAAACGGGCGAGGATGTGACCTCCTGAAAAACTAGCAGCCATATAAAACAGCGAGGCAGGAGGGACTCGCCTGAGCTTTGAGAGTATCTATCTGGAACTCGACAAGGGAGGGCACAGTCGGCCAAACTTGTCCACGTTCGACCTTAATTGAGTTCAGGCCATTGGCTAGTATTGAGGCCTCTGGCGATTGCGCTCCTTACCCATGGCTGGATCTTTCAGTCAGACATAACAGCTATATGCGTCCGTGACAAAGGTCAGACTCTGTTCCTTTTCGTTCCGCTGATGCGGCTTGGAGAGCTTCAAAATTAGACTGGCCTTAAGGTAGCCCAATGGCATGGCTACGGTTTTGGATGATGCTCTTCATCATCCTCAGCGATGTCGCCCCTGTCCTGTGACTAGTGCTAATCTGCACAAGCACAGGATAAATTTGAGAAGAGATGAGAAGGCATTGCTTGGTTTCGTTTTTGTTGTTGTTGTTGTTAAGTACGGAGATCCTTGGGGCTTAGTGCCTTTCATCTGCCTAAGCTAACTAGATCCGGGCCAACTATTTTACTCATCAGCTTGTTACTTACTGCACACGCTTAAGGCCTTAAGACTTTGATCTTCTTGCTGTTGATGATGATGCTGATGATCTTGATGGTGTTGGTCTTCGTGCTGCTGTCGTTGTGATTATCTTGCTCCTGTTGTTTCCTTGATCATGATGCTCGCAAGTCTTTAAGCTGTTGACTTCCGTACTGGTAAGATGGTCCCCATGCTCATGCTTGAGATGATTCACAGTTTGGAGATCGACGCTCCCCCCTTCACACACAAACTGAACGACGCGCAACAGGTCGTCAGAGGTAACGCCCTCCACCAAACTGAAGCGACCGAGCAGAAAACGAAAGAAAGAAGAACAGCCCCACAATGGCTAGACACTCCAAGCTTTCTACTTTGTCGGGTCAGTGAGTAAACTTAGCCAGTGACTTAAGGTAAAGCCTAAGTAGTTCACTTATGTGGTTTCACTTCTTTGCTTTTCGGTGGTACTCTCTTGCTTTTAATTTATTGCTTTAGCTGTTTAGTTGTTTCTTCACTAATCATTTTTGGCTTCTCATGCTGTGTGCTTCTTGTTGATAGCTAATACGGACTAAGCCAAGAAAATTGCAATAGCAAAACTTAACCCTTGAGAAAGTGGAAAGCGATGCAATACAAGCGCGGACGATGTTGCTGAAGATGTTAAACCTGGCAAAAGATGGAGTCTGTTGCGTGCGATTTGAATGACTTCGAAGATGTAAGGCATGCCTTCCTAGTATGGAACTGCAAAGGCCAGAACGCACTAAGTAGGAAAGCCAGCGCCTATTTTCATGCTTTGAACATGGAAGACGTTTGGGTAAAGTAAGCCACTGGCCGAAGTCTTAGCCAGACCGCCACTCCTCTGCGCGCCCGTTGGAACATAACAAAAACAAAGACGCTGCGCGTCGTCCCGCACTTGCATGTAGCGCAGGGCTACGCGTCTACTCTTTTTCAGTACGTCGCTAAGGTTGGCTTTCGTTAAGCTAATTATAGCACTACGACTATCACAGTACAACCACAAAGGCCCTTTATCTTTGTCTCTTTCGCCTGTTTCTGGCACACCTCGAAGAAAGCGGCGAATTGCGTGGATGTCTTCCGAGACTTTGAGAAGGTCCGGCGGGGCCACAGTTTCAGACTCGCACTGCGATCCACGTCGGACCGTCTGGGCCGTGGACTTCCACACAGCTGGAGCTGGACAGCCGTAGTAGTATACGACTACTCCAGCAGCCGACTTGGGTTCGAGCGTAGAAGCGAAACTTCACTTGCATCACCGAAACTCTGGAGGGGATGAAAGAACTCCAGCCCGAACTTCTTCTCTTGTTCAGTCAATAGCCATTTCATTGATCTGAATACTCTCCAGATGGTGATAAAGGTCCCCGAATAAGTTCTGGGACTCCTGCTCTTGTTGGGGACTATAAGTTCTGCCTTCGCCCAAAGGTCGACCCCTGGGCGTATCGTAGCTAGTACACGTTTACACGCTGCAGCGATTGCTTTGTTTGGCGGACGGTTTGCCGCACGCGCCTGACAATCCGTCACTTGAGCTAAGTCGGGCCTGGCCACCGTAGCTGCCGCCCACTGTAAGGAGCCGGCTACCTGCCGAGTGTTGAGCTCGATCTGAGGCGAATCCTGGTAAAGAAGTGCCTCGCCGAAGGCCGGAGTTGGTAAGCTGCTGCGGTTCTCCATGCCGAACGTCTTGGGCATCTTCTTGAGGTAGGTCGCCATCGTGATCTTCGCCGACTTCTCTTGAGCATTGTAGAAAACGCCTGCCCCAAGCATGTCGAAGTGAAGCCAAGTGCCATCATTGTCGGCCACTTCATCCACTTTAGTCGTGGATAACGGGAGTAGGGCACGGGGCTTATCGATCAAGCCGGTGCTAAGCTCCTTGTCCTTCGCGGCTAGCCTAGAGCGCAACCACCCACGTAAGCACTCAGCATCGCAATGAGTTCACCAGAAGAATCTCGCGCAGTCCAAATGCCGGGACTGTGTAAGCCCTCCGCCCTCGAGGCCCATCTCCTGTAGGTCCTTGGCGTGCTGTTTCTGCCATAAGCGAGGCGACATCGGTAACCCATAAAGCGCCCGAAGTAAACCCCTAGCGCCATGGTCCGTCTTCCTGTCCATCGCGCCACTGCTTCGGCAGAGGTTTTAGGGCTGTGCGATCTGTAGAAGCTCGAATAAACGCACTTCCGACGTCCTACGGAATGGCGCCCCATCCTCTACGTGCTGCTTCGATAAGAACTAGGCGACTACCAACTTGCGAAGCCGTAAGAGTAAGACTGTCTAACTCTTGATAGCCACCAGGATCCCACCAGTCACCTAGAACGAATCGCCGAGCTTTGAATCTACCGCCCCACTTGTGGTTATACAGAATCGCCGGCAGGGTTGCCTTGCGGTGTCCTTCCATCCAGTCTCTTTCCTCGTCCTCACTTAGCTTCCCCCAACGGCGACACGCTTCCACTGGAAGCCCTTTCCAAGTCATCCGCCTCTACCCACTTCAGGTGGCTGGGGCTTTGTGGATTCGTGGCGGCCTTAGGTGGAGCCGATCCCGCAAAACCATCTCCACCCTGTGCCGCTCGCAAGATCTCAGCACCAAGAGACGCGCGCTCTTCTTCCTCTTCTTTTTCTAGCTGACGACAAACTCCCTCCCTGCGTAGCCACATACGACGCTGCGAATTGTCGCGGGTCCAGAATGAAAACAGAAGTAGCTAACTCAGCGGGAGCGCTCTTGCTCTTTCTCGTCTCCGTCGAGGTTTCTTAGCCCTGTGCTGCGGCATAAGATAGCGATCGGCGTCGTCTGGTATGCGTCGCAGCGTTCTAGCAGAGCTGACTCCTCTCCTGCGCGCTACTAGATGCTAGAGAAGGCTCTGGAAGGATGTACTGCGGAGCGTCTTTACTGGCGGAGGACTTCTCTCTACTAGACTCATGCGGTGCAGATGTCACTACTTTCCTGAGCTTATTTTGAGCTTCTTCCTCGGTCGTGGTTGACTTAGTTCGTCCAATTCGGGCGGGCTCCTTCTTAATCTTAGCAGGATCCCATGCCTCGACCTGTCCCGCGGTAGCAAGCTCCTGCCTCCTGGCCTTTAGTTTCAGGCTCCCAGGTGACTACCCCCCCGCGCACTTAGAACCCTCCAAGCTGCCATGCTTTTCTCCAAGCGCGCCCGTCTGCGACAAGAATCGAGCAGGATCTATCATACTCCGGCACGCGAGCGGACGAATCGTCTTCCAACATAGTAATCCCCAGAACCTGGAGCAAGCCCTCGACCGTAGCGACGGACCAACTTATCCTCGTGGGAGTTGTACGCCGATCGTTTCATAGGCGCTGAACTTAAGTCCCGTCTTGGTCCTGCCATCAGAGACAACCCCGCCCACTATCCAGGCGGAGCCGACCGAACTGAAACCCAAAAACACCCCTGGCGTGCGCCGGTCTGCAAAGACTTTGAAAGTTGGGCGGACTTTGAAGAACACGAGACAACCGAAGCGGCGCCGGTATTTGCGTTTTCCTGCTGCAGATCTCATCGCCGTGATTGGGTCCTCTGACAAAATTCGTGAGGATCTCCAGAGGACTAGCTTTTACCGCGCGCCGACGCCCTGAGTTGCTTGCTTTGCTCGTTGGGCTTCGAGTCGCCCCCAGTAAGCGCCAGGCGTTGCTTTCTTCCCTCAGTTATAATTTTCTGTGGAATTCGCTTCATGTCCCTGGGGGTCATGTTATAAATTATGACTAGGCACCCAAAGCACCAGCACCACAGTCGTAAGCCGACGCCAGCCATGCTGGCTCGCAAGTTCAGCTTTAACGTTCCCCCTACCGTTTCTACGACGGAGTTGCCTTGTGGCTTATTTTATAACGAACCCTATGGAGCTCGCTCAGCTGTAGCGGTAGTCTCGTCTGCTTGCTGTCGATCGCTACTCGGTGGAACGGAGTGCGTCTACGTTGTCCGACCTGATACCTGCAGCGATGATCTTCCCACTTGGAGTCATGTTCGTGCCTTTCACGCCAAACTTCACCCGAAGGCTCTCTATGATCTCCTTCAGAACTTTCGGAGCCAAATCCTTCGAGGAAATTCCTCGGCCAGCTGCGTACTAACTTGGATGCGTCGCCAACAAATGTCAAAGCTAACCGCGCTCCTCTGATGGAAGTTGGTCCTACTGGACCGACGTAAGAAGTCACACGCTGTTGCCAAAAGTGGTGGACTATGGAGTTCCTCAGTCAGGTCGTTCCTTCTTGTGACAGACTCACAGCTTTCGCCTTTTGCATAGAGCAACGCAGACAGTCGACCTTGCCGAGCCTCTCGCCATACGGATGGCAACTGCTAAGGTGCTCGAGATACCGCGCGCGCTCAGACATTTTTCGCGTTAAGAGTGCCTCGATGGGATTGGGAAGCCGATTGATGGCACAATCTGTCGCCCCCTCTCCACTTCTGGACAGACAGGCGCATCCTCAGAATAGCACTCGCCGACTACAACCGAGCTCCTTGCGCAAATCTTGCAAATATGGCAAACCTCCGGCGGATTTCTGCAAGTTCACCCGGGGCAGACGAAGACGCTTGTGCTCTAAGTGAGAACCTTGCGGAACCGCTCCGAGTACTGCTCTCCATCCGGCTGAGTTCAGACCGCCAACGCTTATCAGTCGGCCTCCGGGTAAATCCTTGGCGAGTGTCGCTCTTAAGTGACTGCCGAGCACGTTCGGCCTGAGAGTGCCGAACCGACCCAGAACAATACCGCCAGCGCCTTGGATCTTGGCTCTGGATTCTGCCGCGAGTGTGTCGAAGTCCGACTCGATTCGAGAGATGTGAAACTTTGGCCCGGAGTCGATGATCGCCCCACTGGAAGACTGACCTTGTAAAAACACTTCAAGCCCATGCCCAACCTCTTCAAGTGCTGGCTTCAGGCCCATCCTCGTTTTCATTTTCGTCCTCATCTTCTTCATCCTTTGCTTGCGTTGTTGCTCCCGTTTGATGACAGCTTTTATAACTCCCCAGGTGCTGTCACTTACCCAAGACGGAATGCAGTTCGGCCGCCAACTTACTTTCTTTGCTATATCCGTCGCCACTTCTTCTCTTTCACCACTAGAGTTGTCAATTGCTATCATTGGAAGAAGTTAGTCACTGGCTCTGCTTGTACTTAAGAACAGACTTCCTCGCGCCTTTTCCTTTGTCGCGCTTTCCACCCTTCTTGCTTAGCTTGTTCTTTCCCTTGTGGTTGGCGACCTTCGTCGGCGTCTTCCAAGGTTGACTGCAACCTTTCACATTGTGCGAGCGGATAGCTGCAGCTTTCTCGTGCTGTTTGCCGATTGACTTGTAGTGATCAAGACACTTCTTGCAGAACTTTCTCTCTTGCTGCTGCTTGTGGCCACCTTTGCTCCCCCTTGGAACTGGGCGCGCCGCCCTGCCCCATGCTTTTTCCTTTTCCGAACGATTTGCCAGTGACAAAAGCCTGCTGGACGGCTTGCTGCTGCTTCTGCTCATCGTCGAGAGCAGCGCAAGTTTCGCAGTGTTTTTCCGAATCTCCAGCAGTGCACACCATACGGCGGGCAAGCTCGGCGATGAAGAACCCAGCGGAACCTTCAGCGTGCGCGACTGCACGACTTTGAACTTGATCCACAAGCAATCTGGTCTCGGTTTGCGAAGTATCGACGTGCTTGATGATCTTGCGCCGAAGCTCCATTTCGAACGGCGGCTCCGCGGGAAACCGAGTAGACAACTGACCGAGCGCGCGCTTCAGTTCTGCAGCGTAATCGCGTAGCGGACCACCGCACTGCTTCCAGTTGGATCGGTTATACTCCTCAGGCTCAGCACCTTCTTGCGCTGCGCCCAAACTGTTCACTTGCTTCGGGATATATTGCACGACATCCCAGGCCGTGCCAGTCATGCGCGGCCGACGAATCTCTTCGAGCACCGCGACGCGAATGCCGGCGGATAAAGAGTCCTTGATCGCCTTGGTCAAAACCGCGAACGATGCCGCTCCCTGTTCCGATAACCCTGGCAGAACTAATCCCGCTTGAGGTCTGTCGCGGGCTTGAAACTGATCGCGGATGCGTAATACCTTGCAGGTATCAGAAAGCTCATCGATGAAAGTCCCAAGCTGTCTCCTGTCCGTATGCGTAAACTTGACAGGCTTTCGCGGTTGTGGGGCGCTGCTTTGCGCTGCTCCTCCTCCTGCTGCTGGAGGCTGTTGCTGTGGTGCAAACTGATGACCATTCATAAAGTCCCTGAAGCGTAGAAGCTTTCCTGCTTTCGTGCCAGTGGTGTCCAGGAAATACGTACTGAGCAACTGACTGACCTCCGGCACAGTTAGCGTGGACGTCACCGCTGTCAGCGGGGTACGATGGTAGTTATTCTGGATTGCTGCCTGATACATGTCGGGGCGCGACTTGGTATTTCCTCCCCCGTCATATAGGCTCCCCGAGGGTACTCCTCGCACCAGGAGGGTAGCCGCTACCCCACGATCGAGGAGGCCTTGGCATTGCACTACCGGAGGCGGCATTTTCGCTTTTTGCTCTGGCTTCAGTCCAGTACACCAGCCAGGTAAACTGCCAAACAGCTGGGCCCTTTGCTTTAACGTCCACCAAGAATTTTCTAAACTTTCAGCTTAGTAATGCCACTAGATACCCACTCGGAATTTTTCTACACCACTAGACTCTTGCCGTTCAGGATTTTCTTGCTTGGCTCCCTTTGCCACTTTGAAAACCGTGAAGGGAGTAACTTCCAACAGCTTGCGCAACCGTATCCCTATCGCGCCAGCCAGAAAGGTGCGCCGAATTTCGTCGGTTTGCTCGTGTAAGGATGGGGCTACTTTTGTGAAGGTCTTGACTGTTTAACCCACTAAGAATTTTCTGACTTCCTTAGTTGGTTGACTGATTGACTGACTGGCGTCTTCATTGACTGACTGAGTTAGTTAGTTACTTCTTGCTTTGTTTATTGAGTAACTGCGTGACTGATTGCTTTGTTTATTGCCTGGAATTTTATGCCCCTAGAAAGTTGAGAAAATGGGCCACCTTAAGGCTTTCCCTGTGGGGTTTTTGTAGCAGCATATGGCTACGAGTTCGCTGGTCAATTTTGTACGAATTAAATCAATCAAAATTTTACTACCGTGCTCGCCCTCGTGCTCCTCGTCGTGCTTTCAGATCTCACCAGAAGACTCGAACAGAGTAGCCGCATCGTATTACTCTCGTGATCGTGATGCCTGGCATCCTCGTAGGTTTCTCGTCATGCAGCAGATTGCTTAGCTCTCAGCCGTAAACTTCTCGAGCTGTTTGCTGTTCGCGTTTCGTAGTCGGTCAGTTTTATTCTCTCACTCAAGACTTACGCCAATCAGCACTACAACACAACGGAGAAGGGAGCGAAATTCTTACACGTAACAGATTTAAAGACTCTGCTTCGTATAAAGTTCAACTATCTATAACCACAAGAGTCCTAAGGCTTTCAGTATGAGGAAACAACTAGAAAAGCTCAAGGTTAGCACTAGAATGCTGCGGCCAGGAGAGCACCAGAATTAGACTCGCCTCAAGGTAGCCCAATGGCTACGGTTTTGGGTGATGCTCTCCATTATCCTCAGCGATGTCGCCCCTGTCCTGTGACTAGTGCTAATCTGCACAAGCACAGGATAAATTTGAGAAGACAAAGTGTCTGGCTTTGTTGTTGTTGTAAGTACGAAGATCCCTGGGGCTTAGTGCCTTTCATCTGCCTAAGCTAACTAGATCCGGAGCAACTATCTCCTTACTCATCAGCTTGCTGCTTACTGCACACGCTTAAGACCTTACGACTTTGGTCTCCTTGTTGTTGATGATGATGCTGATGATCTTGATGCTGTTGATCTTCGTGCTGCTGTCGTTGTGATTATCTTGTTCCTGTTGTTTCCTTGATCATGATGCTCGCAAGTCTTTCAGTTGTTGACTTCCGTACTGGTGGGATGGTCCTCATGCTCATGCTTAAGATGATTCATAATTCGGGGATCGACGTCCGCAGGCCGAGCTGGTATTTTAACTTCTTGAGTTTCTCTTCTAAATTCGTGAGTCTCTCGTTGGAAATCGTCAGCGTGTCCTTCTCACCTGCAGATGAGTGAAGATGTTTTTGGAAAGAAAAAACTTGCTGAGAGTGATGCCGATGTTTCAGATTGAAGCCCATTACTCGACAAATCGTAACCAAGTAGTACTTGCCGCTTCATGGGCAGCCCTCGCGGTTTGCAAGGCACGCATTACCTCTTGTAAGCTCTCGAGTTCTTTTTGTAAATCCATGGGGTCTTGTAATGAAAACTCCGCGAGTTTTTGTTTTAATTCCGTCACTGCTGCGCTTGCGGCGTCCTGTGGTGGTTCTTTTTGTGAGTTATCTGCTAGCGTCTTGGTATGCTCGAGCATGCTCTCTGCACCTTCTGGCATACTCGCTGCCCCTGCCCCGCCTGCAACGTCTCGACTGGCATCTGCTTAGGGGTTGAGAGTTGTCGTCTCTAGCTCGCATATCTATGGCTTTCCTACTTGAAGAAGCCGTAAAGATGTGCATAGAGATGTCAACTTCCAACCCTTAATCTGTGGCCACCTCCTCGCTAAAATATGGCTCGTCTACTTCTAAAAAGTCCGCATTTGGTTTGATCTCCATCGTCGTTTTGTGCTGCTTGTTTTCAAATCCACCAACCAACGGAGTGCCTACACATCCGGCAAGAACGGCCGGGCGAGCACACTTGGACCTGCAGCTAGACGCAGACATCTTGTGTAGTTAATTCACCTTTTTGCCTCTCAATAGGAAAGAAGGCACTCTTCCAACAAACTGGTGAAGATTATACTGGAGGCGATTCTGATCAGTTTCAGTATTTCAATCTCTCCATCATATCTTCACAACGGTATAGCATCACTCAGCCCGTCCTCGCTCTAGTACCACACTACATATTACTGTCGCACAGCCATGTCATCTGCCTACATGAACCGTTGTTAGAGATGAGGAACACCTGAGTCAATGACTGCCGCGTACCTCAGGACTGTGGCCGAGTTATTTCTAATCAAAACACGGCTGCGGATGATTGATGAAGACATAGTCTTTCGAAAAAGACCAGGTCATTTATTTATTTTGCGTGTTCATCTTGCGATGTCTCACTTTCACAGTTTGTTCACGACCCTGTTAAGGCGTCGAAAAGCCATCCGCATTCTCTACATGATCATCGATGATTTTCCGTGTGCCTTCTCCCCATCATTTCTGGAACTTTTCGTGCATTATGGAAACGGCGAGTTTACTGACAGTGACGAGAGTTTCCTTCTTCTCACCATCGCAACCCACCTTACTAACGCCATGCTTTTTCATCAAGATTCGCGCTACGGCGTCCGCAACCGCATGATGGAATAACAGGAGATAAGATAGATTGATGAGCTGAATCATTCGGATATTGCAGCTGTTGTAAGAAATAGACGAGAACGCCTGCTCCGCACACGAGGCAAGCTTATCTTTAAATTCTATGGTCTTGGCAGGAGCTGCCTGAAAGATAGAACGGAGGACCGCACAAACCAAAATGCTAGGGCATGACAGGATTGTTGAAGATTATGCAGATGGAGCCACGATGTTGTTGAAAGAGTTCTTTATTCACTACGAACTCCAATCCAAGTGATAAAGATCTGCGCCGAGCAGCATTCACGACATGTCACAGGCCGACTTTGAATTCGACCACAACCTCCTCTGAGATGGTGGATCTTATTTGCCTTTTCGTCGCAAAAAGTGGTATCCTCTAAAGTAGGCGTGTGGAGATTCCCAATGTTGGCGTAGTCATAGACCCGCATCAAACCCCATGTATAGCAGTATCTTCATAGTCTGTCTGTGTCGTTCCCTGGTGAAGCACGCGGAGATCGCGCTCATTTGGCTGTTCGCGTAGTCCAGAGCACATGATGGACATATCAAGATAGTGAAGGGCACCCTGCCGGTCAGCGGCGCTCAGCGCCATCGCAGAATTGCCGCCCGTTGCTTTCGCAACACTACTGCTAGTGCTGCTACTACTTGCGCTGCTACTACTGCCGCACTTTGCTGTGGAAGCACTAGCTCCAGCAATCCCGGCTCCGGCACTCCCAATCTTGCCTCCGGAACCTGGCAGGAGGGTCCGAGCTGCTTGCTTTCTGATTCGTTTCAGATCTGACCGTCTTCGCTTGCTTCGCAGAGGAAGGCGCCCCTTCGGGAGGAAAAATTAGCTCCATAGTTTCTGTTTGAGTTTGTGGATGCCTGCAGCTAGAATTCTATGGCGATGCGGATGTTGATGATGTTGTGACCACAACAAATCTGCGCAGATCTACCAAAGTAATCTCAAGATTCGACATCATGAAAAGAGACGGCATTTCATGAGAAGTAATGCCACTTTCTTCTCGTCATTTCACAAAGCCACGTATTCGTTCGCCATAAACAAGACATGGCGCCAAATTCTGTCCCTCTCGTTCTCGTAGACAACTACAAACAAATACGATATACAGATGAACTCATGATGCACAACTCAGTCTGCCAATACATTCTCATCGTACGACGAGATCGATCTTCGAATCACTGATTCATTTTTCTCCGTCATTCCAAACGGACACTGTCACTGAAGGTCCATAATACACATCGATAATTCAAATGCATGCCGATGCTTGCATGCCGAGAAACATGAGCATACAGCATTATCACATCCTCAAAGGAGCAAGCAATAACCAGTGAAAATTACTTACACCATCCAATTCGTTATTTTGCGTGGGAAACAAACGGTGCGCAGTTACTTAGAAACATCCTCGTGTTCAACAGCATTCATTCTTCGCTTGTTCTCTCCATTGTTGTGAGTGTCCAAATCGCCACTCAGTGTCTTTTGTCGCGCTATCATTAGGTATATCTTCGCTATCTATATCTGTTCTGTTGCAACTGTATCACCAACAAAGACAACCAACGGAAATCAACATCATGTCCTCCGCCTCTACGTATCGCTATATATAAATATCGATATTCTTCATTTCTTCATGTATGAATGTAGAAGTAGACTATGGAAGACCAACTTCTGCAGAACACGTTGTAGTCTTTACAAGCTACAAATAGTTGCGCGCCTCTAAATGCCCTTTATCTTTACGCAGATATTTGTAGGAACTCCGGGGGTGAGGGTGCACGCCACTAGAATCCTGAGCCAAGCGCTTCTGCGACTGATTACTAGAATCCACGCGCCTTCGCCATGTTGAGCCTCCACTAGTTCCTGTATCTTCAAAATCCTTGTTCTGCTCGCTTCTTCTACTCTCCGGAAAGTCGTCCCCGGTAATTGCAGCGTTCTGGCGAGCCCACTTCAGCCAGGCTTCCCAATAGGGCGACCCCGATTTTTCCAGGGTTGTACCATCAGCGAAAATCACGAGGGATTTTTTCGCACGTGTCAGCATTACATTCATTCGCCTCGGATCTGCTAAAAAGCCCACGCTTCCATGGGGGTTGGATCTAGTGGCCGAAAAAAGGATCAAGTCTTTCTCCATCCCTTGGAAACCATCAATCGTGTCGACTTCGATATTCATTAGAGCAGCTGTCCGGGTTCGCCATTCAGTGATTGCTCCTCTAGGGTTTCATGGGATTGTCCCTCTAGGGTTTCACTGGTGTAGATGTTGATTTCTACACTTTGACTTTCTGCAGTACTATATCTATCAGGGGAATAGACCATTTACTACTGTAATACTTTTCAAAGATGCTGTTGTTGTTGACCCTGTCAAAGATGAATTATCTGTAAGTAGTAGCCGTAAGTTCAAGCGGCTAAGCGACCTGTCTCGGCGAAGCAAGTCTTCAATCTCCTGCTTTTGCGCTAGATAAGGCGTTAAAATTCCAATCGAGGCTGGTGTCTCAGCGTAGGCATTTTTGGGCGAGGCCACTTCCAGATTCCAAAATTAGCGCTGAAGGTCGTACTTAATTCATCTTGTTTTGTTGAACTCCCTCATAGTCTCAAAGGGCTCCAAAAGGGAAACCGAGGCGAATGCTAATACGTCTTAGAGATCAACAAGATCATGAAATATCCAGAGGAGCCTTAACTCAAGTATTCCACTAAACGAGCCGCTTCTTGCTCGTTGCAGGCTGAGGGGCCTCGTTTTGTCTCGTTTCCTTGCTGCTGTAAGGGTGCAACGTGGACCAATTCTACGTTACTCTTGGTCGCTCCAATCGATTGCAATTTATTGTCGTCTGTAGCGTTCAGAAGCCATCCATGATAAAAGGCTTGGCTCGGAAACTTTGCAATCTGAGAATGCATGCGCCATTGCTCCACTAGCGTGACCGGCTCCACTCCCTCGTCTATCAGTCGCTCAAAGAGACTAACGCTAAGCGCCTCCTCATCGCAGAAAACTGTAGGTGGCAATTGCTTATGATCTCCCAGCATAACTACCTGCTTAACGTCTTTGCCTGCTCTCTGCAGTGCGACGAGCGCCGAGGGCTCCGTCACCTGACTTGCTTAGAGCATCTCCCACTTCGTAGCATCTGTAGGGATCCTGCAAAAATGTGCCTGCTAGCTATCTGCTCCCTTGTATTCGGATGCCTACGCTTGCGGGCTCTCTACAGAGATGGATTAGGAAAAGCCTTAACTTGCTTCGTCGATGAAAACAAGATCGTAGCCGGGTCCATCGAGATGTCCTGCCCCCGCACCAACGCAAGTACATGCTAGCACCTGGGCTCTGGAGAGCTGTCGATCCATTGCAGTTCTGCGCGCCTGCCTCAGTTCGTAGGGCCCCATGCGGTCGATCTCGTCATGAGACTGGCCATCTAAGAGCAAGACTAAATTCATCAGCTCCTCGCAGCCGCCGTCACCAGAGCGAATCATTCTCGCTTGTGCTGCATATTCTCGTATCTTCTGTTAGAACCTGAACTAGCATGTTTTTCCTAATCTCCTTCCTTACTTATCCTCTGTTAGAACCTGAACCACCACGTTTTTCATAATCTCCTTCCATAGTTCTAAGTTCTTGAAAACAGCTGCTCATAGATGGGCTAAATCCAAAAGACGGATTGCATATAAGTGGTCGTCTGTGGTCTTTCAAAATAGGGAACGAATATCAGGATAAGATGTATTTATGCAAAGCAAGAGCTGCCAGAAGATGATAAGTAAGTAATGCAAAGCGACAGCTGCCAGATTAAGTAAGCCCGTAACTGTAGCAGATATTGTCTGTGGCGATGTTGCTGTCTGCACAGACTAGGATACGGGCACTGGGATATTTGGCAAGGTAGGAAGCAACGATGGCTGCTCCACAGTGCGTCTTTCCGGTTCCAGGAGGACCTTGGATAAGAGTTATCCGCCTACTCTTCGAGGTAGTTTTTCACTATCCCTGGTCGAATGAGATGCCCTTTTCCGCCTATATTTTCCCCTTCGGATGATCTTGTTCAAAACTCTTTTGATGCTCCTCCCTGTGGGCCTTCACTCAGTACAGGAGGGGGGACTTCACTCAGTACAGTCCACATGGGATAGTGATAAGCTACCCTTAATACTCGTAGCGGCCTCTAGGGCTGCTCTTTGTGTCTGTGTGAAAGGAATCGAAGGCAGTGGCGGAACAGCTTCCGCGATTTTCTCATTTTCTCTCTGATCCAAGAGCAATACTCGCTGTAACCACGGAGACACGTCAAAAGGACCCGTGCTGGTACTTGCAGGCAGCATGTAACCTGAAAAATGTTTTAGCGCGCGAACCATTCGTTCCATCGGCACTGCACTCCCAAATTTGACGACGTCTGCAGTAGTGCCTCCGCATTGATTAGAGCTACGACCCCTGCTACCGCGTCCGCATGGTTCCAAGTTAGTAGTCTTTTAAAAAGGTCACGCCTTCGCTCCTCCTGGCCCTGCCATCCATGCAATGCATTGCAAGCCATCATCCATCTTAGGAAATGCTCTAAGACATTATGGATTATGTTAGAGCCACGGATCATGGTGCTGACGATGCTCGAGCGGTACCATCCTTAAGTTGGAGCAGATGCAAGTCAGCTTCTTCACCGTCCAATAATGCACAATAAGCATCGTCATTTGCAGTCTGGGTGCCTCTCAGGCCTTGCTTCAGTAGCTTGCACGGTCGCCCGTTGAGGATCCACAGGTCGCCATTGCGTACGTCGTCGAACTGCCTGTAAGCAGTCGCTTGTACGTGTATCACTGGCCAGTTATATAGAACCTCCGGATAGCGCTTGCTTATGATACGCACTTGGCCGATATCCATTATTGACCTTGACGCGTCGCCATATTTGTTGTAGTTGTGTTGATGATCAGACTGTGACTCGGTGAAGACCGTTTCAAAGTCACATCGCTGCTCCATACCAAGCAACCCTCTCCACTTGCGAAAATATTCCGCGCCACCTTCAAAACAAAAGGCTCGCTCCAGACATGACGGACCATTGCTCTCAGAGGGATACAAACACAGTCGCCTGTGGAGTGCGGCCGCCCTGTCATGCATCGGCCTTCTCTGATTAGACTTATCAACTCCAGTCTTCCAGTGCATTCTTGACTTTTTCCCCTACTTGATGTTGCAAGAAAGACAAATATCAAAGATCGATGTGGATGTCTATGAATGTGAAATAAGAATACCAAGGATCGGTCGTGCCCCCTTTCTTGAAGATGAACTTCAATTCTGTGGAAGCCTTAATTTCCCTTTCTTGAAGATGAATTTCAATTCTGTGGAAGCCTTAATTTGAGGCTTTTTGTAGAGATAAGGCGAAGCGTTGATCCTCTCCGTTGCGCCACGAACAGCATGGTCTTCGATAAGTTTTTCCCATAACTCCACAGACAGTTGCTTTCCCGCACCGGTCGATGCTCCATCTTCCAAACTACTTGTCGAGGTCGACAAGGAATTTGTGAAGAGATATGGTAGACAGCCAGCTGCGTGTTTTAGAGCTACGGTCGTGTCGCACCTTCCTTGTAGTCATATCCTTGGGAGCAGTCAGTTATATCCTTGGAAGAAGTTTCTCTTTCCCTTGAAAGTAGAGTAGAGGCCAAGGAAAGAGATGATGTTCCTGCGCCTTTGTTTTTCCCCTTGAAAACGAGGCCAAGAGTCACGATCTGAGTCGGAGGGGATGCTTCAACGGTAGCCTTAAGTTTTCCTTCCAAATTCTAGGCAAAAAAAGCTCCCACAGACCTGGTCTTATTGTCTGTAGAGCTTCTGGCCCACTAGCACTGTGAGCCAAGGCGCGTTCTTCGTCCGTTGGCGCTTTTCGAGTCGTCTGTATCACCAATAATCTTTCAGCAGCCGTTATAAAGGCTTGCAGGCGATCAATGTGTACTCCGTCAGCTTGTTGGTGGCCCAAATTTACTGTGCATCTGAATTAGAGCGTGCTGCAAAAATCCATCTCATTGAGCATCTTGTTCTTGGTGCACCTTTTCCCTTAAGAACAAAGGGTGCCAAGGAAGATCAAGAAGATATTCGGTAACAAGATGTATAATTATCCTGCTTTCATATAATATTCTTATTCATACTGCTTGAAGTAGCCAAATTGTAGCCTCAACTGAACTTCTGATTGGTGTTCTCCTCCTCTCTGACTCGGATGAAACGCACGTGGAGTTTCATCGACGTTCCTCTGGCACAGAAATTCCAGAGTCTTTCCTTCAATTTGCAAGCACGCATTTGCGTCTCAGACTCCTCTTTTTCGCAGTTTGCCCTTCTCAGTCGAGCAGCATGCGCTTGAGTCACTCGTTCTTCGTGGGATGCCATGAGGAGGGCTGTGAGCGTACAACTTGGACTCTCATCTGGTGCATCGTCTGTTGCTTCGTGCGTGCTCTGTACTCCTAAAAAAGGACTCCCACCGGAAGAAAAGATTGATCTTTCTTTGTTTTGCCCATCCTGGAGTGAAGGCATATCATGGTCATAAGGCATATCATGGTCATCTTCAAGTGTTGTTGTACTTGTTTCACCATGTTGTTGTTTTTCTACACTAGAAGGTACAACTAGACCGGTGCTCCCGTCATGATCGCTTGATGTCCTTTCGGTCTTCAGCTGTGTCGCTGCTCCAGCAGAGAGATGTCGCCGACCTCTGGTAGCCAAACATAGTACGGGTAATGACTGGACACTCGTCCCTGATAGCAGGTGTACTCCTGCTCCTCCTGGAGCTCGTCCTTTTAATCTCATCATCCATCTCCTCCTCAACGACCGGAGCAATTGACGCTGAGCTTGTACCATTCTGCAAGCTTCCGCTTCCCGGGACGTGAACGATTTTGCTGTCTTTTCCTCCAGTACCGTGAAATCTCTCCTGCAAATACAAGCGTGAGACTCACTTCTCTGTGCAGCTGCTATCAGGTTGATGTATCGTCGACCATACTGGACAAAGGAATAAGAAGATGGAACCGTTCTTTCCGCAGTCCGCACTATACGCCAGACGCTGTAGCGGCTGCACACATGAGGCTGACTGTGCTTAGGTGTCCACGCTAAGTATTCGATAGACACTGACTCTACGTGAGGTACCTGCTCAGGCGCGTGATTGGCAACTGTGCTCACCTGTCCATCGGCACAGTCATCTTCCGGCTTCCTCTTCCACCGAGAGAACAAAAGCAACTAGCAACTCTATCAGGCTTCATCTTCGGAACAACTTACTCTATCTTCTCTCGTATGCTGTAGCTCTCGGCACTCATCTAAGTAATCACGCTTGGTACAAGAAGGTATTTTCATCTTTCGTCTTTTGCGAATACTATCTTTCATGCCCAAACCTACAGAGAACATGAGAACATAGAGAGCGAGAAAACGAAAAATAGTTTGTACCTGCTCAGCCTCAGCAGCTGGGATTCGTTAGTTTTCTAAGGGGCGGACAAAGCGTACTTAAGACATCATCTTGTCCAACATTCATTCGCGTGTCCTTGTTGTGATCTTCCAAACAGTCACCGTAGCGATTGTAGTTTGTAGACTGAGACTGTCATCATTATTCATGAGTCGTGCCTTTTTCATCTTTATTGTTTGTAGCTGAGTATAAGTCCGCTTAAGGTTTGGGTGAGCATTCATTCGAATGGGGTAAGCGTGAGATTTCGAGTTCGTTCTTAGAAAATACGAGAAAGCGTTATAAGATATAAGGCGACCATAGCACAAAACACACGAAACCAAAAAAAAAATCCGGCGAGATCGGACGCGTTGCCCGGAGCGCATCAATACAAACACACAAGATTAAGACCTAATAGGAAGTTTGATGTCTTCCATGTTCATTTCCCACTGATGACATTGACTGTAGATAAGGTGTCTAGAATTTAGGATATGTTTTCGGATTGAGATGGATTCGCTTTTGAAGAAACCACATGAAACACGACATGCTCGACGACTAATGACAATGACCACTAATGACGTGCTTGATTGGGTATAATGAAAAATAGTTAAACATAACCATGGCGGGTTGAGTATTCGTGCTGCTCTTCTAGTTGTGGTGCTTCAGCGTTAACAAAGAACTAGACGTACACGTACTCATTTGTGTTTGACCCATGATATTCTTCAAATAAGGCTCATAATTTTTCTCCTTATCGAAACGCAGATAATCCATCTGTACGCGGTTAATAGTTTTTCCTACTTGTGGAAAGCGCTGCATAGGAGGTTTTCATTCTTTCGAACAATGTCAATTCCATCAAAAAAATAACGACTTCAAAACAATAACAATCTACATCTTGGTTTCTGTTCCACCATCCTGCACACATGATGCAGCTTATCATTCTCGGTAGCGCTGCTCTTTCGTGTTCGCAGTAATCAGGTCCTCCAAGGAACAATTCAGTTTTTCGTTCTGATGGTGAGTGTCGATTTGAAAAATGCAGCTGTTTCTAGTTCAACTGTTCTGCCAAAGATGAAAAGCATTTCTAAAATGTGCTTAGCCTACGGTAGAAGTACAAGGAACAGCATCGAATAAATCTTCTTACAGCTGCCTATAGAGTACTTATCATCACAAGTACCACATTCGGAGGTCCTCCGGTAACATCAGAGTCGATTTCCATATCCGAATAGTCGTCTTCACGCGGATATTTCAAAATTCCACCAGGGATTCTGGAAGGCGTTGTACGGCGTTGGTTGTGTTAGAGAAGAGTCTACGTAGACATAAGTGAACAAAAAATGGTAACTTCTTACTTACCATCTACTGATTGCAAAACGGTTGACCTACTAGAAAATGATCTCATTCCCCTTAGAATTCAAGAAACTTATTCTCCCTAAAAGTTAGAAAACTACTATAAGCGGAGCAATTTCTAAGGTTTCACAGCTCGCATGGCATGGAGTGCATGGATCACATGGAGTAGCATGGAGCTAAAGGGGGAGCTTCTTGCGCCCCTTAAAGCTCTGCGCTCCATGCACTCCATGCTACTCCATGCACCATGCGTGCTATAAACTACTCTGCTACATTGTATCTTTTATTGCAGAAGAGTCTGCTATTAAATCTACTTCTTCATCACAGACAACAAGAGCATAAGAACGGGAACGGAATCTCTTTGCGGCTCGTTGGCTGTCCCGTTGAGCTTTTCTTTCGGCAACATCCCTATTTGCCAGTTCTTTTTCATCACTCAGATCTTTACCATTCCAAAAAGAGATATCGTTGCCTTCAGACTCGATCTTGTTCTTCCGTTTCGATCGAAGATTAGAGAGTGTGAAGTACGAGTACTGCTCGTATTCAGGAAGTATGACAATAGCTGGGAACTAGAGAGTGAGGGCGGAGTCACTTGTACACATCAAGATGAAATACAATGGGGACGAGCAATGAACTACAACGATGATGATGATGATGATGATGATGATGATGACGATGATGATGATCGCCGACTAGTCGTGTTGCTGCGTACGGATTTCCAGAGAGAGAAGAGAAAAGGATGGAAAAGAAAAAGGAAAACTGACACTCGCTTCGCGACAGAGAGGTGAATCATAAGTACATAGAGCATCTTGGTGTCCTCGTCTCGCCAGACTTCTAAATGGCGGTTGTGATCTGCAGCTACGTCCTCAATGTGTTGCTCGGTGTATCGGTCCGGACCTGGAGGAAATACATAGCATTACTCTGAACAAGTACAAGTAGTACTAGTACTTTTTTTTTTATTTTTAGGAGGTCTAGAATACTTACCTTACCATTGCGGCCTACTTACCTAGTACCTACGCATACCTAGTACCCACCTGCCTCCTGCCCAGTGGTAATTATTCCCTAGCTTTCGTCCATGATGGGATCAAAGTGTATGATACATGTTGTGGTAACATACCTGGCAAAACGGCCCACGGCACCCAATTGGACTTGTTCTGAGGATATCGTTCCCGCATCATATATCGGAGCCAATTCACCAAGGTGAAAGAAACCTCTCAGTCATTAGAAGATGCCAACTACAACAATTTACCAAGGTGAAAGAAACCTCTCAGTGGTTAGAAGATGCCAACTACAACATTTTATTTCTATCCTGTGAAATAAAGAAACCTCTCAGTGGTTAGAAGATGCCAACTACAACATTCTATTTCTATCCTGTGAAATGACTTCCCGTTCCCATATGAATGTAGTAACTACAACATCATGAACATTCCTCTATCATCAAGCTGACACGCAATTGCAATTCGATTCTCAGTTCTAAGATAATCCAGCTCTCGCTGATATCATTCTCGTCTGAAGCCATAAGGGTCACAAAAAACGACGGAGGAAGGTCTTCTTTGTTCTTATGATTTTTGTGACTGTGGCGCCGGGTCTTCGGACTCATGTGTTAGAGGTCATAGGTGTCATATTCACGTTGTTTCCCCAGACACCTATTTCTCAAGAAGATGAAACTCCAACTGAGACACGGATACACTATGGAAGATGAAACAGCTAATTCGAGACTGACACATGCCTGGTGAAGAAAACTCTTTCTCTTCCTGAAGGTAGTTGTAGTTTCAACATGATCGATAAACCGGGACTGCATAATCATCTTTGTAGCGTTTTCTCTCCTTCTTTTTCGTCCTTTTCCTTGGAGTGTCGTAATCGTAGTAGCGGTCGTAATAACTATCGTCACGACGTCGATCGTTCTTCTCGTCACGGCGGGGAAATTTAGAAGAAGAGCAAGAGTGATGCGTATACTTATGGATACCACTCAAGACGTTCTTGAATAAGTACTCCAATAGACCCCTAGAAACTAGGAAAATCAGAAATCAAATGGGTGAATCTTGTGGAAGAATCAATGTGAAGAACTTACTCATACTTTATTCCACTTACTTGGTGGAAAAAACTTTAGACTCAGTACAGAACGAGGATCAAAGTCAAACAAGCAAGAAGAGCATAAATCTGTGTCGTTTGGCCGGAGGTGAACAGTCTCGGTAATAGCTGCCGTCGGAGGAGGAAGTAGATTAGAGCTCTTCCCAAACCCAATATCCCATTTTGTTTTTGAGCTCTTAGAAGCGTCCTACTTGGTGAGCAGGATGCTTCTAAGTACCACCTCCTCTGGTAAAAATTCTACGTGGTACTTAGGTTTTTACTCTGCAAAAGTCTCTTCAGGATGCTTCTTGGAGATAGATAGGCGTCGCTCTTAACTAGAGGAGCTCCTGTATCGTCGCTTCCGACGAGAGGTAGATCGCCGACGTTTGAAATTCAGTTCAAACCTCTGACTGCCACTGCTCTTGGAGGACGAAGGCATCTTTTCTGATCTCGGTGGAGGATGGTTGATGCTGTGGTGGTACCGTTTTCGAGTCAAGAAGGCTTTTCAAAGGAACGAAACTAGTACTAGAAGATAGCATAGTAACACCAACACGCAGACGGACTCTTCAGACTCACCGTGATCAAAAAATATTATCTAAGATTAACACAAGAACAACAATTAGAATCTTCGTCATGAATTTCAACATCAAACGAGAGTGATAGATCTACTTCACCCAGCAGGATACTGTTCATGGACCATGAACAATGCGACCAGCAAAGATCCCTTTTCGGTGTGATCATTTCCGTATCGACCGATGCGAAATGTCCTAAGATAGGAAGCAGCTCATCCCGGAAGATTCATCTGAGGCTCCGATGAACACTTCTGATGTGAAATAAGTGGATGAATACGTTTACGTAGACGACATGGCACATGAAAATAGATCGCTTGATGAATAAATGAAAATAGATCATCAAGATTATCTTCATAAGATATAACCATATTAAGAAGTCAAGTGGAAAGACCTCTTGAATGGAGTTTGTTCTTTGATCTCGTCTGAAGAAAGGATAAAACCCGAATTTACTACTACAGAAGTGGTGCGGCAGTTGATTTCATCCTTTAGTACGACTTCGAAATCATAAAGTATTGAGACCACAGAAATTCATCATGGTGTGTACTCGTGGGTGGGTGCTAAGAATAATATGATCAAATCTAAAAAATCAGTGCTCAGAAAAATAGAAACTAGTGCCTGCCAAGGAAAGTAGATAATAGTCCAATTGATTAGTGCTAAGGGAAAATAGAGGCGCAAAGTAATATGAGGACATTGTGATAGGTGTGGTCATGACATCGTGATAGTGTGCGTGTGCCTCCACGCATGGGGAATCTTTCTAGTATTACAAGCTTCTTGTGGGTAAAGCTAAATTAAGTGGTCTTTCATTTTCCTTTTTCATTCATTCATCACGTGAAGAACAATAATAATGGGAACGGGGAAGAACGTATCGAAGAACTGACTAGAGTTCATCAATACTGTTGCGCTGGACAATTGTAAGTATTCATGTTGCGCCCAAAACTTAGCCCACTCTAGTTGTTCTACTCGTACAACTCTGTCTTCATCTGTCCCACTCTCTTTCTATCTCTAGTTTCAAACTAGTTCTGTCCCTTTTCTTACCAATATCATGCTCTAACTATGCTCTTTTCGGGAAGGTCGTCTTGTTGAGCTAGTGTGGCTGTGGGTCGTTGTTCTCCTTCTTTATCTTCATCTTGCAATCTTCGATGTTCTCGTCCAGCTCTGTACGATCTTCAGCTTCTTCACGAGCACTTGAATTCATTTTGTTACGCCATTCCTTAGAGTTCATTTCAGGGCTCAACAACTCCATCATTCATGTCTATTTCTTTACCTGCTTCAAAAGTAAATGGATATTGTTCCCGTATAAGACTTCAAACACTATTGTTCCCATAAGACTATTGTTCCCGTAACATCCGAGCAATAACCTCTCGACTTCAAACACTTGATGTCATCATCAGATTTCTAGGTAGAGTATATATGGCCTAGAGCCTTAAGCTCCGCTCTGGCGCTTGCCCTTTTCACGCCTTTAATCTGCTTTTCCAGTGCTGCGAGTGCCTCCTCTCCCTTTTTCGTTATCTCTCTGAGAACTCGCGACTTTTTCTCGATATCTTTTGGAAATTAGAATTTTTTATGTTGAGCTAGAGCAGTCCAAAGTCGTTTCATTTCCTACACTTAGAGCAGTCCCAAGTGGTTTCATTTGCTAGTCCTACATTTCTTGGGTACACGTAAGTACCCGTGCACGTTTTTCTTGTCGTGTTGACCGTCAGATGAATCTAGATCGAATTGTTAGGTTAGCAACAGGAGGCAAGCAACGAGTCGAACTCACAAATTAAAGATGCGATGCTCTAATGAAAACAGCCTGCTTCGAAAGCATCTTTGATGATTTTTTGCTCCTTCTCACTAAAGCGCAACCATACTTCTTCTTCCGAAAATGTGACGATGCGCTTTGCGGCGTCCTCCAGTCGAGTTTTATCATCGTCCTCTGCTGGGTCGGTTGCACTTGTAGACGGAGAAGATTCGACCTTGATGTTCGCAGTACAAGTAGATCGAGTTTTGATCCTTGCACGACTAGCACTGCCTGTGCCTGTAGTCGATCCTTCTTCAACCTTCACATTGTTTTTAGCGGTATGCTTTTGGTGTTCGTTTACCCCGTTCGTTATGCCGTCTCCGCTTCAGAAAGGCAAAACGAACGGTAGCAAGAACACCTTTAAACCAGCCTTAATATCGGTAGGGTTCCTAGACGAGCTCTTTGTACTAGTCCGCGATGCTGCTCTCGATGATGGTCCGGCGGAAGTTGGTTTTTTGCCATCGAGCATTTTTTCCATCGTGGTTCCATCTTGGTCGGTCGCGGCATCGCTGGCATTGCTCCTATATTCTTCTTGTTTTATTTTCAAGGTAGTTTTTGTTAGAAGACGTAGGTTTTTGGTGTTCGTTTGTCCCGATTGTTATGGTTGTCCCCACCTAAGGGAGAGAGCCATAACAAACGGTAACAAAAGCACCTTTAACCTACCCTTAATTTTGCGCTGTTCTCTGGTATTACAAGGTTCGACAATAGTTCTTGTTTCACAGATAACAGTCCCGCGTCTTCTGTGTGCGAGTTCGATGGAATATCCTTGCTCTTCCTCTCCTTTTTTTCTTTGTTGTCTTTCTTTTCTTTTTTCTCTTTCTTGTCTTTCTTTTTCTTCTTCTTCGCCAATAATGTTGATGCTTCCTGCTCTACTTCGGGAGCACGAGCAGCAGGAAGCTCATGCACTTCTGCGGTTGTAGTTGTACTACTTGATGCTCCGGCAGCGGATGCGAAGGTTGTGCTTGTTGTACTCCCTGTTAGCGATGCAGATCCTGCAAGATCAGACCATCTTGTTTTCGACAGCAATGGTCGTGATGTTGAATCTCTAGTAGCTGGACCATGAATGCTTCCACTCATTGAGAATGTTCTACTTGATAGGGAATGAATGGCATCATACACATCTTCTTCTACAACCCGTCCTCCGGCATCAGGATCAGCAGATACCGCAGATTCCTCTTGTTTTTTAGAGGCATGTCCAAGAACTGTAGGAAATAGCGTTGGACTGAAGAATAATCCTGGTGAGCTAGAGGTTGCAGATGTAGAAGTAGAACCAGAGGTAGAGCGGGTTGTAGACGTAGAAGTAGAGCCAGAGGTAGAGCGGGTTGTAGATGTTGAAGTAGAACCAGAGGTAGAGCGGTTTGTAGATGTTGAAGTAGAACCAGAGGTAGAGCGGGTTGTAGATGTTGAGGTTTGAGGACTAGAACTAGTACACGTTGTAGATGTTGCAGTTGAAGTTGATGTCGATGGAGAATATGAATTACACGTTGTGGAAGTTGAAGGTAAAAATGATGTAGAGGTAGATGTAGGAATAGTTGTACTCGAGGAGGACAAAGACAGGAATGGAAATCCAGCTCCGGAAGAATCTTCAAGGGCACCAGAATCAGAAGCTGTTGTTGTACTCGACATCAATAATGAAGAAGCTGCTCCACCTTTACTGACAGAATCGCGGACAACCCCAAAAGAAGTTCTACTCGTAGTAGTGCCCAGCACCTCGCCTAGCTCTCCACTTACGATTTCTTCGTGAGCACAAGATGAAGGCGCACTGCTCGATAAAGAGAACTGCGGAGCTTCGGGACGAAAGTCAAGGGCACCAGAAAAAGCTGTACTCGATAAGGACAACAATACTCCGTCAACCGCATCGAGCACAGAATCAAGAAGGGCACCAGAAGTACTAGTGCTTGTACATCTCGACAACGATGATGCTTCAGCAACATCTTCTACATGATTGTTAGTCTTAGTGCAGGTGCTGGATGCGGAAGATGTTGTTGGGCGTAAAAATACCAGTCCACTACTACTTGTTGTAGAAGAAGTACCGTGCAGCTGGAGGAGATCAGTTCCTCCGATAGAACAACGGCGCGACGAAGCGGGCGCAGAGGTGAAGCTGACATTGTCCGCAATTCCCGCATATGCATTCATGGCCGCAATTTCTGCATCCATGACCGCAATTTCTGCATTCATAGCCACTTCCTCGTGTTCCTCTAGTACTCTGGCAGATCGCTCCTTATCCTGTTCCCGAAACGCAAGAGTCGTCGTGTCTTCCAAGAGGTCGTCGATTGTGTGGATGATTTCCGCGATAAGCATTCCATCTGGCTCATAAGACATGTGCGGTGGGGGAAGGCATCTGGAAAAGGTGATCCTGGTCTCATCGTCTGCAGACCATTTCGTTTAGAGCTCGACCTACTCCAAATCCATCTTAAGATAGAAAGTACTTGCATCCTAGCAGAGCTAGAGAAGGAGAACCCATACGCGGCCTCTGGAAGAAGACTGTCCAGGCGGATTTAGATTAGCAGTGGAACTGCAAGCCTTTGCCTTAACTCAGGGTACCATAGGGTTCCATCAGCCCTTGCTTATACCCCCTTGCCCAAGCAGCCTTTTGGGCTCTTCGTATCTCCTTCGCATGCCGCTCTTCAGCAGTCTTTTTTCTCTTTTTCGTAGTAGTAAGACTAGATGCTACTGCCCCCTCTTCCTGATGTTGTGTAACGCCCTTCTTGCCCCCTGTTCTTGATGGGGAGGATGTTGTCTTAATACTCCGGTTTGGAAGTGCTAGATCTACAGCAGGATATATTGCGTTGCCCTCCGAGAAAGGTGCTATATTTGCATTGTCTCCGCGTTCCTCCTTGCCTTTATTTGCAGTAGATTCTGATGCGTTTTCCTTGTCGCCGCAGCCCTCCTTGCCTTTATCAATTGTAGAGGCCTTTTCCTTCTCACCGCCACTCTCCTTGCCTTTATCAGTCGTAGGTGCTGATGCTTTTCCCTTGTCGCCTCCGGCATCTCTATTGCCGTTACAAGTAGCTGATGCTGTTCCTTTGTCGTTTAATTCTCCTTGTTTGGGTTTCTTCCCAACAGAAGCGGACTGAAGCCATTTCGCGACAGGTTCCGGTGAGTCACGTCCCCCTAAAACCGGTGCTTTCGAGCTACCTCCTTTTAAATCTAATGGTGCTTTCGAGTCACGCCCCCCTAAAGCTAAAACCGGCGCTTCCGAGTCACGTCCCCTCAAAACTGGTGCTTTCGAGCTAGCTTCTCCTAAAGCTGATGCTTTCGAGCTACCTCCTCCTAAAACTGGCGCTTTCGAGTCGCGTTTTCCCAAAACTGGTGCTTTCGAGTCACGCCCCCCTAAAACCGGTGCTTTCGAGCTACCTCCTCCTAAAACTGGCGCTTTCGAGTCGCGTTCTCCCAAAACTGGCGCTTTCGAGTCACGCCCCCCTAAAACCG
Source organism: Amoebophrya sp. A25 (assembly GCA_905178165.1). Taxonomy (NCBI): domain Eukaryota; class Dinophyceae; order Syndiniales; family Amoebophryaceae; genus Amoebophrya; species Amoebophrya sp. A25. The sequence continues at coordinate 963,737 of CAJINU010000019.1, read as the reverse complement.
GTGCTTTCGAGCTACCTCCTCCTAAAACTGGTGCTTTCGAGTCGCGTTCTCTCAAAACTGGCGCTTTCGAGTCACGCCCCCCTAAAACCGGTGCTTTCGAGCTACCTCCTCCTAAAACTGGTGCTTTCGAGTCGCGTTCTCCCAAAACTGGCGCTTTCGAGTCACGCCCCCCTAAAACCAGTGCTTTGGAGCTACCTCCTCCTAAAACTGGTGCTTTCGAGTCGCGTTCTCCCAAAACTGGCGCTTTCGAGTCACGCCCCC